>JAODKN010000001.1:24712359-24738065 GCA_026774425.1 Petrocephalus zakoni
CGGGGCCCCCCCCCCCCCCCCCCCCTCTGTGTAGGTGGTCATTGCATAGAGAAAAAATTCATTATTCAGGGTTACTGTACACAGGTAATTTCTCAAGGCTGGAGTGTTTGTTCACGTGCAATCTCCATTCTCAAAGTTAGGATGTACAAACTCAGTTCTCAGAAGTCTTAATTATTAGGACTTATAATTAAACTGTGAACTTATTAAATCTAGCCAATTTGTGATACTCTCCCCTGATCGGTCAATAATTGACAGATTATTGATGGATTTTCTTTCAGACCCCAAAAAAGAGTTCACGTGGCCTGTTTGGCGCAGTTGCTCACTTCCTGCAGACTGACTCATGTGTCCCATGAATCTCAGCAGAAGCTCACTTCCTCACCAATGAGAAGGCAGCAGTCTAGCCAGGCATCATGTGCCATATCCAGATCAAACCTCTTTCCTGCTCTCAGTCAGGCCTAAACTGAAGGTACATTTCATGGAAGAATTGCTGAGTGTATGACTGGGCTCAATAAAACTGAATTGATCCAATTTTGCTTGATTGATCATTTTTTTGTAATCAGTGACTGTTTGTCTGTTTGTTTCAAATCATCATGTGATGTTTCAAAACTCTTTGAAGCAACTTCTGGGAACTATATCCATTCAAATAGATCTAACTTTAAATTCTTTGTTTGGGAAAACACAAACAAAAACTTATACAAATACCGTAAAAGTGCATACATTCAGAAAGCCCTTTTTTATAATTATAATTGACTTCTATGATTAACATATTGCTGTCATCGATCAGATCCGAAAAACAGAATATCATATAGTTGGAAAATGAATATCCAGATGGGAAAATGGTTATGACACGACATCTGAAAACGCTTTATCCAAATCTGCTTCAGGAATTTGGGGATCTGGCAGTAATGACCTGAAGCTAACAGTTGCTTTTTGCTGCCATGGCGAATGGTAGCAGTTAGCCCGCTCTCGATTATGGCTGGGAAGTAGTTCTAAACGGAGAGCAATTACGCTTATTTACACAGCTTCCCCTTGTAATCTCACTGCCCGTCCCGTAATTTCAGGACACATGGTGAGCACAATGAAAGCGCAAATAAAGGTGGTGGATGTTCAGATGCCCACATACCCACCAGAGGCACTTGCAGGGAAAGGAGGACTGTGGGGCCCCCTACAGGAATCGGCAGCACGTGTTTTTAATGCAGCCCATTTGCTCTTATCCGCTGACACCACCAGTCCGAACATTCCCTCACTCTAAGTTGGTAATCGTCGCACGTCACAGGGGGGGATTCCTAGCCACGACCTCCAGGCAAAGCACCTAGCATGCTAATTACTGCCCCAAATGGCCTTTTCCTGTTCTGCTAAAGAGATCTTCTCCAGCTGATACAGAGCAGCGATTCGGCCTGGTCATGCCCCTTAAGACCCGCCTCCACCCTGAGGCTCGGCCTAAGTTTACACCCACCCGCGAGTCTGCAAAGCTGCGGGGGCTAAAACCAAGAAGGCGGGGGCCGGTTAAATTTAGGATGTCAGATTTCTTCTTCGGGATGGTGTGTCATGCTCTCCGTGTGACATCAGCCCCCAGACGCCGTACCTCTTTGTTGCCCTGTTCCCATAGCACTGAGCAGAAACAAGAATGGAATGACCCTCTGCCAAATATGATATTCCTCAAATGTATATGTATATACACACACATACATACTCCTAAAAGCTCACTACAATATCAAACAGGTCTTGTGTGGATTACAATAATGATGAAAATTCTGTGCATTCCAGATGAAAATATTAAAGGAGAAAAATGTCATTAAAACCCCTGATTAAACCCATATTCACCATAATGTAAGAAAGGCTCAAAATAAAATCTTAATATCATTATGGACTACAGTAATTCAGAGCAATGTACAAGGAGCACACTTTTACCATTATGAAATTATTTCAGGGTCTGTTTCCAGAAACAGTTAAGATTACAGGTTTTGCTCTTTGAACCAGCAACCTTCTGGCCACAAGGACCATGGATAAGTCTTAACACTCAGATGGCCTCACTCCCTTAACAGGCCTCTCTGTGGTCAAGCATTTACTTTTTATTTACTTAGCAGATGATTCTATCCAGACGTGACGTACATCTTGGAGAGAGCAGGGTCTGCCAGTCCCTGGAGCGATTCAGGTTAAGGGTCTTGCTCAAGGGTCCATCAGTGGCATCACTCTGCAGACAGTGGGATTTGAACCAACAACCACCCATTCACTAACACAGTGTCCTAACCAGCTGAGCCACACATGCCCCAAGAAGACAGAGCCATGGAAGAAGAACAGAAACTAGACATGTTCTTCCTCGCATTAGTACCATAACTCCACGGTCAATGAGTATTTTGGAACACAGGTAGAAAGTGACACTCTGTTACTGCCACACCAGGCTGCTGAGGAAATCAGCTTCTCCTGATAACACGTGCAAAGCATTCCTGAAGCTGGGAAGGGTGTTCAGAGAAGCAGTGAACAGCTGCTGACTGCTGTGAACATAGCTGCTCCAGTATCCGATCAAGGTCAATGAAGTAAGTTCCCAAAAGACCAGAGCACCCCCCCCCCCATCCCACCCCACTCCACAACAGAAGACCCCTGATAAGATAATTCCAGGGTCACATGGTGTACCGGAGTCCGCTATCTGCAAGGACCGTGTCACTGATGTAAAGCAATGCTGTCACAATCCAAATACAAAACTTGGTGTCACGTTTAAACTGACCAGATTTTACATCTATCCAGGCATTTTCTGGCCATAAAGTGATTTTATTGGCGAAGAACTGAACCTGTCCTCACTGGTTAAGTATCAGACATGTAACTCACCAGACCGAACTAGCCTGAAGAGCTGCTATAACTTGTTTAACTGAATTATCTTTAATTGCTAACACCTAGATAGCAGTGATTCAGTTGGTACTTCTACTAAGTTGGACAGATGGCCATTCTATCACAGGAGACACGTCATTCAGAGGCACACCAGAAGCCACTAGACTTATGGAAGGATGTGAGAAAACCCAGAGGAAGCCCTTGGGCAAACTTTGGAATCAAACTCACAACGTGAAAAATGTGGAGCCACAATGATGTCACCATATCTTAAGATGATGTCACTAATATGTTAATTCATTCTACTTAATCTGGCAACAATTTGCCAGCATAACAATAAAGAGATTCTTCTTCGGTCAACACATTTAACATCATTAAAAGGAAACAACGTTAATTATGCTGTCAGTCCTTTAAAACGTTCTACGTTTAAAATTAGAAATAGTTATCTAATTAGACTTCAGCCGCATTAGGATGGTACAGTAATATGAAAAAAAAAACTAACAATCCCAGAGGATAAGAATGGCATCTCTCCAAGGTGATAATCATGTACTTAAGGTGTCTTTGCTTCTCTACGGTTTTTATTTGGTTGTCTGCATAACAAGACGTTGATTCCGTTTAAACATCGATGGTATTACCAAGAATATGAAGGCAACATCGAAAGAGGCCGAAAGATTATAATAATGGCGATAATTATGATTCTCTATAAAAATGTACTTGTCAAAGACGTGGGGAAACCCGGAGTTTCCCCTTCTGTATTTGGGATCTTGATCTTACCCCGAACGACGTAAACACGACAAGCACATGACTGATCGTAACGTTTTGTTTACATGCCGATTTACAAGGAGCATACTTTGGTTCAAAGAACATAACACAGTCCAAATCCAGTAAACCGATGTGGATTTTCAAATAGTACCGTTAAATACTATGAGAAACTTAAAGTGCCGACTTTGCACTTTTTTCAGACATACGTTTTTGGTTGACACTTCATCGTAAATTGCGGAAAATGCATGTTTGGTCTCGGTCAATCTGTATAAATACGATCAGGAATAAATACTTGGGGGGACTTTTTTATGCCGCGGACAGTTTGATATTTTTTTCTTTCCAAAGATGCCTATAGGTACAGACCTTCTATGAGGGGTGATTTTGAGAGTTGCTTTCTGTCCTCCGGGAAGGACTCCTCCAGCTTTTTCAACAGCCTGCCCAGATCAGAGTAACTCCTGTGCAAGTATAAAATGTTCCTATCCGACCACTCCGTCCGAATCTCGAAGAAGTCCTCCTCTTCCCCTCGCCGGCCGACGATCAGGCGCCGGATCCCGTTCACCCAGCAGTCCTTCACGTACATGTTCACCAGCGAGGTGCCTTCAAACACGGCCGATGCCATGCCTGGGCATTCAGTCCACTATCATGATGCACCCCACCCCCTTGGCAAATGCCCCGGTGTCAGAGACGTCATTTGCCCAGGACCCAGGTCCGAAAGCCCGTGAGGAAGGGCTGATCTCCAGCGTGCAAAGCAGAAAAAATCGAGGGGGAACAGGCATCCGGATGCGCAGGCTCTTCCACGGACTTCCGACGCCACGCTGTTACATTGTGAAACATTAACGATCAGCACGCAATATTAAAACGTGGCGCTGACGAGCACTGGGGACCAAAAGACAGAAGACGTGGCAAAAATTAATGAATTGGTTTATTTTTTCTACACATCTCAAGTAACTAAAATTCACTTTTATTTTACTTCATGCCGTTATCTGCTCTCTCGGCTGTTTTGCGCTGTTACTGCAACTTGAAAATATCGAGTTACGTGTTTAATGAAGTTTACTGAATATAAGTGTACGTGCTGTTTACACTGTAGCCTAATAAGAATCTATTCTCCCTAAGTGATTATCCAGTGCGGGGTTGTACTGATACATCCTGAACTGGATACCACGCTATTTCAGAGCAAGGCGCGCTCACCGTTATATTAGTATTACTGGCTACTTGCTAATTTTAAATGGCGTAAATAATATTTGATCGCTAATTTTAGTCCTCGTGTAGTTTTTTTTATTAGGTTGTGAGCATGGCTCGATTATATGATCATACACGACCGAGCGATTCGAAGGGCATTTTTGATGCTGTGATTTGTCCAACATGAGCTGGCCTCATTCCAGCCCCTTCACGGACACCAGGGTGTGACCTGCCGAGTCACGTCTTCCTCCGTACTCCTACTATTTACATATTTTCTAAATCCTGCCACTTCCTCAAGACGTACTCCACTCCTTAGCTTTGCAATCACTCTCCTGCCATTCTTTTAAAAAAATATTTATTCTTAGTTTTATTAGATGTGTATTGTATTGTATTCTCTGGTTAAATGTTATAAATGTTAGCGTAATAAATGTTTGACTACGGAATATTATTTTATTTTTCAGAAATCCATCCACATCTCATTACTGCTTATCCAGTAATATGGGCCATTCTTCTAGGGGGAAGGGGGGATAAGAGGGGCCATAATTCATGCAGAAGGGCCAACCTTATCATTAGCCAATGATATGTTTTGCTTCAGCGAGTGACAGGGTTGAGGGCTCTCTGGAAGCCAATCAGCTTTTAGCTGGGGCCCCGCCCCCCTCTATACGCCCCTGTCCAATAATGGATACTGGTGAGCTTGGAGCCTATTTCAGTATGCACAGACTATAAGGCAGGAGGATTATGGATGGGATGCCAGTTTGCAGCCAGGACACATCAATTTAGGGCAATTTAGAGACACCCATTCACATAACTGCATGTTATTGGTGACTGTGGACAACATGAAAATTCCTCCGGAGCGGGAATCAAACCCACAGCCCTGGAGGTTTGGCTGCAGTGCTGTTTCTATGGTTGTAGTTCACTTATGCTGTTCAACAGTAACATTCTGCTTATTTCTCAATGATGCTGTTTGTACACGTTTAAGTTATTTTGCATAGCTATTATATATCTATTATACAGCTGTAGTTATTTTATAGTCTAATATTACTGCCCATTATGTATGTTGAATCCTTAAGTAAACAACAGTTTAAATACTCAAGAGCCTTTCACAGTGTGTAGTTATAGGCCTGAAATTCAGAGAATGAGGGGGACTTTTGCCCAGAATTTCATTTACAGCCTTTGCTTGTTTAACTTTAACACATCACTTTACTTCAACCGTTTTTACTTCAAAACAATTCTGGATAAATCTTCTATATTACGTATCATTCCATAAATGAACTAGAAATATATATACAAACGTGCTGATTTTCAGCCGCTAGTCATTGTTGCTCACAGTTAGTCAGTGCTAGTCCCACCATTACAAATAAAAAAAAACTGAAAAATAACCCCCCAGGAAAGTTTGGAGGACGCTGAGTGATCATTATGTGAATAAGAACCAGGCCTTTTTCCTCTCTCTCCATGTTAATTCACAATACATTCTTCTTTTTCGAGATCCTTTATAATACAACCCAATATTTTTAACCTTCTCAATATTAGTCTCCAATATATTTTATTCCCATGGCTTGCACACTGTGTCTTGTTCATTATTAATGATAATGTTTAATTTAGTAGCACCCACATTTGTCTTCTACATTGTCAATATCCATCAGAAACCTCAACATATGTCAATACATATAGAAAAATAATTAATGCCAATAAAGGTAATGGAAGCCGACCTTGAACTGTACCATTGTACCATTGTTTTGGTACGTGGGGTTACTTAGAGATTTGGATTAGTGGATGCAAATAGTAAGTGTTCATTGTTTTGTAGTATACATGTAAATAGCCTGTTAGTGATGTTACCCAAGAAAAGCAGCCAAATCTTTGCATTGACTATGCCGTTCAAATTCAGACTCCAAGGTTGTTTGGTTTGCAAGGAGCTGGCACACGTAGTCACCAGACGCCCATGATGCCTTGTAGATGCGTTAGACAGCATTACCAGCACTTGACAGAGTTTGATAGGGGTCCCATTGTGTGTGCATGAGGCTGGGTGGTCATATCATGCAACTGCCTGGCATGTAGGGCATGCAGATGTCAGATACCCAATGTTGGAACCAATGGGCACGTGAGGGCACTCACATGTCGTGAAGGTTCCAGTCACCCATGACAGATCACATCAAGGTAGGATTGTTGTATTGTGTGCCAAGCATTACAGAACCCCATGCCATCTGTGCTTGCCATCCGGGCACAGGTATTGAACTCTCCAAAACATCCCATGCCATCCCGCACCGTGTCTCGACAACTGGCATCAGCTAGATTACAGGTTCACGGTTCCATGCGTAGATTGCTATTAACACTAGCACTGACACGGCTGGTTTGGAGTGGTGCTGTAACCAGGAGGCATGGACTGATGATGAGTGGTGGTGTACCATGTTCAGTGATGGATCTCGGTTCTGCATTACCATGGATGACCGTCGTGTGAACGTGTGGCGGTGCCAAGGGGAGCGCTCAGACGTTAACTCAGACCCAGTGCCAATCCACAGGATCTCGAGGGCCAGTTACAACAGCTGTGAGCCGACTTGCAGCAGGAGAGGATACAATGGCTGTATGACTCCCTTCTCAACCCGGTCTCACGACTTTTCTTGCAGCTATCACGACATAAAAATCTATTGAATCGTGCTGCGATCACACCTTAGGTCTTTTTCATGTGCTAGGACAACGCTTCACTACCCTATGTATTTTAATGCGCAGTGCGTAACACCGTCACTATGAGCGCTAACCGGTGACTGAGGGACGTGATCTGATAACGCCGTCGACAATGTGCGATGCCACCATGCAAAACAGCGCCTGGTTTTTACTTCTGTCGCATGAATGAGTGAATCTACACATTTCCCACTAAAAGTAAAATAATAATGTGTTGATTCCTTATCACGTTTGCTTACAGAGCGGTTGAAAGCAGCTGAAAGGCTGCGAGACGGGGGAAAAGCATACAACCCCCAGAATACTATGGTGTTTTTCGTGATCTGATAACTCTGTCGACGATGTGCGATGCCAGACATGAGAGGGCGTCACGGCTGAGCCGTTCAAACTGGAGATCTGGTTTGGCATTCTGCAATTTGGCACGGATAAACTAGATATATGCCTGAACAAGTGTGCCGAGTTTCATGAGCCTGCAGTGACCTTCTGAACTTGCCCAGGTCAGCAATGTTAGGTGAATGGAGGCACCCCACCTGTCACCTGACAGTCCATAACTCCAAGTAGGAGTGACGGAGGAAGACGGTCCAAAGGTTCCTGAAACTAGACAGTCTGCTCTTTAATTCCATCCATACATGTTCATTAAAATTATGCATCCCTCATATCGGACCAGCACGTTATTCAAGAAGAAAGATTCCAAAATTTGGACCAGTGGTGAATTTCATATTAGAATCAATTAGCGGATAATTTCACTTTTAGTGGGAAATGTGAAGTATATTCTCACAAGATTGCATAGATTCAGTCATTCATGCAACAGAAGTAAAAACCAGGCGCTGTGGTCGCATTGCACATTGTCGCAGCGTTATCAGATCGCGTCCCTCAGTCACCAGTGAGTGCTCATAGTGGCAGTGTTACACACTGCGCATTAAAATACAGAGGGTAGTGACATACATAGGGTTGTCCTAGCACGTAAAAAAGACCAAGAAAAGCAACAAGAAAGCGTGATCGCAGCACATCTGAATAGATTTTTATGTCGTGATGGCTGCACGAAAAGTCGTGAGACCGGGTTGCCCTTCTACACCGTATCAACATATGGATCCAGGCCCTACCGACATGGCACCAGCAGTGCCCCCATACTGCCAACTCTCTTATTCATTTTATCTGATATTATAATCATTGCGATACAGTCACACAACCTCTCACCACGTGCAGATTCATTTCATTTCCACCAGTCTGTCTGGGTGCTTAACTTTTTTTTGTCACTGAGTGTATATATAAAAACTATTTATCAAGGTAATCAAACTATTAAAGACATAAATTATAAAGGTAGACTCTGTAAATAAGCATATAACATAGCGTAGGAGTGACAAATGACAATTGAACATAAGTTATTGCACCTATCATAGGTTACTGCCAAGTTTGACTGAATAGCTATATACAGTATAAAACCACATATATACAAAGATCCCTGCAGGGAACCCTTGCTGTGCAGTATTTGTCATTGGCCCTGAAATGCCCTTCCTGTGTTCAACATAAAACACGCATAGATTGTTACATGTATCAACACGGATTCCTTTGAATTGAATAAATTATGGCCGTATGTGTACACATATATCCACTCGTCAGTATCATTTTAAGTGTCATGCCATAAATTAAAAAGATACGATTTCATATGATGGATCATTGCGGTATAAAAAGGCAGATCCACCAGCGATTATGCATAGTATGCAAATTTTGCAAGACTTGCCAATATACCCTGAGTTTCAGGGCCTATTAATCAAATGCTGAAGTACATTTATTTGGTGCTGTGGATCTGTCATGAGTCCAGCATTATACTGTACACCCTGCATCCTTCTTTACATTGATCATACCAGCAAAGAACTGTTACATATGTATGAGGGGAACAGATAAAAGCTGACATAACATTGCAACAACCTATTGCAGGAAACTTGATTACACTAGCAGGCCGCTGAGGCTGGAGGTTGGGATAACAAGGTAACAGGAAGCTCTGCTTGGTTCACTCATGTAGATTTATGTTGTGAAAACATTGTATGGTGATTAAATGACACTATTTCATTAGAATACTATAGTGGATGTGATTCAGTCCAGATATTGTATGAGATATAAACACCCTTATAAATGGAGGGAGTTGAGTTTTTCATACAAGTCAGAATGAAAAATGAATTTAATCATGTCCAGAGGGGATCTGGGACTGTTCCATTCTGAAAGATTACTAACAATAAAAATACATGCACACACAACATTTTAACTCATGTGGATAAACCCAACAAGGAGCAAAAGGATGAGAACAAGTTTAGGAAATCAGCAAGCAAACGCTCAATTGAAAAAATAAAATACTTGCCCAAAATGTAAGTGAATATAATCCTGCATCAACAAGCTACAGTATGTGGAGATACGGTGTGCAGAAAGGCAATAATATCTATTTTTTTTACTTTTTTTGTTTTAAATTTTATAAATTTTAAAGGAAGAGATACAAAGCAAATGCACACAAAGAATGCAGGTCACGAGATCAGTATTAAAAATAAATGGGCATAACTTCCAATGCAAACATTGGACACATAAAGCAGGAATTCATATCAAACCAATACCATACCTTTTTAGTCAAAAAAAGAGTGTTGAAATCAAAGAAGCCGTTGGGGTACTATACTGCACCTACAAAGTCGAAACACAGTAAGTGCTCTGACACTGCATCACTGACCTGGGGCGCTGATTCTCTCTGCAGCACACTTCAGCGGCTGCTGCATTTCTTGCGGCAGGAGTTTGCGCTAGTCTTTTATCAGGCAGGCTTTGAGAACCTAATTCAACATGGCATCGCAGCCTCGTTTGGTAACCTCTCTGTGGTACTGAAGTTGAAATTAGTCTGACTCTTACAAACTGCATGGAAGATCATAGGTGTAAGACGGCATCCATCCCTTCAGTCTACCTAGAAGCCAGCTGTGCCAAGGCAAGCCGACCAGATGATCGATACGTCTCATGTGCTACACGCTGAGTATGAGTTACTTAGTTGTAGCACCACTCTATCTGTCTGTCTGTCTGTCTGTCTAATCTAATTTTAGTGTCATTTTATAATTTTATTTTAATGTTTATATAGACATGCTTCTTGTCACCTTCAGCTGTCACAGTCTGTGCTGTGGAATGTGAGTTTTGTTACGGGGGCTGCATGGCCGGAAGCCTAAGCCAGTTTTCCTACATTCTGGAACAATAAAATGAATCTTGATTCTTGACATTGAAACTGAAAAAAGGGTATTGCCTTAGTTTAAGTGTGTTTTTGGAGCTACTGTAATTTTCTTCAAAACCAAGTATAGTTGACATGAGATATTTTGTTTTTTTGTGACAAAAAAACAGCCTAAGGGACCTGATTTGAGTCATAACTCAATTTGGAGAAAATATGCAATTACACAGTTTTGCCTTTGTATGGCAGTACATTGGATACCTAATTTTACCTTTACCAAATTACCATTATCTTTAACAAATTTAGATTCTAGTTTGCCATTTAGATTCAAGTTAATTGCCATAAACCATCTCTTCTGTTCTCTCGACCATTTCTCTGCAGGACTGTTGTCTTCACGTTATTAATCTGTGCCATGTGTTCACAGCTAGCCAAGGCTTGAGCTCAAAAGGCAATCTGCTACCATTCCCTAGCGAACCACTGAAAAAGACGGCTAATGTCAGTTTAACAAGTTCATATAAAACTCTAGTAGCCAGTAGAATAAGCAGAGAGCATCAGAAATAATAGCTCATAGACTCAATTTCCTGAATTTATTGGCCATTTAAGTAGCCATAGCAGACCAGGCACACTTGCAAGATAACAGAATTCAATGCCTATATATTTAATTCCTTGTTATGTCATCTGTTGTGATCTTTTGTTTTAACCTCTCACATACACAGCAAGTCAGTTCTTTCTAATTTACTGCTGTAATCTCATTTAGTGGGCGGTTAATGGACCTCTGCAACTCCAGAAATGTCCTCCATAAGTGAAGCTCTTTTCATTGTAGAAATTCCCAGTGTCGCCAGTTTGTCACTGACTCAGTAATGGGAGAATGCAGCAACAGGGGGAGTGTTTTCTTTATGAAGCTTATGTCCAAAAACAGAAAGCTGCTGAGTATTTGCCATGTCTTGGTTATTTAGTTCATCTGTTCTCCATGCTTGGCTGGTGAGCAATTCCACTCAAATTGATTTAATAGTTTTCTACCATTTATACAGTAGTTTTGTTTACTGGATCCAGGTAGGTATATGGTTCAGTTGGACTACAGCATGCCCTCTCCTTCACCTTTAACGAGATATCTTCAGGTTATCTGCCCAATTTGCCCAATCTGGTAATTGCAAGAGCTGGTTTACATATTTTATAATGAAAGGAGGGATTATTACATGGGGATTATAGGACTTCTTAAAGGCGAAAGGGACAGAAGGGCCAAGCTTATCATTAGCCAATCAGCTTTTAGCTGGGCTCATTGCCCCTGCGGCCTGCTCCGGTATACGCCCCTGAGGCAGAATGAATTCAAATTAATAATTCATCTAAGCTAGGTGTGTAAGAAATTGTTAGTGTCTTGAGGTCCTGGGTATGGTGTGAGACTCTGCCCTAGCAGATCTATGGCATATGAGTCATATCTTAAATTATGAAGGAACTGTTACCCGTTCTTTCCTTCTTACAGCCCAAGAGGTCTTTATCAAGAGAAGGAAATAGATGAAAAAAAGAAAAGCTAGCTTACAAGGGCGCAGGTTGCTTCCACGTGTCTTCTTGTGAGCTAAAAAACTACTGGGAAGCCTTCGAGATGAGGTGCGTCGGCTTGCATGACCGCAGGCGGCTGCTGTCCGGGGTGCTGGTGCACCTGGCCATGCTGCTGCTGCACGGGCACGGCTGGAACGTCCTAAATGCTAAGCTTGCTCTGTCACAACCTGAATCCATCTTCCTGTAAGTCACTTAAAAGCATCTGCTAAGCAACATAAATAGCAACTACAACAGCCCTCAGTCAACACAACACATTAGAGATGTATGAAAGGTGATCATCCAGTGCTTGAACTGGGAAGACGGGTGCCAGTACCCTCTTTGCTATTCAGTGCCAAGTGATTATCAGAGGTGTCAGTACATTGAGGAGAAGAACGAAGAGGTGCCCATACTATGTGCCGACGAATGCTGGGCCACTTAAAACATCGGCAGCAACGCTGTTAAAATGCCATTGACAAAAGGTAGAGGAATTCTGGATTGTTTGAGAATTCTGGAGTCATTGAAGCTCAGGAATAACAAGTGGCACCTAAGAGCCGCTTTGGGAGGTTAGCGCTCTTCCAGCCACAGACTCTGCTTCACTGCAAGTTAGAATGACAAACATTTTTTCATTCACCAACTCTGCCTTGGACAATGATGAGAAACTGAACATCGACCAAGAATGAGTATGAGAAACATCAATATGGTTCGGAAATGGGAGAGCTTACAGAGAACCCTGCAGAAGCTGCTATCAATCAACAAAATTTGTTCCATTTTGTGCTCCATTTCAGGGTAGATAGTGTGTCATAATGCAGGCCTGTAAAGGTCTTATGATAAAAGTACTGAGAGTTTTTACTAAAGCCTTGAAGCCTTGGAATTTTGTTCAATCATACTCAACCTCGAAAGTACCATGTATATTCTAAAGTTTTAGATTACGGGTTTCGTTGATAAGTACACAAAAAGTTAATTTTCTGTACTGTCCTGTCACACTACAAGACAATGGAGCATCCAGAGAATTTCAGTTTGTGGAGTGATGCTGCACTGATGCTGTCAATTTAGATGGCATCTGCATCAATGAAATACAAAATAGTGAGCTGCTGCAGGCTGTAAGGTTTGATCATTTTTGAATGATTAGACTCAGACACAGACAATAGACTGGGTTACCTAGAGAAGTTATTGTCCAAAGTGAGAGGGAGCCTTCACAAAACGTCCAAAGTGATACACACGTGGACACACTCACATTTGCTTTTTGGACTCACAATCAGGAAGTGCCTTGCTGGAAGCGCCTTGCTGGAAGTGCCGATGGCCAATCAGATAAAGAGGCCAGGCACCCTGTGGCATCATGGGAGTAGACTTTAGTTTGTGTACCACAACTACAATGTAATTATCTTACATTTTAATGATTCATGACTGTCATAAATCTTAAAAAGACATACTGGTTTCATATGCACTCCTGTGAGAGAAATAGTAACATATTCTTAATAACTTAATGTCTTTCAAACTTCATTAGATGTAAATTGTGTTCCATCAGAGTAACATTTTTATATATACATAGTGCTGTGCAAAAGTCTTAGGCAGTCAAGGTGTCAACCAAATGATGTTTAAATGATCTTCATGTTGGTGTAGAACTATGATTTTGTGTTTGTCAAAATGTGTCAGCTAAGCCATTTAAAAATCTCTCCTAAAAAGTAATGGAATTATTCGTAGCACCCATCCAATGTTTTTTGGCTCGATGACAGTCACACCATCTTTGAATAATCGACACCTCTTTGAGTTGTTTAACCAATGAAGTTAATTAATTAGGGGAGCGAGTGGCTGGGGTGCCTCTAAGGAGAGATTTGGGGAACAAAGTGGTGTTCATCTAACCATCCAGCAAGATATCAGTGACATTTTGGGGAAAGGAAGAAATTTCTTTTAGCTTTTATTGTGTTATTGTTGTGTTCATTTGAATATATGCCTGTGTTAAATTGTGTGTATCTGTTTTCTTGAGCAAATAAACGCTTACTACACAGATAAATCGCTTTATACATTTTATTTAATGCCTAAGACTTTTGCACAGAACTGTATATCCCATTATTACTGTATAAATATTGCAGTTATAAATAGTCCTCTTTCCTATTTCATTCCATGACTTGGTGTTGCCAGAAACTCTTGTAAAGCCAGGAGCCAATGACAGTGTAATATGCTAATTTCAACGTTTTTGTTTTAATGTTTAAATTTCCATGTCTTATTTTAGCATAACGTCCTTTTTAGTATGTGTAGGTGCTTAATGATTGTTCATTCAGTGAAGATGTAGCAACAGTTGTATCATGAGAGGATCTGCCTCCAACTATATAGCTTAAAAATAGCAGAGTTCTACTGAGTGCTGAAAGGTGTGTTTTTGTAGCTTTTGTGTGGTATCATAAAACAAAAGACTTGGCCTAATCTTCGGTTAGAGAACTATTTCAAATCAGCTATGAGCAACTGGGAATTTGGAAGTTTGAATCCCTTCCCATTCACATAATTTGCCTGTGTATTAAGACATACTCCATTCTGGTGAAAACAGGACTAAAATTTAAAAAATTAGCGATTAGTGGTGTATTTACATATGCAGATTTCAGGGAAGCGTTTCTGTGGAATCCCTCAGAATGGCTGTCACATCTATTGACGGGCCGGGGTGGGGACCGAGTTCTACAGAAGCAGGATGGTGTACTGAGGATGGGATGCAGTAAAAGAATCTGGTGGTGGGGTGGGGGCCAGAACAAGCGATCTTCAGAGGGAGGGTAGCATGGGACCATAGAGCCTTGTGTGAGTGTCTTATAAATGAAAAGCAAACTGAAAGCAGAACTTGAATGTCCAACAGGGCCAGGACAATCATGAGAATGGCTCCAAACATACATCCCTGGTCCTGCTGTACTTTATGGGGAAGACCACGAAAGCAAGATAAGCCCTCATTCAGGACCGACATACTGGCATTTACTCGATGTTCACGGACAGCTTTTGTGTGAGTTATATAGCAGTTTCAGGACCCCATTAACACAATCCGGCAAAACCAGAACCAGATACCCACAGTTCATTCATGTGCTGAATTCTTCACACATCTAAATGGGGCGACCTTTACTTGACAGATTCAGGCCCATTTTCTGACAGTGGCATTCTCACCAGCTTAGGATCTTCCTCTGTTCTCAGTCGCTTTGCTGACGGCCATGCAGGGTCAGCCCGGGACACGCGCTAGCCTACTGAAGTACTGCATAGCTTCCACATTCCGCACTCCGGCGTCATTAAAAGAAGCTGGCAATCCAAGCATCACATCGATGTGTGGGCAACACAGAGGGAAAATGTTTCTAATTGCGTAACCATACTAAGGGTTGGCTTCTAGAGTGAAGTCAGTGTATGCTGGATAAAAGCCTGCACTGAAGACTCTATACAGATGTTACACAGGAGACTGAAGTGAACTCTGTAATCAATAGTGGATTCAGGGACCTAATCCTTCCCTTGCAAATGGCTTTTAAGTTAGTGATACTGCATTACAGTGCCAATATATAAAAAAAATGTGATGTTGATCTTTTGCATTATTGAAAGACGCTGGACTTTTGAGACACATCTAAACAAAAATCCATCCATCCATTTTCCATGCAAATATATGCAGTACATAGTGATTGTATTTTTTAGCAGACATGTTTTATCCAAAGTGATGTATAATTCAGAGAGCAAGATCAGCCAGTCCCAGGAGCCATTGGGGATTTAGGGCATTACTCAAGGGCCCAACGTAGAAATCACCCAGCTGACCCTGGGGTTTAACCTGGAGACCTACACCGCTGAACCAGAAACTCCCCGTGATTTACCATGAGAAACAGTTCCCAAGAACTCTAAACAGTACAAACATCTCATTGCATGAAACTTCCACCAAACAGTGAGATTTCTTCTGTTTTTCATGACATCTCAGGGATATAGCTCAGAGAGTAGCATCTCACGCTTCAGACATTCCACGCTGTTGTGTTTGAATCCAATCCTATTTCCATATTCTTGCCATGCCTCTGTGAAGGTTTCCTCCCACTATTCTGCTAATGATACATGACGCTAAATTCCCCCTAGCATGCAAACACACACATAGGCCAATATCTTTTTGTCTAGGGTATTCACAACGTTATAGCCTAAACAGTGTCAGGGCCATGGGAGACATCTGGGAGGCCTAGCCCCACCCCCAGAAATAATCACTCAGAGATTATTAGCTTATTAGCCTGTGCCCCACAGTGACCCGGCAGACAGATTTGTTTGGGTTCTGACCCTGACCCTGTGCCTCATGAGGTGGGATTGCCAAGATCCGGTGTCTTTTTTGGGTGGGTGAGTCTGGAATGTGGATGAACATCATGAATAAACCTTAAAGAGTTGCCTGCAGTGAGATTGCGGAGATTTTGTGTGGAGTAATACTAACAAGTAAACCTCCGATACCATATAGAGATGTCACCTACATTAAATGTGACATTTGATGGGTCAAAGATCTCATTGGAACTGACAAGTGAAATTGCATAACCTAACTAGGCAGATACTGACAATTACGAGTCCCCCAAATAAGAGGACAGCAATATTTACCACCCAGCGCTAAGAGTGTGATTCCCCCACAAACTGAATTAATATCTTACTTTCTGTTGCTGCTGCCTAGCCGTTTTCAGGGAAATGCTGGGACACCTCTGCCCTCTAGTGGCTGAGTGGGGAAATTGCAAATAAAATGCAATGCAGACAATATGGACAAAAGTATTGGGACACACCTCTCAATCACAGAATTTAGGCCATTGTCACAGGTGTATAAAATCAAGCACCTAGCCATACATTTAGGTTTACAAAGGTTTATGAAAGAATGTATCGTTCGGAGGAGCTCACTGAATTCAAGCATGGTACTGTCATAGGATGCCGCCTTTGCAATAAGTCAACTTGTGAAATTTGTTCCCTGATAGATATTCCACAGTAAACTATAAGAAGTATTATTGCAAAGTAGAAGCATCTAGGAACAACAGAAATTCAGCCACGAAGTGTCAGACCACCTAAAGTATCGGAGCGGGGTCAGCAAGTTCTGTGGCACCTAGTGAGTAAAAGTCGCCAGAGCTCTGTTGACTCAATAACTGCAGATTTCCAAACTTCCGCTGGCATTAATCCCAGCACAAAAACTGTGTGCCGGGAGCTTCATGAAATTGGTTTCCATGGCTGAGCAGCTGCATGCTCTCATCAAAAAGTGCAATGCCAAGTGTCGGATGTAGTGGTGTAAAGCACACTGCCACTGGAGCAGTGGAAACATGTTCTGTGGTGTGACAAATCACGCGTCTCTGTCTGGCAGTCTGATGGACGAGTCTGGGTTGGGTGGATGCTGGGAGAACGCTACCAGCCTGACTGCATTGTGCCAACTGTTTGATGGAGAAGGAATAATGGTTTGGGATTGTTTTCAGGGCTTAGGCTCTTAATGCTTCATTATTTTCAATAATTTGGACAATTTTATGTTTCCAGCTGTGTGGGGACAGTTTGGAAAAGGCCCTTTTCTGTTCCAGCATGCAAACAGTGCACACAGCAAGGTCCATAAAGACACGGTTGGGTGAGTTTGGTGTGGAAGTACTTGACTGGCCCGCACAAAGCCCTGACCTCAACCCCATCGAACACATGTGGGATGAATTATAATGGAGATTGTGAGCCAGGCCTTCACGTCCAACATCAGTGCCTGACCTCCCAAATGCTCCTCTGGATGAATGGGCAAAAAATTCCACAGACAGACTACAAAATCGTGTGGAAAGCCTTCCCAGAAGTGTGGCAGCTTTTATAGTTAGAAATGGGAGGGGGGGCAACTTTATATTGATACCTATGGATTCAGAATGTGATGTCATAAAAGATCCTGTAGATGTAACGGCCAGGTGCCCCAATACTTTTGTCCATATAGTGTATCAAGCGCATAGAGTACAGGAGCCTAACTCAGCAATGAATCGGAATGCCTAAATGACTATCTGACAAATATACATGGGGACATGCTGTTGATTGGCTTTCAGTCTTGGTTCACATCCACCTTGTGAGCCATGACCCAGAGACTGAGAACTACAAATTCGTTCACCTTCAGTTATATACTGTAGGCTCCAAGTTCTAACCTTTTTCATTAAACATGAAATGACTTTTATCCAAAGCACCTGATACAGTAGCAAGCTAACACAGTCCCAAGAGAAACTGGGGGTTAAGGGCCTTGCTCAAGGACCTAATGGCAAAATCACTCAGTGGCACCTGGGATTCAAGCTTACTACCTACAGATCACAGACACAGCAGCCTAACCCACTGAGCCACATGCTGCCCGCACAGGTCCTGAAAAGTGGGAGGAAAGCACTGCCAGCCTCGCTGAAATGTTCAGCTCTGTCAGGGATTTAGATTAGCTACACTGAGGTTTGTTGTACAGGCAGCCCTGTGGTACAAAGACTCTGCAGCTTCTTTTGAAGTGGACTGTACCAGCAGATGTCCACTGAAGGAACCTAACTTACAGTCTAGATACTCCTACTTACATATCCTGCGTCACTGAATACTGACTCCTAAACTCACTTCATGTCAGGTTAGTGCACTACAGGAAATCAATCATCTTCAAGGCCTCCCTCCTGTCTGTGCTTCTTTTCTCTAAAAATGTTTCAGCATCACTTTAAGGGGAGCCATGCTAACTCATGCCTGCATTCTCCGCACTTCCTGGCCTTTGCACTCGATAAACATAAATAAACCATACATATCCACCTATAGTTGCACCTTCATTCAAACAAGGCAGGTTAAAAGCAACTGCAGATGAGAGAGGAAGCAGGTCATGAACTGAAGTACAAAAAATCAGCTATCCTACAAATTCAAAGGAAAAATCTCATAACCAAAGCTGTAAACCTGAACACTGAGCCGCATGCTGTTTAAATATGATCTTAATGAGCCTTAATTAATGGTTGTGCCCTGGTTTTGGCAGGAAATTTTGCTTGTTTCCTACTTCAACAGCATTGAGCAGAAGTGAATCGGGTCGCCCCCATGCGGCTAGGCAGACCCTGAAGAGAAAAATGGTTAATCCCAGAAAATACAGCGAAATTCTTGAACTCTGGTCTACTGGAGAAAACCTTCTCAACTTACCTCTTTGAGTTTCTCCCTCCAGATCACCACACCTCTCTCACTGCTAATGATTTCACATTCATCTTTGAAAGAAAAGTGGATAAAAGCAGGGCAGTTCTCCCAACTTACTTCCCCTGATGGTTCTCCAGCCTCCAGAAGTGCATCATCCTCAGCCTTTCAGCTTCTAACCCAAACCATCGCTTCCTAACCTTCTTATTCACCTTTTTGCTAAACTCTTCATTGAATACCAACTCTGTTCCCAAAAACAAAAAAAAACACAAGACATACTTCTCTAAAAAGTCACCCCAAACCCCAGTGCTGTGAAATGTCAGAGCACTTTCCCTTGGTTTCTCCAAAATACCAGAACCTGCTGTCTTCAATCCATCCTCAAACTTCCTTTCTCACGTTGAACTCCTGGACTGATGTCAATCAGGATTCAAAGCCCAGGCCTCCACTGAAACCAGCCCCCTTGCTGACTTTGAACTCTCCACTCTGCTGGAGCATCCTCCCCCATCCTTATTTTTCTGCTCTTGTCTGCTGCATATGGCATTGTCAGCCACTAGGTTCTCCTGACAGCCTTGACATAGATGGGTGCAGATGCTGCACTCCGCTGGTTGGATTCACACCTCTCAAACAGGTCCCACATGGAAACCAATAAGGTCTCTCTTTCTCCACCATGAAACTTGTTATGTCCCATAGATTGAATTCACGTAAATTTCTATATACTGAAGTTCCTCATTGTTCTTTTAATCGCATAATTTATATTATGCAGATGACACTAGAGATTATTTTGGAAGAAAATGTTCAGTTTTCCCACTTATTGTCTGGTAATTTAAATATTATTTAAAATCTGCTGTTTAATATTCATGTGTAAGATTCATGTGACGCTGGGGTTTTGATTGGGAAAAAGGGACAGAACAGGAATCAGGAAGTAGGAAGTTTTTGTTGATGAGGGTGTTTTATGGCAACCCATGTGGATCAGAAATAGACGGTTCAAAACTGAATCCCTGGCTGATTATTTGGAAGACACTCCATCCACTTTTCATGTAACCCAACAACTCATAGTCTCAGGAAAAGTCATTTCAACTCTACATGTGTCCAAGTGGATGATTACTCGTCAGCTGAAAATTAACTTAACATTCAATAATTCAACTCAATAATTATTATGATTGCATACACCTCCCTGGGAAATGAAATTTGTGATATGTGATATCTGTGTATAAGCAATACTGGGAACCTTGGCAACACTATTGATGACATCTTCAGCTTATATTTTCATAGACCATAGCTTTCCTATACTTCCTTTGTGCATCACATCCAAAGTAACTACTACCCCTACTCTATGGTACAGCGTCTACCCATATCCTGGTTGAACTATGATCGTCTCTAGGCTTCACTACTGCAGCTTCCTCTTAGCTAGACTGCCAGCTTATGTCTATCCACAGCCATATCAAGTTCAAAGCCCTAGTGCTGGCATATAAGGTTGACAAAGGGAGTGCGCTGTACTTCCCCAGCCCTTCCGCATGCCTGACAGTTCCCTGTGCACCTTCGGCAGTGGCTAGTTGGTGAGCAAAGAGCTTCCCCAACACATAAAACTCCTTTGCCCTCTTCAAGAAAACACAACACTTCTTATTGCAGTTTCTCAGGAGCATCCTGTCTTTCCAGCTTTGGAAGTTTACGTGTTTCTATATGGCAATTTTTTAGAACAATAGTACTAATAACATAGACTCACATGGAGATATTTAGTTATGACTCTCTCTGCAATCATAACTTCCAAATCATAATTTCTACATAATTTGTAATAATCTGTATTACGTTTTTAATCACACTGCTTGCTCTGTGACCCTAACCCACGTAAGTGGTGGACAATGTTTGGATGTTTTTTTTTTAGTTTTATTTTGGCTACTTAAAATTAAATGCTGATATTCGACATTGGATTAATTGGGAATCAATTAAACCAACACAATGATTTTAACAATAATTATAACTATAATAAGGATTTGCATTCATGCTTAAGGAGACAATGCCTACAAATGTAAGAAAGCATATTAAGTAGTATTTGCACGAACATTATGACTTCAGCAGTTCATGTATGCTTTAGGATGGTACTGAGAAATCAGGAATGCTGGCTTGGTTTATTTTTGAGTCATGGAATAGAATTTTCATAAAACACCCTTGATTGAAAGCGTGCCACAGAACAAAGGTCCGATAGTCATCTGGCATATAATCATTAAAGCTAATACAAAGATTTACGATGGAGCCGCAATCATACCTGTTAATCATATAACACATTAGCATCTCCGATATCACCAGTGGAAACCTACGGAATCCATTGCATTGTAAGAATGTTGTTGACCTGCAGGGGGTGAGGGGGTACAACAAGGGGGTAGAGTAAGCAGAGAAGGGTTTGAGGGCAACAGTTTTTTCAAAACATCCGAGGCATTTCCTACTTTCTCACGTAACTCACAAACCCATCAAGAGGTCATTTCATGGCCATGAGACCTACATTTCATACTTTGTCTGCTTTGTATTACAATTATTTGATCATTATTCTAAGACAGCCTTTCCCTATATATCAGTAGAACTTCAGTTTAAAGAAGTCCCCTAAATGCCCTGCAAAAGACTGGTATCCCTGATCATGGTGTGCCCACTATTGCCTGAGATACAATCTAGGCTCACCTTGATTCTGTACAGTATGATATGGAAGATAGATAGAGAATGACTTAATTTGACCATACCTTCTAATAGTGACATTTACTGTATTACACATTTTTAGTTCCTCTATATATCACATGTCTCTAATTCTTCATAGGAAGCAAACTACCAGCTTTACGGGGTAGAAAAACTGGACTCAGACTCTTAAATCCAACCAACCTCTGACACTCAAGGCCTAAGCTGAATCTACATTTTCAGGGACCGTACACAAAGCTTTACTTTGGAGGCCCCCCTTACCAAGAAAATTGATAATCATTTCCTCTGTGATGCAAGTAAATCGGAGACCCTAGGCAACTGCCTATTCTGCCTGTAGCCAGAACTGGCCAAGTGTATGATATACATATTTTTTATAACTTTGTCTGGGGCCCCACTGTGCCTTGTGCTGATCATTACAATGATGAACATTCCATTGAGAAGATCCATTTATATGGCCGCCAGGAGTCAACATGGTCTTGACAGCACCTAATAATAATTCTTAGTAGTATGCAGAGATAGTAGTATTTCAATTAAATGTATTTACAATACATATTTAATTACTTTTAGGTATTTTGTAATTTGTTTTTTGCTGGTTAGAAAAATGTCAGATGTATTTTGTAACAAAATACTTTGAGAGACTGTATTTAAGTATTCTTAAAAGACTTCAAGTATTTTAAGTATTTAAGTATTCTTAAATAATGTAATGTAATTTTATTTTCTGTTATTTTAAGAACTTTCATGATATATAGGCAATCACTGTCTTTCGCTGGATGCAAATAAACGACGTGATATCCGATTCGGTCCAGTTTGCTCGTGTTGCGGGAAAGAAGCTGCTTTATGCGAACTGTCTCAAGGTAAATTAAGTATATAGAAATATTGCTCACTGAATGTTATTATAGGACAGAAAAATAGAGCAATTAGCAAACAGCAGTGCTGTGCTCTTGAACTTGTGAATTAACTTTCTAGCCTGCTAATGGTATTCTAGTTAATTTCAGGCATGCTCAAGCAGTGGCATCTCGTGGTTTGTCATATATGGAAGCCTCCATTAGGGATAAACCAGGATAGCTAATTTTGTTCCTAAGGACAAAATTAATTTCTATCAGATAAATGTAGGCATTTTTATGGCCACGGACCGAGCTTGTGCAAAAACTTGGCAGGTGTACAGACTGATGAACTTGACATTGCATATTATATTCAATTTAATTTTATTTGTATAGTGCAATTTCACAACATTGCATTGTCACAAAGCGCTTTACATTATCCATGTCCAAAGCATGAGCACAGAGCAAGCCACAGGGGTCACAGTCACTGGGTCCTTTTTTGAGCCTGCATCTAAAAAACAGTTTGAATTTGCTCGTGTTCAGCACCCTACTGTAATGCAGGAAATTCATGCATTATGATAACACAGGTCTGCAAAAAAAAAAAATAAATTCAGCTGCATGGGATATTCTTGGTAAATTCTATGTTTTTTAGGGTGCTGAATCAAAAAATGATATCCATTTCCCTCCATCACGTACAGTTTTTTTATCTATATTAAAAAAAAATCTATATTGTATTACAATTAACTATGCATAATTTTTCTTATAATTGAAGAAAAAAACTAAAAACTATTCCTTCATGATATATTTAACACTACGTTTACTTTTTGTCTGTGCCAAATCAAACGTGCCCCTCCCTCCCCACTGACCCCCCTCAATTCCTCGCATTTTCTATTTGTATTTCTCTTGAGTCTCGCTCTTAGAAATATTAAATTAATGTAAGAAATCATTATTGGATATGTTTTTTGACTCAAAATAGGATACCAGATTTCAGTTTAAAAAGGGAAATTGTATGCTTAATTACACTAAAAACATGAGTTTTGCAAGAAAACCTGACGAGATGGAATTTTTAAAATATTTTTCCCGGGTTCAGTGAGTAAAAATCTACAAGAAACAAGCAGTTTTTTGGTTGCAGACCTGTGTAAATAAAGATAGCGCTGGTATGCCTCCTTGTGCGTGCACTGGCACACACCAGCACCCCTGACAGCTAGCACCACTAATTCTGTGGGGAATACTGGGTATAAATGTATGTACTAAGATTAAACTAAACTGTTAAATACAGAATTAAAATTAGGGATGCACAATATTTATCGGACCAATAGACTATCGGCCGATATGAGGTAAAATGAGATCATTTTTATTGCTCCGATAAATAAATTAAGTCCGATAAATAGATCTGATATTGTAGGCTAATAGAATTTGTGAAATTGCTTGCTGACAGGTAGCGCCTTTTAAAACAGGCAGTGACTGGAGATGAGCGTCAGCACACTATCCACATGTCTTCGCCAGTCTGGATGTTTTTCTCGGTGGCAGAAGACTACGGTGCCATTGCTGTTTGCAAGCCAATGGGGATGCAGAAATGCTCCGTTAAAGAGAGCTCCGCGGAACACAAATTTTTGTTTACAAATGTAGACATGCATTTTTATACCGCGTCAACTCGGTACAAATATACAAATATAAAAAGAGACTTTCAGTACTAAGATATAGTATATTATTACATTATTTATGACGTGTTGCTGTTTGCGTAGAGTGATATAAATTTAAAAATCAGGAATAGACTAAGGTGTCTGAAATTATTGGTGTTCGAGAGTTGGTGAACTGCATAATATATTTTAGTGAAAAAGAAAATAAATCGCATACTAATTTTGGCACCATGGTACGCAAAACAATGCGAATCGTCGGTAACTTTACCGTTATTCATTTATAACAGTAGTTTTTGTCTTAACATAATTTCACTTCATGTGCTTTGACAAATGACATCCTACCGACAGTCGGCACAAAGATATAAACTACACGCGTATTTGCTTTGTGGCCACTTCATAAAGTTCACAGAGCCTCACATTCTGAGCGGCCTTGTCCCCGCCCACTCCATGACACCAGAGAGCGTCCGCGGGTACACTGGCGTATGAGGCGCCAAACCGGACAAAAGTCGGGCGAAAATGCGTGAGAGCGATTGAGTTAGTGTAGGTGCGCGAGAGAGACCGAGTCAGTGTAAGTGCGCGAGAGAGACTGAATCAGTAGCGCACGCGAGCGGTTGAATTTAGGTTTAGTACGTGAGTTTATCTCACTGTTTATCTAATTATCTTATGCTACTGTTTATTATCACACTGTTTATTTTATTCCTTAAGTTTCTTATTTTACTTAATAAGTTAACCATTTGTAAAACATCGCCCTGTGTTTTGCCGTGTGGCTTAGTGTAATGGGGCATTTATGTGCTTTTCCTTTCTACACAGGAAATGGCCCAATTTATAGAAACATACAGTCAACTCACATCTCACAAAAACACAAGATACAACAGATGAAGCCCAGATGAGGCCTACATTTGTATATTTACTACCCCTAATGTTTTAAATTTGATTAATAAAATGACCATACCGACAAATTGTGTTACTCTTCATTAAACTGGAATTCTTTGTAAGTTTTTTTTGAGATACATGACTGATCCCCTTGGGGAAATTGTCTTCTCACCTCCCTCAGCCTTGTGCAAACTTGGCTGTGAAGGGCAGCAACTTCAAGGGGTAAGGCTGGGTGTGAAACGACAACCTTCTGATTACGAGTACAGAACCATACTCTGCCCCGAAGTAAGTTAATTGAAATCCGTTGTGGCAAGTAACCATACTACCTGAGGCTTCATCTGTTGTATCTTGTGTTTTTGTGAGATGTGAGATCACTGTATGTTTCTATAAATTGGGCCATGTTTTACAATGTTTTACAAATGGTTAACTGAATACTTTTTAAAAGTTTGC
>JAODKN010000001.1:24769127-24788819 GCA_026774425.1 Petrocephalus zakoni
TTGTGGGTGTTGTTAATTTAACCCACCTGTTTTCCCTCTTCAAAATAATTTTGGGGGGGGGGGGGGTTTGGGGGGGTTGGGGGGGCTGGGGCTTCCCGCCCGTTCACAGCTGTGATTCATAAAAGTCCTCCCTCGGTTTAGCGGAAAAGTGGATGTCAGCACGGGAAAGGGTTGGCTGTTCACGGACATGTACCAGTTTACAGCTCCGTGCCGTGGCCATGGGAACATAATCCCAAACTGGGAAAACTGGGCTCTTTTATTTGAACTCACTAGGGCTGAAACATGCAGAAACACACATGCATGCAGTCGCACACACGCAGAGTCACGCGGCTATAATTGCAAGCTGCCAGCTATGTGCAGGCCCACGGCAGATACTCACAAACAGGGACAATTTTTCTCAACTAGAATAAGCCCGGCATTTCCTCAGGGGAGCATGCCACCCCCTCAGGCAGGAACCAGCCCCTTTTAAGAAGTAAGATGTTCACGGGCTGTCCCATACATTTGTTTCACATTAGCCTGGCATGCCATGTGGCTATAAAGGTCGTGGTACACATGACTATGAGGTATTTGTGTGTGTGTGTGATGGGGGAGGGGGGAGATCCATTCACAATGCTGGCAGGCGGCTACTTCTCAATACAGACGTGGTCACACAGGCACGTTAAGCCGTTTAGCAACACTTACGGCCTGGCTGCTTTTATTTCTGTCTTACTTGGTAGGTTAAAAAAATTTTTAAAACAGTGACACTGTTCAGAAGCTGCATTCTCACTGAACAGCACATTTAAAGGGTAAATCAATAGTTTGCCAGATCATGGCACAAATAAAAGGCTGTATATGTGTGTGTGTGCTTTGACCCAAGGAGGAACACTTAAAGTTACTATGTGGGGGGAGAGGATGACTTCTGTGGGCCTCAGGGGGCTTATGGGGGCTTCCTAGGGGACTGGCATCCTCACCTGTCCGCTCCCCGCCCCCGGACTGGGCGGATCCTCATCCGGCTTGATCCTGGAGCGCTTGTGGTGCATGGGGTCTCCGGTGCTGCTCACAGCCGACTCGCTAGTGGGCTTGCTCTGCGGGAGGCACGCATGCCGCCTCACAATCATCGCAGTCATATGGCTATTATCTCATGCTGTCAGACGCTGTGTCATCATTGCTGGCACACTTCACCGTGACATCACAATCAGAATCAGAATTCACTTCATTGGCCCGGTACACCTGCAAGTACTAGGAATTTGTCTTGGCAGTATAGGTGCATTCACAAACAACATATAAAATGAGAAAAATAATACTACAAATAGAAATAACAGTCAGTAAATCGCCATTTACAAAATGTGCAATGTGAACAAGTCCAGCTAGATCCCAGCAAGTTTACTGCATAATCACTGTTATATTATAGAAAAAAATTCCAGTATCTGGATTTAAGAAAAAGACCAACCTAAATGCTTGCATTCCTCAATACTGAGATTATTTGGGTTAATATAGCTTTGATTCAATTTAGAGGATCATTAGGACAGATATAAGATTTAGATAATTATATCAAACATTGTTGCCCCAAAGAAGATATGACTAATTGAAAGAGGCAGTCAAAATGCCACACTTTCGTCTTACAATTTTTGAAAACCACTTTATATGCTGAAACTGGCCAGTAGGACATGAAACAGTTAAGAAGTTGTGCTTGAGATCAAGACGTTTCCTTTTTAAGTCCCCCATGTAGGCCTAGAGGTCAGATATTTCCCGAAACCCCCATGCAGACAGCAATCGAGTGGTGAATGATGGTTGAGCCATGTAGTGATTTGACCATTGAGGTGAATATGGCAACGCTGTTGACAGAGGAGCAGAATTTAATAATGGAATTCCTTCACTTACATAACTCCCTTATTAACACAATTCCTTTGTTAATGCGACTCCTTAATTAACTAACATGACCCAAAAATGTTCTGAGGGCAGAACAAAAAATGATAGATAATTATAGAGAGATAACAAGTCAGATGTCAGACCAACCAATTAGATGTCATGGTCCCACCCCCTTTAGTTGTTTGGACCTGCCTCCTCTGCAATTTGATTGGCTATCTCTCTTAACCAATCATTTTTCGTTCTGCCCTCAGAACTCTCACGAGCCTTCTTTACTATCACAACCCCATTGCTAATGTGACTCACTTAGTAATGGAGCTCCTTTCTTGATGCAACTCCTTTATTTGCGCAATTGCTCTAATACTGCGACTCCTTCATTAAAATTACTCCTTTGCTAATGCATCTTCTTTACCGATGCGACTCCTTTATTAACGTCATCCCTTGAATAATTTGACTCTAAACAACAGCTGGCTAAAGCAACGTTTTGACTAGTGTTTTGGCCACGGTGGATTTTCACCCTCCACCACAGAGACTGAAATGCTAACTCTAACTTCAGCAACAATAGTGGCGACTATTAGCATGCTAGTAGTTAAATACAAACTTTACAAGGGGAGTTTTGGGAATTTAACACACCTCACATTTAATCTGTGTAACTCTAAAGAGGAATCCATCTACATAAGCAGAGCTGAAAGAAGGTGGAAAAACCCTGAACACTACAGGACTCCACAGGTGCTGTGAGTGCCGTGCAGTTCAATCACCGGATCGATTTAGCCAAGTCTAGGAATCCAACTGAAGAAGACTAAGTGCTCCATCCTTCGCACAGAGTATACTTTCATCCCTGGGCTGCTTATTTGGACACGTGTGGCTCCCCTGGAACTCCCTGGCTTGGAGGGAAAACTCCCCACAGCCGGCCAAGATATCCAAAAAGAAAAAAAATCCCCGAGGGAGAGTTTTGGGGCAAAAGAAAATAAATGCCTGGAAGAAGTAAAGTGATTTCTTGGCCTCTCTCTGCGCTTTGCCTGCCAAACAGCAGTCAGTGAGCAGAGCATCCTTGTCTCTTCCAAACATTTACTCGCGGTGCTATTTCAAGCCGGCAGCCAAAAACGCACGCGTCCGCCTCTGACGCAACTCTCAAACAGACGACGTTGCAGGAAGACCCATTCTGTCACTGGGGTGACCCTCACAGCCTCGGATCAGCAAAAACCGTGCCCGTGGTTTATAACTGTACTCCTTTCCTATAGCTGTATATTCACCAAAGAAGTTGATGTAAGAGGTTGAGACCTGGATCGGCAGCAATTTTGTTGACTAGTACCACAACCCTAACTGGCAAACTAGAAAACCATGTAAAGGGTCCCCAGAAGCCAATGCACTGTGTGGACAAATACAAAGACCTTACACTGATAATTAAGCAAGGTCTTGCTTTAATGCGTCTCCTAACCAATTATCTCTTTATCCATGCTGAGCCTGGCTCTGGAAGCACAGGGTAAGAGAGGGGACCTCTGGGACTGGATGTCAGTCCATCACACGGTACATATTCGCACACGCAAAGGGAAATTTAGATTTGGAAAGTACGCAAGATTAGGAAGATCATGCCAAGTCAACATACAGTGGGTTGGAATTTGAACCTACCACACTGTAAGTAAAAAGTGCTAACTGTGCTAACCACTGTTTGTTAGAGTGGCAGTCAGCATAATCTGGTAACATTTATTCTTCTTCTATTTCAGGGATGGATGACAGTAACATGTGGCACGAATCCCCCACAGTCTATCTTTAAGATGAGTGTTCAGGTGTTCCAATTAATTTCTTTAATTATACTTTTATCCCCCAGAAATTGATGGACGCCCCGTATTTCACTCCCATTAAACTGAGCGTTGCTGTCTATAGTATCAGCGGCCGAAAATGGATGTTTCCTTCCGGGTTGCCGGACAGTGCCAAGCGATCGTTCCGAGAAGAAGGATCGGCGTGCAGATATACAGCTTTGAATGTAATGTCTGGCTTGGTTACTGCACAGACAAAACCAAAACAAAACAAAAAAAGGAATTAAGAGAAAACAGCAAAAAGAATGTAAGTTTTTGTGCCACAGGACCACAAAAAATCCCAAACAGAAGAGAGAGGAAACATGGACATAAATAAATAAGCCTCTGCTAGTTTTCCTGTAATACAGCCTCAGTGTGTCATGAAAAATGGGTCCCGCAAACACAGTTAAATCCATCAATTCTAGACCAGATTATTTCTCATTCTTGTGATTAATGGTGTCAGAAGTGGGATTCTGTGTTAATAAGGCCTTTGTTGCTCCTTGGGGTAGTCCTTTAAGGGAAAAAATACTAGCTGAAATGGAGTGAGGGTATTAAAAAGAGGAGATATCCGTATCTGTGTCACCGTTCTGTCTGTATCTGTATTCGAATCGCCATTTGTCAAACTAGGACTGCGAGCTGCTTATAACCAATTTGCTGTAAAATCCATGTTACATATATTTACAGCCGTTTCTATACGGTCCGCGTGTTCAGGTTTTTTTCAGCACAGGGCTGAGTTGTGACTCTACCTGCAAGTAGGGAAAGTGGAAGCACTTTGGCAGATTATGATAATGAGCTCCTTTCGAATTAACTAGCAAACAACCAAACTAGGCGAAACAGAATAATGTTTGTAGCTACATGGCTGATACACAGCTATGGCTGTACAATGAAATTCAATGTTAGTAACGTATTTTGGGTGACGTTAAAATTTGCGGTATAAGAACAGAAGAAAGACTTCAGAAATATTATTTGCAGCAGCGTTGTTAATTGTGTTCATACCACAATTAAAAAAAACAAGCTGTCTGGGGGGTCCCCTCTGAAGATGTCAGCTCATCTGAGTTTTAGTTACACAAACATGTTCTGGGGGCAGAACAAAAAATTATTGGTTCAGAGAGAGATGGGTCCAAGCAACTAGAGGACCAAGACATCTGATTGGCTGTTCTGACATCTGATTGGTTATCTCTCTGAACCAAGACAAATCAGAACATGCTTGTCTAAATAAAACTCCCATGAGCAAAATGTCACACTGAGCCGGACTGCCCTCGCCAGGATCTGCTGTTGCATACCACTGTTGCATTAGGGTTTGTTGACTTTAAGTAATGGGCAAAACAAGCAGTAAGTCACCTGTGAGGAATCTGTGGGGGCAGAATTTCTCTCCGCGGACACCAGCCCGGGGGGCACCATGCCTGGGATTGGCCGCTGGGTGGCAAAGGCGGGGGCCGGGTGGATGAGGGGGGGGCTGTGGCCAAACGCGGAGCCAACAATGCCAGGTTGGCGTCCAATCAGCTGCGGATGCATCTGCAGTGTCATGGGCGTTGGGGGGTATGCAAAACTCAGGGCGGGGCTGTGAGGAGAGCAGAGGAAACCATTAATGGGCGCGTGAGGGGGGCAATACAGGGAACACCACACATGAGCTGAAATATAATCAAATCGAATAAAAAATCACACATTTAAAATGATGCATTAGTATAATTTATAATTTCAATTTAATGACACAAACATGCAAAGAAATCAAAGTGCTACAGTGAAACTAAATCGGTACAGTCATATGCGGTCGCATAAGAAATATGTTAAAAATAGAAATGGAGATTATTAGGAATATGAATTACTTTCATTTCCTATTATTACATCTTCATATTACGAATATTAGAGCAGCATGAATTGCTGTAATTCAAATCCATATAGTCGACTGTGACATCAGGGTCAGATTATCATTTTAAACTGGGTAGAATGGGAAATCCCGTCTTCCTCGCACGATCCTCGTTGTCTCCTGTTCTGTTCTTCACACACTCATTTCACCATCCCATTTCACCACCACACACACGGAGGACGGTGAGAAACTTTTCCCCGGTCTCTGCTCTCTCTCCGGAAGCAGTACACAGTTCAGGAGCACATCCCCACAAATAAGGAGGGCAAGGGTATATCACAGTTATTAATTGCTGGTATTTTACTGCCCTGGCAGGTTCTGTAAGTTATGGATGAACACCTTGCGCCTTGACGACCAGCTCCAACGGCACCGTATACCACATCGAAGCATTTATTACAATTTCCACAATGAAGGGGGAAAAACAGGGGGAGACATGGAGAATATATAGATCATTCTGAATCATTCACAGTCCCTGGAGTCAGTCTCACGTAGGCCGAGTTTGCAATATAAGGACATTGAAAGGTAGGGAGTCCCTGGAGAATCACGTCCATCTAATTACTGCCCAAAAGACTACATGCATGGGGATAGACTCCATCCTTTATATATAACAGCTAATGAGAATCGCGGTCGAACCTCTGTACCGCCGAAATGTTAATCTAGATAAAGACGACGTGGGTTCATTCTTGGGTGTTACCTTGCTCCATTCCAGTCTGATTCCACTGGCCTGCAGCACGTGGGAAGGAGACTTAGCGATTAACCTGCAGATTGACTTGACAGTCAAGCTGCCGTAGTTTTCGGCTCCCTTCGGTCAGGGGTCCTACACCCCCCAAAGAATCGATTAGGAAACAACTTGAGGAGGTCTCCGGTCAATGGAGGATGAGCTCGATCATCTTGCTCTGCTCTTCTTCCTCGAGGTTCAGCAGCTACAAAGAGTTCTACACAATACCAGTGGCTCCTAACCCTAAGAGGTGGGGGAGTGTCTGACTTCTGCAATGGCTATCCGACCCAAACCCCGGGATCATCACCGGGCCGTCAAGCTCCATTAATTCTCAGATCTGACGGCGGCTAAGCTGCTCCATATGTTTGGAGATCTTATTATAGCGGAGGAGTGGAAATCAATGGGATGGGGTGTTCGGGGCCCAGGCACTTGTCATATCACTCATTTGCTTGTGGGGGCCACATCGCGTGGCCCATCTAGTCATTGTCACCTGCAGTCCTAGCTCGTCTGGTGATCGATCGGCCCCTTCTTCAGCACTTTCGATCACAGGGCGATCGCTTCTGGTTAATGGTGGGGGAAGGGGGGGTGACGGGGCCGGCTTGTGGCAGTCAGCCATCTACCATAACCTTCCAAAGCTGGTTCACATAGCTTTTCAAATATTTAAGTGTTATGTGGGGAGAACTGGACAAGCAAGTCTTTTGCTGGATATCTGAATATGATCTGTTATATTGCACTTTCCATATGTTAAGGAGTAAGTCAGGAGAAGTGTCCCCTTGCTCTGTGAAATGGCAGTGTATCTCAACTGTATAATTCGACTTAGTTATTAGTATTAGCAATCTACTTTGACACATTTGTTGTGTTGAATAGCCATTAAATAAGACCAAATAGGGACTTTTTAATCTACCGATGTCCATAGTATTAAAGGCATTGGCAGTGAAAGTCTAGTTTCTTTCTCAGCCCAACCACAAGCCAAATGCTAATATTTAATTTTTGTGCCCTGAAGAACCAGGGCATCTGCGTGCAGTGTTCAAGAATCTGTTAACAGGACTTATTTATCTGTGCGATAAGACTAAATAAAGTCAAGTATCTGTTCTGATAATGGGTCCCATTCTTATGGATTACGGCAGATTTAAACAGATTTATTATTTATCGTTCTAAAGAGCACGTTCAAATTTAAGGACGTGAACACTCTGCATACTAATCATCTCTGAAAATGCTGTGCATAACACTGTCAAGTGTGCATGATAGCAACGGTTAAGGCTGATAGAGAGGAGAATGAAATGGTGCTCTGACTGTCCATTTAAACCAAAGAGTGTAAACAGCCCTAGAACCGAAAAGACTAGATAAATCTGTCATCACGTATTGCGTAGTTGAAGCATATAAAATGGTAAATGTGCTAGCCATGCAAGAATGACTAGGTAAAAATTAAAATACTGTACACCGGGAGTTCTCTAAGTTAGCTTCAGAGTTTAAAAACGAATCGTATTTTCAACCCGGAAGAACACTGTACCTGTTATATACAAATTTAGTCACACACTAGTTTTCAACTCTGAAAGAGCCGATCTACCAAGCCCTCCCCAGGATAAGATATATGGAAGATATATACCTAGGGACGTTTCAAAATATTACAAAACTGTTGAAGCTATTAAAATGTCCTCCATAGCATCTCCATGATACTGGCTCTTTTGGCAAAAAGTCTTGGCAGCTCTGGCAGAGCACATCTGAGCCGGCAGTGTGTGTTTGTAATGACCTCCGTCTCCTCTTGGTGTCAAAGTGCTGCCCTTAATTTCGGTCACGGAGGGCCCGCACTCCGACAGGCTGAAGCGAAGGGGTGACCATTCGTCATCCCCCCCTCGGCTGAGGAAGCCCGTGACGGATGTGCTGTCCGTGCCTCCCTCCGTACGCTGTTGGAACAGGTGTCAGCCGTGTGTCACCGGCCCCTAACTTTCGGTTCCATTACCATCCCCCGGAAGCCTGACACGTGTCTCGCATGGGCTTTGAGTGACCACTGGGCCTGACTCCCATAACATTTCAATGCGCATTATCACGTATGTATTCCTCACCGCCGGCTCCAAGACCACAACACTCCTGGCCTGGCATCGGAAACTACCGGTGCTACGATCAGATTCACAGCCAAGATTTGCAGCTGGTACCTGTTCCACACATCCACACTCCATACAGCCAGCTTCCATAAGTTATACAGAGGACCATTCTCTATCTGCAGTGATTATTCCGATCCCCACTGCATTTAGTTTCTCATCTTTGTGTGTCAGGGAATTCTCACCCTTTTCCTACAGGTTAGATAAAGGCTGATCTTTTATTTTAATGAACCTGGAAGAATCTTGGAAAAAAACTGAAAAAGTTCTCCTCCACTTGATCCCATGATTCTTCCAGGTACTCTGATTTCCTCCCACAGTCCAAAGCCATGCAGTTAAGCTAACTGCCGTCTCGAAACCGCCCACAGTTTGTGTCCAGTGACCGACTGGCGGTACCCTCTGCCTCGAGCCCAGCGCTATCTGGAATAAGATCCAGGTTCTTGAAGACTACTTAAGGTACTCTATTAGTGGTTATGGAAGATGAACAGTTGGATGGATGTATGGATAATTGTACATTTACGAGATAAAAATGCTGCTAGAAGCTGAAATTAAGGCCAGGCTGTCCCATCTATGTCAGGAGCTGAAAGTCTTTATCACTGTGTCTTTGGTCACAGGCTGGCTCTACAATTATTAAATTTCCAAGGTGTGTGAGGTGTGTTTCTTCCTCTGCAAATGCAGTTTAATGTCCATTTATCCATAGCATATGCGATTCAACCCAGAGCTTGACAATGAGTCATCTGCTTTCAGGCAACAGAGATTTGCCGGAGATGTGGCGCTCGGGGTCTCATCCCCGGCCGCGGAGCGAGCTCCCTTCTCGTCTGTCACACCGTCAACCCCCCCCCCCCACACACACACACACACACACACACACACTCACACACACTGCCAAATGCCCCCATCCCACATGAAATATCACGCCAGCGTCCAGTTAAGGTAAGTTCTCCGCGCTTGATGGAGAGGACATTAATCAGAAGATGCATATCAGCGTGGGGGGAGGGGGGGATTTGTTCACATGCTTCCTACCTAATAGAGGATTTCATGTTCACTGAGAGACCTTCCATTTATTGTTCAACAGGCCGTTCATTCATCATCGCGCTCTCAATGAGTCCACACTCGTTCCCCTTTCCTATTCTTTGCTGTCATTCTTTCAACCCTGCTCTCTCCCTCCTTACGCCCCCCCCACCCCCACCACTCGATTCCCGTTATTTATATTTCTCCCGCTCGCTTTCAGCCGCTCGCCTAGCTTTCTCCCTCCCGCCGTCTTTTGTTTCCCGCGACTTTCTCCAGAGCGCTGGCGCGACAGCTGCTTCCTCGGTCTGCAGACTTTTTGATAAAAAATAAAGATATAAAAAAAAAAATCCTTTTTCCTTGGTCAAGATGTGGAGAAATGGTAAACATGCTGAGGTGACTTTGGCCCATGAGACACGACGGTTAGCTTCACGCCGTAAACATGACGGTCACGAAGTTCTCCCAGATGGAATACTCTTGGTCTGAGATGCAAGAGCCATTCCTTATTCACATCCTTATCCATCACGTCTTGTTTCTTTGCTCAACAGCACAAAAAATAAAAAGAAGAGTGAGAAAAAGAATGAGAATTTTTGTGCTAACAGCTAACCTTCTGTTTCTGGTAAAAAAATAAGCTTATTAGCATTTTTAGCCTTGCTGCTACAAATACGTTTAACATTTTAATCATACTTGCAATTAAATTGTGATTGTTAAAGTAATTCTCTGCCATAATAATATGATGTGAAGGCTGAACTTTTTCTTTATTGGTACATTTTCTTTTTTTTTTTTTTACAGTTTTTTAAATATTGTTAGACACATTTCTGATAACTGCAGGTCTTTGGACTGCAAGAGGAAGCCAGGGCACTCAGAATAAACCTGTGCAACTGTGCAATTGAGAACATGCTAATACCATACCCCCAGCCAGGAGGTGGAGGCCACAGAGTCACCATGCCACCCCTGCCGAAAATTTCAACACAGCAATTCAGTATAAGTACTTCGAGCTTAATATAGCCAGTATCCTTCCCGACTTTGCCCAAAAAAGGCTTTCAGCTGGTTTGAAAGGAAATGTTTGGCAATCATTTAAATGTAACAGAGATTGAGGTTCCAGTCCAGGCCAGCAAGGGCAGTAGGACGTGGCACAAGAAACAGGAATTCTCCTCATTATATGTCCCTGCTGAACATAATTGTTCATACATTGTGTTTTTAACTCCTTAGAGCATCAGCATCAAAGTTAAACCTTGCCTACGCTAACTATGGGGATGTCCACAGAAGAAGGGCACACATTGTCAGATTAAGGGCTAAGCTTGTTACATTTAGTTAACAGTAATTAGCTGCACTAGTCGAATAGAAAGCTGATCATGGTACTAGAGGAGAATGTTATGCCAGGGGTATATACTGGGGCGTGGTCAAAGGGGCACTGACCCCAGCTGATAGCTTATTGGTCCTTGGGATGCCCTGTTCCCCTGTCACTCACCAGTTCAAAACATATCATTGGCTAATGATAAGGTTAGCCCCTCCGTATGAAATATGACCGCTCTTATTCCACCCATCTTTAAAAGCTCTAGAATCAACCCTGTTTCACACAGTTGGTACTCTTACCTTATGGCCCCGGCAGACAGGTGGCCATAAGAACCACCAGTGGAAGAGCTGGAGCGGGAGCTGCTGAGGATGCTGCTTATCAGGGAGTTGGGTGAGGTGCGAATCACGGCCTGGAGGTCGAAGCTGTGCTCCGACAGTGGGGAGCTGGGCAGTGCGCGCTTGCGGTTGGGCCTGGTCGGGAGTCTGGGGCTGGTGAACCGGGAACCTGGGTGGGAGGGAGAGAGAAAGGGGGAGGGCAGCTGTTAAACCTGACCATGTTCAGATACCCATGAATTTGGCTCCTGCACGACCCCCAGCGTAACCGTGGCTGTGATGATGTCAGAAGTGTTTTCATCAGCTTCAGTCAAAGCGCTCGCCAGTCATGCTATTCACAGTACTTTATATCCAGCTGAGCAGAAATCATTTTGTGAAACAATAGACAAATATTACAAGGAAAGCAATTACTGCTATTTCCACAATATGGAAGTTAGCTGACAGCCTACAATCCATTACTTGCCGTTTTCCCTTCCCCCTTATTATTTATTATCATTACATTGCTTAGCCAACACTTCTTTTTCAAACCCTACTTGCTGTTTCGCCCAGCTATGCAGCTGTGTCTTTTGCTGCAGTAATTCGCATGAAGCCCCTTACTTTGGAGCAGACTGTCCACTGAGCCTTAATCGAGCAACCTTCAGGTATAAGCTGTGGCCTGGGTATCGCCACACCTTCACTGGCATCTCTGCGACTTTCCCTGTATCCCTCTACCTACTTGAGTTACTGCATACCTTCCCTGATATCTCTGTACCATCCCTGGTATCCTTATACCTTAACTGGTATCCCTGTACCTTCCCTTGTATCTGATTATCCGCATACATTCCCTGATATCTCTGTACCATTCCTGGTATCCTTATACCTTCCCTGATATCCCTGTACCATTCCTGGTATCCTTATACCTTCACTGGTATCCCTGTGACTTCCCTTGTATCTGAGTATCCGCATACCTTCCCTGATATCCCTGTATCTTTCCTGGTATCCTTATACTGTACCTTAACTGGTATCCCTGTAACGTCCCTTGTATCTGAGTATCCGCATACCTTCCCTGGTATCCCTGTACCATTCCTGGTATCCCTATACCTTCACTAGTATCGCTGTAATTTCCCATGTGACTGAATATCCATATATTTTCCTTGGTATCCCTGCACCCCCCCCTTTTACCCGGTAAAACCCTGGTTATCCATATTAATTTTCTGGTATCCCTGTACTACTCCTTATATCTCTTTACTTATCTGGAAATTCCAATACCTTCCTTTGTAACCCCATACCTTCCTGGGTATCCTTGTACCATTCCTAGTATCCCTGTACCTTCACTGGTATCCCCATACCTTCCCTTGAATCCCCATAGCTGTCTGGGTATCCCAGTACCTTTTCTGGTATGCCCATACCTTCCCTCGAATCCCCATAGCTCTCTGGGTATCCCCGTACCATTTCTAATATCCCGATACCTTCCTCGTTATCCCTGTACCACCGTCTGGAACCCCAAATCTTCCTGGGTATCCTCGTACCATTCCTACTATCTCTGTACCTTCATTGGTATCGCCATACCTTTCTGGTTTCCCCCTACCTTCACTATTATCCCTGTTCCCCCAAGGAACCTTCACTGGCATCCGTGTACCTGTACTGGTATACTCTAAAATTCCATGATATCTCTGTGTCTTCAGTGTAAGAATGTAAAACAGTTCCTCTTCCTGACCTGTTTAAAATGTTTTTCAAGCAGAAACCCAGACACTTGAGCACCGGATGCAGCAAAACTCAATGGAAGACACAAAGACCCACCCTCCACCCCAGCCTTTTGCAGGTACTTCCAAGGTCTGCCATTTATCACCCAAGACGGAAGAATTATCCAATTTGGTGACAATGGCCCCCAAACCTGGCAACCTTGTTGGGGGGAGGGATGTGAGGCCCCTGGCTCCTTGTTTGGCTCAGCAATGGGAGGAAGACAAGCTGTGGAGACCATGGGGCACAGGGCCTCCTTGGGGAACAAACAGGGGGGGGGGGCTCTCCTACCTCTCATCAAAGCGCTCTGCCTATGATCCCCCCCCACCCCACTTCATGGGGTGTCTGACTGAATTTAGCTTATTTTACACGGTAAACGGTTTACCCAACATCCCCGCATCTCTCTCCAGGCCTCGCAAATGAAAGATTTCAGAAGGAATCTATTTAGGCCGACGTCACATATCAAAATGTTGCTCAAGGGAACCGGCAGCAGGAGAAGTGTGTAAGAACGTGAATCCGTTTAATCTCGGACGTGAATATAAATAATAAAAAAAAAAACATCGCCCGGTCGTATCTTTATATCCTTAATATTCCATAGCCCATGTTATCACTCTGTTCAATAAACCTGTCCCCTCCAAAATAATCAGTTGTGTGCCTGTAGTATATGGATTTTCTTTTCTTAATGTTTCACTAGAATGCAGGAACCAAATTTAAATTAAAAGAAAAAAAACAGACAGGACGCCTAAAGTGACAATGACGGCCATGTATGAAGTAAAAAAACGGCTTTTGCTATCTTTTCACTGCGCGAGATGTCATAAACAAAATAAAAGTTTTTTTTTCTTTCCTAAAGAGGGGGGTGTGTTCTATGTGTGAAGTGACACAATGGTCTTGTGACTAAGAGCCATTTTTTTTCAGCAAACAAAACCAGATTGTGCCAATTCTCCACCTCCCCACCCATTTGCCGCCCCCCCCCCCCCCGCACCACAAACCCCAGTTTGTCTGACACATCCAGCGATTACAGGCCTGCTATTCAGATGTAAATCGGCTGTGTGTGTGTATCCATGTGTGTGTGTGTGTGTGACACGCAGACGGCTGCGGGTCACATCGCATCATGCACCTTGCCACAGGAGAGCAAGATTGGCCGGCATTGCCGCGCCTCCCCGTAAAAGATGGCGGCCTCAGCTCCTACGTGTCTACGCACCTTCCGAAATGGAGGCACGCACTGTACCACACATAACTACACATGCTTGTACAAATATGCACCCAATGCCCTGTTCACCTGAGCTGGGACCATCAAATCCCCAGCTTCAGTTAACTGGTTTGTTTTCGAACATTTAATATCAATTTTATATCCCATCAGAAGTGCAACAAATACAGACGTTACACAAACTATCCATGTCCCAAAACCACTTATACAGTACAGCTTTAGACGGGAGGCTGTCCCAGAAAGCACCAAAGAACACTCTGGATGAGAGTCCATTATAGGGCCCAACGTGCACATGTATTACAGAAAATTTTGACATATCAATCCATCTAAACTGCATGACTTTTGACTTGAGAAGTAAAATGGAGTATCTGGAGGAATCCCTAAGCCTATAGTGGAGAAAATGTAAAATCCACATACAAAAATTTGAATTTGAATGGCTATGTACCGAATGCTACCCACACTGAAAATATATTCATGTATTTATACTAATGTATACTTATAAGAGTGGCATTGTGGCCTCACACCACCAGGGCTGGGGGGTTCGAATTCCACCTCTGCTCTGCATTTATGCAGTTTGCATGTTCTCCTCAAGTTTTCTTCCAGGTTCTCCTGTTTCCTTCAGTAGTTAACTGACATCACTATATTGCCCAAAGTGTATGGTTATTGGTGCATGCTTGTGCCCTGCGATGAACTGGCAGCCTTGTGCTTGATGCTCCAGGTCCTCATGTAGCTTTGATCATAATGTAAAATGTTTCTCACAACAAGATCCAGCAGATCTTCCTTACGATCTCTGCTAGAGGATTGACTGTCAGCTTTATCCTGCCAGGGGTGACTGCCACAGTTACACCCCCACCCCCACCTGATTGGACCACAGGTCCTGCACTCTGCATTGGGACCGCCCCCTTTCACCACCTGAGACAGACGGACTCCACTTGTAGGGAATTAGGGGGAGGGGCCTGGGGAAGTACCGTGTGGCAGGCGGGCCCCGTGGGATCTCTGTTTATTAATGCGCTGGCGTATGATAAATTGGCAAAAAGGATGGGGGGGGGCATGAGAGAGGATAAGGCGTTCTCAGTGCTAAGGGTGTCCCTCTCGTTTTCCCTCAGATTTATAGAAGAGATGGATGGTTAGGCAGGAGGGTCATTAATTCAAGTGGACAGGGGAGCGTGCAGACAGGCGAGACGGGGGCAGCTAGGAATGGAGCCCCTGCCCATTCGGACAAGGAAACCCCAACGCCTCATGGCTCGACTGGCAACAGGACAGATAACCGGTGCACCATCCTTAATTAGTGCGACTAATGTGTCCGTTAATGTCAACAAGATCAGCACGTTCCGGGTCGTTAATGTTTAAGCCCGAAATTTATTGAGTCAGCATGCGACTCCCTATCCTAGGCGACTTGCCATCAACATGATGCCATCAATAACACAATTAAGAGCTGAGTGCTCAAGTAAAAAAAAAGCAACCCCTGTTGGCCTGGCCCCTTAACTCCTAATTTATAAATGAAACACCTGGTGTTTCAGGTGTAAATCACATATAAATCAACATCGCTTCAAAGCTAGACAGGACTGAGGAATTGTAGCTAGCTAAAGAAATGTATTTATTTTCACTCATCGCAAAATGCTCCTGTCCTTTTTGGAGTGAAGGACTTTATAATACATAACATAAAATACAATAATGAAGAGAACATATTAATATTAAGGTATGGCAGAGGACAAAAGAGGTCAGTAAAATGTATTCACAAATGATCACGACTCAATTCACTCAATTCACGATTCAATCAAAAGCTCTCGTGCTTCTTAAGGTTACGGGATTTAATTCTTAAATTAGATCCGTGGCACAATTTGGTCCCTTAAGCGTTATGCTTGTTAGCACTTGAGGCTTCTGGAAGTTTCCTATTTAAAGGGCACGTTAAACTATGGCTGAAGATGCAGCGACTCACTTTGGTCAGTCAGCTGACTTTCAGCCAGCATCTGTGCTCTGAGAACTGCTAACGATTCCACCTCATTAACGGAATCCTGTCGTTCCCACTGATGATTTTATGCACATCTTGTGGTTAGCTTGTCATCTCTATTATGCCAGTTATGAGTCTGTAAAATTTTAGGCTACCAGCCCCGATAACAATTTTTCATTCTAAATGATGGAAAGTGTTTTCTTGATGTTCCTGGAATGTTATCCCACTACTACTGATACAACTAAGTCCAATAATACAAACACAAAATGTAAGCCATGGTAGGGCAGGAGGTACCAACTCTTGCCTTACATGTTAAAGATTATGGGTTCAAAGCTGGGAGGTGTATTTGTAGTATACGCATGTAGCACTTTTATAAAATAATATTTCATTATAAAACAATATTTTTCAACATTATTTATGTTATTTTCAGGTAATAACCTTATCATGCGGACACCACCTGTTAAAATGTAAATCATGGAAATAACGTTACATTAATGTTACAGTAAAACACTTTCTGCCAACTTTGAGAAGACCTTCACATAATGTTGGCTAAAGTTTTCAGAACATTCCCTGTTAGCAGAGAGCATTCAGAATACTCTACTGAAGTCTGATTTACTTTTGGTGCTAGCCTGGGTACATGCACCACCATCCAATTTCTTTCTCAATTTTGATGCAATCTAACAAACACTGTAGTGAGAGGACCCAGGCTCTGAATTTTAGGTTTTATTTCTTGTACACATTAACTGAAAAACATTTCCATTTCTGTTGTGCTTTTTAGTTATGGGTATATTGTCCTGTATTTCATGTTGGTACTAAACCAGAGCCAGTTTAGGTTTGTTTGTACATACTGGCAAAAAGGTGTTCAGAATTGCAGAGTTTTGAGCCTGTCACTTATACCTAACAGAGGATGGCAAGGTAACTCAGCTGGTGGGGTGGCAGCCTCACACATCCACTGTTATGGGTTCAAATTGTACCCCCAGGTCTTTCGTGCAGTTAATGCCACTAAATTGCCCACTGTCTGTGAGTGTGAGACCCGTTATGGACTGAAGCCCCATCCAAGCAGTTCTTTTTCTCATGGCCCATGCTTTCTGGGATAGTCTCCTAGGCTCTCCACAACCCTGCAGCAGGTTAGGATGCTGTGCCTGGCATCAGAAGGTTGCTAGTTTACATCCCATGGTCAGCAGAATGATTTCGCATTTTGGCAAGACCCTTAACCACAGCTGACCCAACTTTCTCATAAATAATGATAGATAGATAGATAGGTAGATAGATAGATCGATAGATAGATAGATAGATAGATAGATAGATAGCTGACAAACAAACTGACAAGCAAACAAACAAATAAATAAAGAGACCGTGGCATCCTGCTGGAAGATCTTACCTGCTCCACAAAATTAGTGTCTGCTTTCAGCTACTAATAAAAATTAACATCAAGGCTGTTTTTTAGCGCAAATTTGACCTTTTGTTAAACTGTTTACTTTGAATTTTTTACTAAATGTCAGGACATTAAGAAAAAAAGGTTAACAGTGAAGGAGGTAGAGCTGCAAGGTGCGATCTGGAGCCCGACTGTATGAGATACAGATGACGGATGATATTTATAAACAAGACAGATCTTACGTGAAAGTAACAGAAACTGAACTCCGGTCCAGCAGCTCTTAACTACTAATACAGGAACAATATATATCGAGGCTCTTGTGGTTATTTGAAGTGCATATGTTACCATGAAGAGGGAGACAAAATCTCTGATTAAAACCAAAAAGACAGAAATAATGGATCATTAAAACGTAAACAGTCAGGAGTGGTCTCTCATTCCATAATTAAGCTCTATCTTTATAATTACATTGATGTCAACCCCAAGATACAATGAACTGTCTCAGTTATTAACAAAAGCCTCTTGATGCCCAGCTATCATTTAAAAAAATATATATCCATATATCATGAAAAGGTGCTTTAAAGTGTTAATTTCCCAGCCGTGGAACACACATTGTTAAACGCCGATGAGTTATTACCAGACACGATCACAGACGATTTGAATTAAAAAAGCCAACATCTCCATTTAAATTTGCCCCTAATTGTTTTGTTTCAGTCTATTAATCTAAAACACTGACACAGAAGAAAGGATTTCTACAGTGATGGATGGTGGGACACTCCAATTCCCACTTAATAGCAATTAATTTTCTGATACTCGCGCAAGTTTGGATAGTTTTAATTAGTTTGTACGGAGTAAAAGGGTAACTTCACCCCTGATTTTTATGAAGGCAGCAACTGGCTGACTAAATACATCCTCATCAAAGCTAGGGGGGCGGGGCGGGTGTATCTGGCCGACCTTCCAAAGATTCACTGAGCATTTAATTTCCTATTTACTCTTTAAAATACCTCATTTGCATAGCCCCATTGCATACGTTCCCTGGTAGGCCGGTCTAAGACAATAGCAGTTCTAAATGTGACCATTCTGTGGCATCTAAATTAGTCTGTGCCTGATTTATTAATGTTTTGATTGAAATTAAGCATGGATCTGACAGAGGTGTGACATTTTAGTTGTGATGTGATTTTTGGTTTATATAGTTGATTTAAATAAGCATGCATATAACATATCTATCACGAAACCAAAAAAACAAAAACATTCAAACTCCAGTGCTGTTTTGCTTTTTTATGGGTGTACTTGCTGCCATATCAAACACTCAAATTTCCAATATTATGGCAAATTGGCATTTCTGTTTTTTTTTTTTAATCAGTGGTAAAATTGGAGTGAATGCGTGGTGTCATAAAGGAACATTGGAAACAAATGTTTGGGTTCAGTGTCAGCGTGAAATCTAGACAAGTGTTTGTTTACGTACACTTAAAGCCTGATTCCCTTCAATGCTTGTGATGTGGGAAGACTGTGGGAAAACTGGAATAAATCATATAATTAGAACCAGATAATCAATTGAAATAAGTAATGGTTATGTTTAAATACCACAATGTACTGAACAATGTCAATACTGACGGGTGACTATTGTCTATGGATTACGCTGTGACCGTGGGCTGGAATGCAGAGGTGACGTGCTCTTACCCTCTAGGTAGTCCATGTGCAGGGCCCCCGCACCTGCCCCGGCTGTCGACACAACAGAGGGGATGAGGTCTGCGTACGAGCTGCACTGACTCCTCAGTAGCGCCATCTGGTGATAGTACTCTGCCGTGCTCAGACCAGTAGGGGGCACTGGTGAGAGGCAGGGCATGTCAGGGAAGAAAAGAATATAGGGTCAGTTGAAAATATAACGGCATAAGTGGCAGCCAATGTTGCTTAAGGTGACCAAGGAGGCATTTTCAGTTTAGACATCGAGTCTAGGGTGTTCTTGACTCTCTACTAGTAAAAAACTACCTGCCCCCCTCCAATTATACAGTTTTACATAACCATGGGCCCTTGTAGAGCGCTGGAGCCTCTGAATTGGCCAGGGTACTGATGCCCCTACTGAACTGTACTGGTGGTACCAGTTCGCATGTACAAACCAATAAAGGAGTAAATCTGTACTGACACTCCCCAGCCTGAAAGTAACCTCAGCTCTTGTCTTTCCTCTGTATGTTGCCCCTTCCTTTCATCCCGCTTTCTTTCTGGCGCGTGTGTGTGCACACGTGCGCACACTCCACTGGCGCGTGTGCCCGTCCGCGGCCGTCCGCGGCCGGTGAGGATGCTGGTGTTATCGTGGAGGAGCAGAGCAGCTCAAACCGCTCTCCACTGCACTACTTAAAGCCCAATAAAACAAAAGCCCAGATCTGCCCAGATCTGCATGCATAAAGAAACAGCTCCGCGGGGGGGGGGGGGGGGGGGGGGGGGGGGGGGGGGGGGGGGGGGGGGGGGGGGGGGGGGGGGGGGGGGGGG
>JAODKN010000001.1:24788919-24804105 GCA_026774425.1 Petrocephalus zakoni
CCTTCCTTAGTAATAGAGAACTAAGTCCTTGAACCACCTCCTAAAAATAAACATCTGGCATCATGCATCGGTATGTAAATATCTTTCGCAAGCAAAAAAAAAAAAAAAAAAAAGGAGAGAAAGAAAAAAGAGACTATTGGAGGCAAATGGGAATCAGTTTAGCCCCATAAAATGTTATGGCTAATTCCTGCCTTTTTTAAAGAAAGAACAGAAATGAAACAAATATGGGATGATGAAAAGACCCTTTATGATGCCTGAACGGGGTGCAGGCAATATGCATCTCTGATTGGTTCTGTAAATGTAAGGAGAAATTCCAAATTAATTCGATCTGGGTATTATGTTTTTTTTTCTGTTGGGGGGATTTCTTAATTGTCTTCATTTTTTCCAGTTTAGTGCTGCTTATGGATTGAACTATAATGTGCCTCTTTTTTTTCAGGGTAGGGGGTGGTGGAGGTGTCCTAGCACCGAGGTGTTAGCAGGATATCAGCAAGCCACCCCCCCCTCCAGAAGGCGGGTGGAGGAACCCGAAATGAGCTTTAATGCAAGGTGGGGCATGGGACCGCAGGCCTACGGGGCGTTCCACGAGAAATGCATCGGGGGGCATGATTCTGACAGGGAAGAGGGAGCGAGAAAGCGAGTGAGACGGAGAGGTATTCCTGCCCCCTCAAATCCCTCCCGCTCTGGGCATGAGCCCAACTCATGCCATCCTCAGAATCAAATCAGCTTTCCATTCATTTACTTATTTGGCCTAAAAATCAAAGCAGATTAGACTAGAAGGAGGGGAAGTAACAACAACAACAACAGCAGCTGACATCTGTGGACTAGCACCGCGGAGATGTTAACCGCGGCAGGTTGGGGGACGCTTATTTCCTCCCTCATTCATTTACACAAGAGCGACACAACAAAACCTACACATCCTACCCGAGTTGCTGCCAGTTACATCATGAAGACGGGTAACGCGTGCTCAGGTGTGTCTAGCCTCGCCCCAGGGGAGGCTGGGAATTGTAGTATCTGAGCCGCATAACTGCCCTTGTTCATTAAAATTTTACTAGTCTTGCGATGCTTAACGGGAAACGTTCTACTTCTGGATGGGTCAGCCCCCCTGACCGAAGCGGCACACTTTGTGGATGACCTTCTACCGCATTACACACTTTCCTCCACAGAAACTTTCATGGTTGCATAATGCTCAAAATAGTGACCCCGTCATTTGGCTTTCTAGTAAAAGCCCAGATCCACTTAACTGAAAACAAGGCAATGAACATGCATACATTACATACCATCCAAGGTGACATACATTTCTGAGAGAAAGCAGTATCAGCTACTGGGGATTAAGGGCCCTGCCCAATTCACCCGCAAGCGTATAAGCCAGCAAGGTCCCGCTCACAGGCCCTCACAGTTTCCTAAGGCTCCAAGCCACACACAAACCCTGCTATGGGTAATAAGGAAGCCTCCCACTGTTTAAAACACTCCTGCGCTTACTGTGTTTTACTGTGCTTATTAGTTATCACCTCTTTCGTAACAGAACAACACTTTCGGTCATGGTGAATTATCTTGTTTCAGTGGCTAGTAGCAGAGCACCACCCCGTTTCACAATGTAATATTACATTTATACTACTGTGATTTTAGAAAAGTTAAACCAATAGTGTTTTCGCAGCAGATTAAACATTTCAGGCCTTATGTGCATACTGGGTAGTGTCAGAATTCAATTTTTGTTGCATTATTTAACTTTTACATTTATTTATATGGCAGACAACTGTCCAAAGTGACATGCAAGGGTGGATAAGAAAATAATGTTAGATGTCATCAATGGAGTAGCTTTGCTCAAGGGCTATGGGATTTGAACCAACAACCTTCCGATCAGTCCTAACCCGCTAAGACACACCCCATTATGACTTTACTCACTTCCACATATTTTCTACCCATTTAAAAAAAAAAAAACTAGTTATCTCTCCCCACCGACGATATGCAAATTTGTCAACGCAGCCCATAAAAGTCGAAGACAGTCCAAAATGTTAAGTTTAACCAGGAGGCGGGTCGAAGCCTGGTGAGTCTCTCCCAGTATGTAGACAAGGGCTACAGAGTATAGTGCAAAGGAGTCTGTCACCGAAAGATACATTATTTATTCTACAGGAGCAGGACAGCAAAAGAGAAAGGAGCTAAATAATTTCGTATCGCCACTGTTCCCCTGGGCCGGGCAGCGACGCGGCTGTAATTCATCCCGCCGTGCCGCTCACGCTTCGTTTATAATCTATCTCCCCGGACATGTTTACCTTACCGCTTCGTATTCATACATTTCTCCGGGGTTTGGCAGGACTGTGTCTCTGTGCCATTCGGCCCACTTTGAAGTATAACCCGCAAGTCATTGCTTTAGCTAGGGCTGGGGGCTGATCTGAATGGAGGGTTTCTGTGGACAGGAGCGTGTATGGCGGGGGGGGCTGAGTCGCCTAATTAGATCAGGGTCTATGAAGCGGAGCCAGAGGAGAAGCCCCCCCCACTTGGCCTGCAGCCACTCTAACCTTTTTCCCTTCAATCTCAAACATTCACCTAACAACAATTGGTGTGGGGGGGCCCGTCCCGGTCCAGAACACAAAGCAGGGGCCTGGGTGCTGCCATCACGGGCCCTCTGCCTCCACCGGTACCACTTCTGGGGCCTGAGACACTTAAAATACTTCCTGAGAGTTTTGCCCCCACTGTTTGTATTAGGTCACTTCTGCAACAGCATTGCCCTATATAAGGAGAATCTGCCCTTCCTGCACAGTATAAACATATTAATTACATCTGGGAGGCAGGAGGGCAGTGAGGCGGATATAGGCAACTATATGTTATATTTAAAACAAGAGCTGTTATATGTTTCATGGCTGCTTATCCCTTTAAAATTGCAGTCCAGAATGCGGAATGCAGTCTTAAAATGGACGGTCTCTGCCATGCAAACCTCTGGAACAGGGAAAAAAAATCCATTTTAATAATGGAAGCCCAGTGGCCTGGGTGGTTTACATCATCTGGATTTATTCCTGAGCTCTCGGTTAAACGGTCCTGCTCGTATGATGCTCTCCTTGTCCCTTCCAGCAGAAAGTTTCCTCCATGTGCTTATTCAAGGTGTAAACACACATGCCCCGATAAAAATGTAGCACTGAATCCAACTAAGAGGTACTCCTACATGGTAAGAGTTGTTTGAAGCATTTGCCAGCCACTTCCAATGTCCCCAAAATTTTCTAGGCCTAGAGAAATCCATGTAAATTAATAAAACTATACAATCATCAAGATTATTTTTTCTCTCAGTCCCCAACACCTACATGAATTAACAGTTTGATACAGGAAAAACCCACAATCACATTAAGTTTGTGGCTCATCAAACGGGCAAATTGTATTGGCTGACATAGTTGGCGATGAGCAATCACGTCTTGGTTTAGATCAGACTGCAGAGAGCCGCTGGGGAACTGGCCCAGGTGAGGCGGGGGCTTCCACGTAATTGAGTAATCATAGCTCCCAGTCTCAATTAAGTCTACTGGCAGAGAGCTCATTTGGCAAGGGGCCTCCTAGGCTCGTTTAAGCAAACAAATTCCCCAGGCCTCCTCTGATCGATTACTCAAGCCAGGCTTCCCCGGGGCTCCCCGCTGGCCCCCAACCCAACCTCTACTCGCAACCCCTGAAGCTGGCTTCTCTTGAACCCTGTCTGGATTCTGTCCGGCCATGGCCTCAAGAGACCTTGGCTGAGAAGTGAAGGCCGCGACCAGTGACCTCAGAAATAACACATGTGGTTCTCGGGCTCCCACATAGGAGGGGTGAAAGGCTGTGTTCAGCCTTTGATCCATCAAGACCTGCCTCTAGCCTTTCCCCTTCTGCCCACCGACTGTGAGATTCGTTATTCATGCATTTGCTTGACATTCCAGAACCTCTGTAACTTAAAACTGGAAATTAATCATATTAGGTTTGACCAAATATCTGAACTAAAACTGAAACTAATGTCTCGAGCTGATAAGGGGACATTTGGAAAATGCTGTGGGCCCAGCCAGGGACTGTGGAGTACTCACCGTCAGCTTGGCTCAGTCCTCGAGGCGCGACGATCATTGAGAGCGAGGGACTGCTGTGCAAGGTGCGGATGTAGTCCATGTAGGGGTTGATGTATGGGTGAGGCGTGTTAAACGGTGACTCCGCCCCCACTGAGGGGTTCCGGTGGGGTGAGATTCGGATGAGGGAGTCTGAGAACGCTGGACTTCCCGCCAGTCCAGGTGGCCTAGAATGACAAACAGAACCATAATCTAAATGATTCTGGTTACATATAGCTTGTTAAAGGGTTTATTAACCCAATGCAACATACAACTTTTACCGATTTACAAAGCCAGATTTTACGGGAGGTTTTCATCCACATTAACTCCCGGCAGTATGACAGTATGTTCTCTCCCCAGACATCGACAAGTAATGTTGAGGTTACAAGGGCAATTCCTGGTATCCATTAAAATGTACTATTCCAGCTTTGCCTTGAGTTTTGCCTTGGCCAACGCTGGAACAACTCGGAATCATGTGACCAACCGCATGCTATGATTTGAAAGTGGGTAATGTACTTTTCAGAAAACTGTAGTCTAGAACCACAAAAGGGCTGGCTCGCAGTGATGAGAGATACAAATGTGCAAGGAACACGACCATATTTTCTGGCTACAGGGGTTTTTGGGGCCCAGAGTCTAATCATGTCACTCCCTATCCTGTCTCAGAATAGACAGATTCCCAAGGAGATTTAGAGCTCCACTTTTAAGTCCAAAACTTTTTTCCAAAGATCAAAGGGTGATTCTATCACTATGTCTTATAGGGAACAGGCTGATGTGATTTTTATGGCTACCCATCATTTTCTAATGTAAGATATATTAACTATACATGGCTATGTGTGTTAGGCAGTCAAAGCAGGCAATAATGATCTATCATACCACATCTAATGTACGAAACTGATATCAAACTGGCCCTTCACTTAGGATTGTAGTCTCTCTGCAGCCAAAAGGCCTCATAGAAATCAATTTCTCTTCAGTAATTTTCAGACTACTACACTTCAAGAAAAAAAGTTTTAAAACAGATACTATTTTAATCACATGACAAGCCAAAACACATATATAATGATGACCTGGTGGATAAAAATGTTCTCAAAAGGCATTGAAAAATCCCAGGTGTACTCAATCAATTAAAACTTAATGGATGCCAGGCCAAGCCAATCGATTTTCTCCCAGCCTCATCGGTAACTGAGGCAAAATCCCTCAGCAGGGAGCCACTGCAAAGGAGAGAAAGTTCAGGCATAGGTTTGGCTTGATGTGACCTTGAGTGAGACCTCAGGGACAGGAATGGCCCAATTATGTCCCAGCTCATCCCCTGAGCTCCCACAATGCCACACTTCCATCTCAATCCAACAATTAAAGATCCCTACGCGTAACATGGAATGAAGATAGCAAACTGCACACACGCAAAAAAACAAGCTCTCTGTTTTTCGCAGAACTTTTCAGCATTTGAGTCCATTAGAGTCTTGCGTGATACAGCCCATTTTTTTGTTTACTGGAAGTCCCAGTAACATTCAGCTTGTCTTCATTTTTACAGACGGATAGTGAAAAACCGCTGCTCGTAAACATGCCGCAAAGCAGATCCCCCCTGGGGTGGTTTTACGTGGTGTGCCCATGGGAATCCGCAATGGCCATCGTTCTGGTCTACCCAAGGTTTTCCGGGTCAGCGGGTGGTCCGTTGAGTCAAAGTGTGGGAGATGCGGTGGCAGCATCCCCCAAGGCAGGAATTCTGGACCCAAATTCCAAGGTTTAGTACCCGCCATTACCACAGTACTTACAAAATGCAAGAGTTCCTGCTTCGCATTCCATATTTGAATCAACTCAGAATGCTTTCAGCTTTAATCCTACATTCGAAGCACATTTTAGTTAATATTCAAGTAAAAATTTGCATTTCAGCAATGTGAGAGTATGATTTAAAGAGAAAATTCCAGCACAATGGAATTATTTGATAAACAAAATATTTATACATGATGTTGTTGATTACACCTTTATTTCCAAACTGTATCTAAGAAAGAGGTTAGAACAGAAGTCTGAGTGAATTGGCACCAGACACACCAATCAAGTGACAACAAGTATTTACTATTCTAAGCAGCATTACAATTCCATCTGAATTCTGAAAACTCTTACATAAAGGTAACTGATTAAAACACTAGAACATCAGACTAAACTGACAAGCAAACTTAGTTTCTGAAATGCAGACTTTGTTTGGGGCTTACAATAAATGGCATTTTTATGAGGATATGCTTCAGTCTTACGGTAATATACAGGATACGTTCCAAACGCTGGCATTTCATCCCGGGGTCTCAGAGGACCCCAAAACCACTGATGCACATTAATCCACATCACGGACGGGGAGAGCCCGGGCTGGGAAGGCTCTGTATCGGTTACAGCTGATTTAAGGGTTGTGCCAAATCATGCCCCGGGGAGCTCCATCCCTTCTGGTTCACTGGGATCCGCAGCAGGCAGGAACAAGCTCCGCCCACCATGTTTACAATCCCACCGCTCCTCCTTAACAGCTATATCCCAAGGTCACGATCTAAAGGAAAACAGAACGTGTCCTTTTGGCCATATGGAAGCGATTTGCTGCAGAACGGCCCTTCCTGTTGGTTTTAGTGCAGCGGCATTTCTCCAGCTCTTAAAGACAACACGTGATCGCTCTAAGCAGTCTGCAGGGCTCCGACTGCATTGTGATTTTTGATGGGCAGAAATTATACGTCTATGCCTTTAGCTAAATATACAACAATGGGCACTTTCTGGTGCAACAGAAAAAATAAAAAAATACAATGACATGCGACGTAAACATGTGCAGAATTAAGCTTATGTCCTAAGAATCATCTTAAAGCATATTAAGAGTTCCTGTACCAAAAAACTCAGAATTTTCATGACATTTCCAAAGCTCGCTAAAACCGCAGACATTTTCTCTAAAACACACCCCGTGGACTGAGTAGGTTTTTGCAATTTGCTCGTCGATTCATGCTTCTATATGTACATGTGAAGTATTCTGGGGCAACTAGGTAGAGAAGGGGACACGCAATTAAATGGAACTGGACAGTACGATGGCTCAGTGGGTAGCACTGTTGTCTCCAGGGTTGGGGGATGGAACCTCGCCTCTGCTGTGTGTGGAGTTTCCATGATCTCCCCTTTCCAGGCCAGTACTCTGATTTCACCCCACGCTACTAAGACATGCAGTTAGGGTGACTGGTGTATGACTGAGTATTGCGTATTCTCACCATGATGTCCATGTGCTGCCCAGGACAGGCTCCAGGCCTCCTCGTGACCCTATAAGCGGTCTGCAGATGGATGGAGTATGGAAACACATGAATCGGAGTGAACCTTTCCTAATCTCCTGATCCTTTACAGGGCTGGGTCCCAGTCTTTTAGTTGTTCTGCTACCTGTCGCCTCGGGCACGGTACAGGGGCCCGAGCCAAGGAGACTGGCAGCACCCCTGGCCTGCCCTCGCCACTACCAGTCAAGAGAGGTGCACGACTATGGAAGCCAAAGCTGGAAAGGGAGAAGGAGCCTCTTGAGGGAGGAAGCGGCAGCGCTTTAAGCTTCCTCTTTTTCCCAGATCAAAGATAGAGAGAGAGGGAGAGGTGTGGTGGTGGGGGGGGGGGGTTGGCAGGGGGAACTGCCTGAGTGAAGGAGTGTTTGAGTGGATCTGTGTGAGAGAAGAATGTATTTCTGTGTATGACAGTGTGTCTGCATATGAGTGTGTTTCTCAGCCAAATGCCTGAAAGACTCAATAACATCGTCTCGGGCCCTCAGACATGGCGATGAAGGCAGAACCATGGCGCCCAGCTTCCTCCCTGATGGACACCTTGCACGACGAGTGGCTGCTCTCAAACCTTGATCTGCCCTGTACGTAGTACCGGTCAAAACCCTTAAGGTGTCCTAGGCAATCTTCACCACCATCACCCGCCCCATCAGAGACAAAGTGATGCTCTCTGGATAAAATGGCCCATTCATTTGAAAATTAGTTCTTCGTTAGCTGTGCTCACAAGTGATATTAGAATGGTGGTCAGGTTGAGCATAACAGAAACAGATTAGAAGGAATGTGTGTGTGCGTGCGTTCATGTCAGTGTTTTATGTATTTTCAACTAGACCAGATAAAAATATACGAAAACCAAAATTTTGGACCTGTATCACAATGCGAGATTTGTTCATTTGCAAGATAACAAATGCAAGTTATCCTAGTTTAAACAGACTTTATCTTTGTTCACTTACATTTAGTCCAGATTACCTTAGACTGACTAGTTATGTTGCTAAGCGAAAAATCCAACTTTGTGATACTGGCCCCAGGACTGAGTAAAATAAAAATAAATAAATAAACAAATAAAAATAAAAAATAGAATCTTAAGTGACACTCGCATTTAAAAGCATGAGGCATGACTGTTTAGAAAACGTAACAGCACAGAAACCACAACATATTTTGTTACGTCTGCTCCACAAGCTTTTCGCTCCAATGATAATTTGAATTAACTGTCACGTCGGGTATTTATTGTTCAAAGTCCGCTTGTGCTATAAAACAAAACCAATCCTTTCCAAACCTCAGATAAAGTTTTATCGGCAATCGTGTTCTTGCAGGGAAAATAATTCAAATGGAGGCTGCTTGATATTTTGCCTGCCTCCACAATTTATGACAACATGGGGACTTTACATAATCATTTCATAATTAATTTATTTCAACACGAACGTGATGGGTAAGAAAAAAAAGCTGTTTCAAACAGAACATTTCAATATGAAAACAGCAAACATCAAACAAGCAGATAAACAATCTATCCAATTAAGCAGTGCAGCAGTAATCGGCTCAGACATATTTCATCTCGCTGTATGGTTCTCCACATGCAAACATGTGACTGCATTCACGTGGTGATGGGCATGTGCGTAGGTCTAATTTCTGCTGGGTCTGGGTATTCCCACAAGACACTCCAGGGGTGCCACAAAGTCTGAAGGGTGAGCGCCTATAATTCTAAAGCATGTGCCAGCTAGTGGGTTCGCAAAACAGGTAATCCCTAATTCCAGTGCATATGCCATGTGCTTAAAGTGGCTTAGGTCAACTTTGGGTCACCCCATTCCCCTCATCAGAGTGGTGCTGCTGTAATTTCAGATTCCTCCAGCTGCTCTCTGGTAATTTCACCTTTCTGCTTTTATGGGTAAAATCAGAGGCATCTGATCACACAAATCCTTCATGTGACACTGAAAATTCCTTGGCGGATCGAGGTCAAGGCTTCAGTGCTCTAGGTCAATGGAATCTTGGATAGCACAAATAGAAGCATATGCAGATTTTGCTGAAGTTCCTGTTCATATCGTATTTTATAACCTAATATGCACTGGTAATGCAATTGTTGTGCCGTAACCTCCTTTAACTGGGGGACATTGAACAATCAGAAACTGGAGAAAAAGACATATAAATCAAAAGATTCAGGTTTCCATTGAAACTATTTACTGTGAAGAGAAATAGAATAATATCCATCAGGGGAATAAATTAAAGGGAATAAATTAAATTACAATCATGCAGCATTTTCACATTTGTTGATGTTAACATTACTACAGTCTGAAATGGAAATATGAATTACTACTGTACAACAGCAATTACATAACAGCAAAACAAGATAAAACATAATTTTTCCCCTCAATATTTTGACTTTTTAATGGAAGTAATTAACACGTGCAGCTACAATTGACAAGTGATGTATAGATTTAGGAGTTTGGGTTTATATAGGAGTTTGAAAGAACTCTGCTGGTGACATTGACACATCCCCACCCCCATGTGAGTTTCCCAGAGTGATAGTTTGCCTGTTATGCGATGGCCTGGTGTCGACTACAGAATATAGCGATCTCTTTTAAATAATTTGTAGTAAATGAAATGACTATTCCTGTGTATCACACAGAATGAGCATTTACATTTATTGCAGAATTATATGAATCGATTTGAAGAAACATATACAAGTTAGACACGGAAATAACTTTTACCAAATAACAAGAAATTTCCAGCAGAAAAACTGTTTACATTGTCTTTGCATTTCCAAATATTGTATTTGTATTCAGATGCATCCCTAATATGCAACGCAAAGCCAAATTATGTGCACGTACCAAGAATGATTCTGCGCTATTCGGACAGAAATGGTAGCATGGCCCCAAAATGGGGACAATATCAGGAAGGGTACAGTCTTAAAAAGAAAAACAGGGGCCCTTCATCACAGGGACCCCTGAGTACCTCTGATACTGGCACCTTGCTAAGCTTTTTCCTGTACAACACATTTACCCAAAACTGCCACCAAAAATCTTTAGCTTATTTTTTTAACAAATGCCAAGTCGCCTATGTGTTTACACTCTCAGAGCTCCTATGTGTGAATTAGGTTAATGCTGGATCAAGTTAATCAGGTCGAAGTAACACACAGGGCATGCACACCCACCACACCTGGTCAGCACACCACAGCAGGCACGTACAACCTGCTCTGGGGCAGAACATGTTTTCAAAGATGAGCCAGCGACTGTAGCAGCCCAAGCATCTAAACATCAGGGCCTTGGGTGTCAGTAACACTGATTAACCCCGTCCACGTGGCCCTTCCAGGAATTTTACATCAGACGTGGAATGTGAACTGTGTTTGAGCTTGACAAAAAAATATATATATATGCAGGTACCCTGGTGTGTGCCAGCTGGATGGAACGGATGGACACGGGTACAAAGACGGGCCAAAGATAAACTGGTATAATGGTAGTTCTTCCAAAAACTTTGGGAATCCAGAAGAAGTGCCCTTCCGCCTCCCCTTGATAAACTCGTTCCCTCTCGAGGTAGACGGCACCTCCACAGATAACAGTCTCTCGGGCCCTGATTTCTGGTGGAGATCATCCAGAGTTTACGGGTCGGCTGGATGCTGAGCAGAACCAGTTGCACTCCAGCTTTTACCGTTCAATCGGCCTCTGTTCCAAAACATGGCGAAACACAAAAAAACCGCAAAACAAATAAAACAGCGCGCATGAACGCCTCGATGCCAAAGAAAGCAGCAACGCACTCTGCAGCTCGCTGCGCGGCATCAGCCTTTTAGCAAATAAATGCTGCATGGGGCTCGACAGAGTCTGCCTGTGAAATTATTTCCGCCAAGCAATTAAGTGTCATTTCGACGACGCAGATAAGCATGTCCGGGAAATCAGACCGGGGATGGGAGGGGGGTTCTGTGTGAAAACATGAGAATGAAATTAGCCTAAATGAGACTGTACTCTGGTAATTTAAAGGAGCTTCAGAAACACGGCCATTCCTTATGGTAAACACGTGTCCAGATAAACAGCTATACTTGTTTTTCACTCATTTCTTTGATTTAAATATAAGTATGACGGGCTAAAAGTAATAAAAAAAGAAAACAACAATAAATAGTAATTACACAGGTTAAAAATCTGAAGCGGTGTATCGTCTATTTAATTTGAATATATTATTGCTCTACTAATGCTATTCTTGATAGCGGCTGCGATTAATCAGTTTGCATCACTTGTTACAGCTCGAGCTAGCTCCCGGCAATGGGGACACATTTATAGCAAGGAACTGTGTACAAAAGAGTTCAACTTCTAATGGACAAAGAAAGGATACAATTTCATCTAGCTTAACTCCTTGGGAAGTCACTAGTTATTTCGATGGTGTCAGAAAGCCCTGCTTGAAGCTAGGCAGAGAATTAGCTTCCGAGTCAGAGCACTTCGGTGGCAGACCTGGTCTTTAGTGAGCCTTTGAAGGGTGAGCCAACTGGACCATGAACGATGCACATCTCAGGTAATGGGAGTAAAAGGGACAGGGGTCCCCCATTTGGGAGTGGGACAGCCATATAAACCGGCTTAAGAGACCAGATCAGGAACTGTCCCCCCCATCATATTCCATTATTTATCTCAGCATGTCGCAAAACAAGTTCCTGTAAACATTGTGAGAAGAATTAGCTAGCTGAGAGCACCAACCTCCACCAAATGGAAGACCCCCACACACTGCAGCTGCGGTGTTCATAAAAATGTCGCCAACTTAAGTTCTTCAATGTTTCTTAGCCCTTGGCTTTCATAGTTTTCGAAAAGAAATCATCTCTCTGATCAGTTATATTTTAATTCCAAACATTTGAATTATTTGAATGTGAACAGAATTGAATGTGAAAAACAGTGTGCTTGATTCAATTCGGAATGCCTTGGCAGTGTAAAAAGGACACACAAAAAAACAATACATTTCTACTTAAAAAACAACCAAAATAGATCAGGTTTTCATTTCCTAATATCTGAGGAGTGGAGGTGAGAAAATAAGGCTAGATAGTGTTAAGTCACAGGCTACTAGTAACAAGACTTAGCCTACTTTATTACGGCTATTTCATCCATCTTGTTGAACTAATAAAATGTCATATTTTTTTCCTTGATATTAATCACAAAATCAGTGCACGACAGGGGCTTTGGCGCAGGGTTGGCCGCTCCATGCTTTCGTAATCACACCAGCTAGGTGTTGGGGAGTAAGGAGATGTTGGTATATAGGTGAATTTTACATCACTGGTTTTATGGAGACAACCAGCCATCAGTTTAGGAATAAAAACACAAACGGACCGAGGATTGAGCCTTGAGGAAGTTTCTCTTTTTTGTAAAGTTCGTGTCTTATACCTTGGCCTTCGGTTTTTCCTTTGTATAGTCCAATATGGCTTTGTTTGTGACTGGGGTAGTAGGGTATCTAGCCATAAACACTCGCTCCTCAAATCTGTCAGTCTAGCCAGAAACAATGTCTGACACGCAAATATGTAAAGACGGATCATTAAATATATCATCAATCAAGCTAGTTTGCTAAGCTATTTTTAAATAATATCAATTCAAATAAGGTAAATCGACTCTTTAATAGGATCATATTGAGTGTGTTCATGGTGCAATTTCCTCTGGCATCTTTTGTTTCACATTTTAATTTAGCTGAGATCTGAAGCACTCTGCTATCTTTTTGCTGCAAAAAAAGAAATTCCAAGTCCTATTATATTGTTTCTCAGTTCTCTTTAATCTTCTGTGCCTCAGCAAAAATAAATATTTTGTGTGTGTGTGTGGTGTGCCTATATGGACACTTCTAACTGGACAGCCCTGACTTTTTTAAATATCATTATCATATACAGATATGTCATATAAAGTTATATATACCATTAGTGGGGTTTCCATCGACCTAGATTTTGCACATTTTTGCACAAAACTGTTAACAGAATAAATTTCTCAAAAAAACAATATATATATATTGTCAAAAAGTTTCTGCATTCACCCGATTTAGTTTTTGTGGTGAGTCAAAAAAGTAATTTGACAGAAACAGGATTTGCGAATTAGTAGATATGTAGGATATGACGTTGAGCTTTTACCTCATGGAAAGCCCACTCCATGTTGGAGTATGAGACATGGATCTTTATCTCATGACATGATAAATGGAAAGTATTATTCACATGACATCTGTTAATGGAAACAGACTGTATTGGCAATTTCACTTTGTCAACTTGTGAAAATTCACTTATCATTTGCACAAAACCTCAATGGAAACACAGTTACCATAGTCTCATATCCCCACTACTGGTGGTTAAAATTCTCAGCCCAGCACTGTGTGCGAAGTTTGCATGTTCTTCCCATATTAGTGCAGGTTTCCTTTTTGTATTCCAGATTCCTCCAGCAGACCAAAATCACAGAGTTAGGCAAACAGAGGCTCTATCTTGTCCATAGTATGTGTGCTGCTGTTGTGTCAGATCCCTGGCATCCTGTCCCGGGTGTCTCCTGCCTTGTGCCCTGGGTTTCCTGGGACAGACTCCTGGCTCACTGTGACCCAGTACCGGATAAGCCGTATGATGGATGCAGGGATAAAACCAGATTTATTTTGAATCTCCTATGCCTCTCATGGGGTAGATAAAAACGCCTTGTCTTTCGAGTTAAATAATATCATCGATAGATAATAAAATCAGATAAGAACTGTCACAGGCAAAACACAAAGGGCCGTCCTCAATTCGGCGAGGATTGTGTATGAAAACCGGAAAAGGGGGGAGAAGGTCACTAAAAATGATTTTGAGAAATGCAAGAAGGAGAAGACAGTGAGACATAGAATTCAACTAGTGAATGAAAATTCACCTCTCAGTAAAGTTTCACGAATGTAGCCACTTTCACGAATGTAGCCATGTTATAATGCTCGAATGGAATGCACCCCCCACATTTACTCAAAACTTGAAGAGAAGTGGAAGAGGAATACAGGAAAGTTTTTTGGCAAAGGCCAGCGAAGATTTATGATCTGGTTCTTTTAATCGCGTTACTTGCTGTAACTGTTCCCCCAAGTAGGTTCAGGGGCCAGGAATCCGTGGTGGAATAATGGAAAGTACACACTTCCTCCTCTTGCTCAGTCTCCCTACTATACCTGCGGAGGCCAGGGGCCGTGTACAATTACAGCTACACCTAAAGACACGTTATCACTTCAAGCTTTCGCCTTGTGAGAACGGCCCCTTCTTTACCTTACTTTACCCGTCTTTAAATACATCAACAACAAATAGTATCGCATAACCAGTACACTTACAATCAGAATGAACATGTTACAAATGTAAAGCAGCTGTTATATAAATTAAATTTGTTAAACCAACTCTAACTAAATTAAATACAAACATTATGCGGTAAGCCAGTGTGTCTGAACATGAGGTGTTCTTTAAGAAGTTCGAGATAATTTGTAACACAACTGCAATAATACTGTGTAAGTGATTGTTAGAGAGACTTCTACGATTATAAAAAAAACTTTATTTCATGAAAAATGGTAACTTCTACAAGCAAAAAAATATATTATTAAAAAACTACTTCTAAGAAAGATCTCTTAGAAAATCAGACAGGTATGTAGATATGTGTACAAGTAAATAAAAAAATATATATATATATTACAAATGCATACACGGCTAGTAGCCGAGATGCATGTCTTTGCACTGTACAAGAAAGCTGGAGCAAAAAATACTAGAATATAGAAAAAAAAACTCCAACAAAGATATTCAAGATTTGGTCAAAGACTTATTTACCATGTTCAATTTCAGAGCAACTTGCTTGCATAAAACTTTTTTTATGCTCTGGGTAAAACTTTTAGCTCAGTCCTTTTTTCTCTATGCCATCCTAAATCACACACCCTGTGACTGAGCTATACTCAAAAATCGTTGT
>JAODKN010000001.1:24814303-24831083 GCA_026774425.1 Petrocephalus zakoni
CCTACACACAGCCAGAGATGCGGGGACCCACATAAAAAATTCATTACGGTTAGCAGCGGTCGGGGGGAGAGATATGACACGGAGCTGGAGGACATAATGATGAAGAATATCGAACATAATGTGGCCAAAGTAGCTGCTCCATCCAATTTGTCCCTCTTAAGCGGTGATCGCTCTCTTCCCCCCTCGGATTTCCTCCAAGGGCGCCCCAGCGGAAGCCTGCAGGTCCTCTCAGCGAGCGGGCACAGCATCCAAAACACCGTGACTGCATATCCTTTCAAAATTGAGTTACGACTGACATCATGGCCAAATATCTTAGTTCATGAATAAGTAGATTATCATTAACCTACCTACTACACATTCAAGTGGCCAGCCAAAAAGCTCAGAGGCCCCTTCTCTCAGTTTCTGTGTCAGTGTAGTTACTTTCTGCCTTTGTACGGAAGTAAGGATCTGCAGGCCAAGGGAGTCCTGCTAACAGGAGGGGCCACGGTGCCCCCTGAGAACTAGCAGCACACGTGACTTCTACAGGATTGATGGGTATACGAGCCAAGCCTTTCCATCATTAGGCTGATGGCAGCAGGTGAAAAACACATGATTTCTCAGATTTTTACCACACAGCCATCACCGAATCAACTCTGCACTGCTCTTTCCTCTTTTTTTTAGCAGATGCTTTTGTCCAAATCGACATACAAGCGCAGATCGGAAAGCAGGGTCTGCCAGTCCCTGGAGCAATCGGAATTAAGGGCCTCGCTCAGGGGCCCGACAGTAAAATCACTCTGCCGGACCCCAGGATTTGAATCGACAACTTTCAATTTTGGACACAAAGCCACATGCTACCCCATTAATTGCAGATATATTTAATAAATTTTCAAATCCAGGTGCCCCCTGCCTCATATCTCTGCTTGCTTGGTTAGACTCCAGCCTGACAGTGACCCAGAACTGAATAAGCAGTAATGGAACATACTGCATGGATGATCACTATCATTTTTGCAGATCATCTGAGCCTCGTGCAGTCCACCGCTGGACTGAAAGATGGATGGATTACTCCCTGAGACTATTCTGTTAGTAGTATAGTAGGAAGGATATATAACCTCTGAAAACTAGCCATACAGCAGTCCTCCTCCTTCCAGCCTGTTGTCCAGCTTGCAGGAAAGTGGCCATTTTGAAAATAGTATACCATAGATTTTTTCCCCCAAAATGAAATAAATCTTTGGCTAGGAGTCGGTCATAAAGCCATCCTCTGTCCTCCGAACCAGACGAACACACACACACACCGTGACTCATAGGGCCCCAGTGATTTGACCGCGGCTTGTTTACATGGATGGACCAACAGAGACCGTACCGCCAACCACAGACAGGGCTGACATCAGCTTTGGGGTCAGCGCTCTCCTCGGACACCATTTGAGAGCGTTTCCGAAATGGCCTCTCTGTCAGGTTTTGGCTCACAAACTCCGCTAGCGCTAGCCGAGGAACCGGAGCAGGGAGGAACAACACAGATACTGAGGGTGGAGATTCTGCGCCCTCGGAGTGGACAAATTTAGAAGGAAGTCCCCATAGACTCGGTAACTCCTGATATGCAGGGCTTGGGGGGGTGGGGGGGATGGGCTGTCCATAAAGAAAAATTCATCTGCTTTTCTTCGGGAACCTGTCGTTCTGTTCAGTCGTTATTTGGTTTCGGACTTTTTCTAGGGCAGGGTGAGGGACCAATGGCTTAAACGGCAGTCACATAAAAAAGGTGTCCCACATCAGGTCATGCAATGAGACAGCGGTACTCACATGTGTAGCGGTGGGATGGGCGACGGGTCGTATATGTAGCGGCCCTGGGCATGGCGGTCGTCTATGGGCACCGGGGGGTGGAAGGCAGGGAAGAACTGAGGAGGGGCTGCCAACAGAGATGGAAGAAATTGTCAGATACATGCAACACAGTGTAGTTTTTAATATAAAACCACAGGCGAGTCAAGGAGACAGTAGCCAGTGATACCGAGCATGAGTCTTCTTGACTTATCAAGGACTCAATGGTCAAGAGGGGCTTCACTGTCACTGTCAGCCATATTCGGGATGTGTTCAAATTCAGTACTTATTCATATTCGCTTGTGGGAGTTTTACTTACACAAGCATGTTCTGAGGGCAGAACAAAAAATTATTGGTTCAGAGAGTTAACCAATTAGATTGTAGCGGAGGTGGTTCCAAGCAAGAGGAGGAGGAGGCGTGACCAAACATTTGATTGGTTGGTCTGGTATCTGCCACAAGATCTGATTGGTTATTTCTCTGAACCCTTCATTTTTCGTTCTGCCCTCAGAACACATTTATGTAAGTAAAACTCCCATGAGTGCAAAAAAACAAGGTATGACAACACTGAGCTACTGACCCTTTACTACTGTGTCTCCCTGTAAATCCCTGATTAAGCAAAAGAGCTATGACACACCGACTGACCTTCTAACTAAATGTCATGACTACCTTCCCTAATCCTAATGTGCTTACATTTAATGTAAAATACAATGTACAGTACAGGTAGTTATAGCTATATGAATTAATTGAAATACAGTTAGACAAGCCTACCAGGCATTAATTCCTGGACCCAGGACAAAATTACTCAAACTGGGAATTTACATTCTTTTATAATGATTAGAAGAAAAACCTTGAATCACTGCACAGCCTCCAACTTTTCGCAGTGTACAGATTTTTACATTTCTTGTCTATTCAGCAGATGCCTTTACCCAAAGCCACATTTCTTAAGAAAACAGGGTCAGACAGTCTTTGGAGCAATTGGGGTTACTCCTGGCCTAAAGGTGAAATCACTCTGCTGATCCAAGGATTTGAACCAGCGACCTTCTGATCACAGGAATTTTTCCATTTCATTTTCATTGTTTTTGAATAGGAGTTTTGATAGAACGTCCCCGAACAATTGACTTCCTCTGGTGGCACAGCGAGAGAGGGATTAATCGCTGATCGATATCTTCGACAGGGTCCGCCCTGGAACGCCAAGCCCATCAAAACGTCAGAAGGGGGAGACTCCCTCTTACAGAAATCAGCACAGAACTGGCACTTAATTACCTTCATGGTATCAGAACTCCAGCGAATGTCCGAAAAAAGGATATGAATACAAATACTTAGCAAGCGCGTGTTTGAAGTCTGATCGCCTATAAAATCGCTTTGTGCTCTCAGGCAGGTATTATGGGGACTGGGTACAAGTGTGATAAAGGCAGGAGGCTCATCCATTACAGAGATAAAACTAATATATTAGCATATCATTCATAGTATTAGTCACTGAGCTTTCATTATTAATCATGTTTTTTTTTTATTTACGACATCGCTGGTCGCATCGTCTGGCCAATGTCTTCGACCTAAAGGGGGGGGTTAGTACAATCTTTTAAGACTTTATGACACGTCCCCCTGTCTGACCCCCATCCCAGATGTCGATGGGGGAGGGAGATCACAGGAGTCTCGGCTTGTGATTTCACGGCAGAGTGTAATTCTCTGGCCAGTGCTACAGACACAAAAACGCCGCTGTTTCACATTTCCAGCACCACGCGTTTCGAAGCATGTCGCTTTAGCCTTGAATGGATTTACATGCCCCCTGAGTGTATAACAGCGACTACAGTTATCGATCGGTTGGACCAGGTTTATGCACTTTAGCGGAAAGCGCAGGGTCTAATGGTATTCTGGGCCTGCCGAGTCCTCATGAATTTGGGTCAGGGAGAAAGTCCAAGAGGAAGTAGGGAAATAGAGAGCGGGAAACAACAGCGTCAGTGTTCCCGCATTGGTGTCCGGACGGGCAGGGCTGAATTCATTTTGGGGGGTGGGGGGCTTCCAACCGGGCGTGTTCATGTCTTTGCGTGTAAACAGCTGGCCCCTCTGTGCCAGCGCCCGACAGCTGCCAGACAGAGAGGTGCCCAGCATCTGCATTCACTTCAGCTCCTCTCCTCGGGCCAGACGCTGATTTCCCAGCCGCTGGAAAGCACTGACGTTTTTATGGGTTCGCCCATGTTCGTCTGTTTTACTTCACGACTCGCAGCCGAAGGCTGGCAGGATCTCCTTTCCAAACAGACTGTGCACCATTGCAGGGAAAAAAAAATACGTAACGGGTAATGTAGCGGGAAGGCTGGCGAGTGCAGCAGCTCCAGGAGTGTGCTAACTCTGGCCTACTCTGGCAAATCTAGCTATAAAAGAACATATTTATATTCTACTGTATATATACTTGAAAAAACATTCTATTATAATTCCATCATTAGTCAGAAGTCTGGGGGAAAAAAGAAACATTTGGCTGCTGTTATTAATGAATCATTAATTTTAAATAGTCTTAATTACAAGTCAGAGCACAGCAAGGATAGCCATATATGTTGCCAGTGACTTTATAAATGTCTTAGTTAATAAACACCATTGTGTTTTTTTTCCTTGGACCTGGCAAAGACATTCCACTTAGCACACCATAAATCAGGTGTTTGGAGATTAATAAACACCGGCTTTGTCAAAGCCATCTGGGTTTCAAAGAACCCGGCGTGTTTGAGATAATTAAAGTCTCATTTTATGTCAGTTATTAAAGGTGTTCCACAGGGTTCAGTCTCAGGTCCCGTTTGTAGACTGGGAATCAATTTGCATACAATAAATACTCTGAGTGCTTAGATGATGTTGTGAGAGGAAGAAAAAACACTTTCAGCTTTCCTTGGGTCGTGTTCTATGCAATGAGTCACATGTGCAGGTAGAAGTGCTCCAGCAAAATAAAAGCAGATGGACAGAATAAGACAAACTATGTCATGAAGGCTTTTTTGGTATAGTTCAGTTGTATCATAAGACTGGCGGTGGAAGCTGTAGATGTAGCAGTGACATGCCTTCAGGGCACAGCCAGAACGTCACCCCAGGTGCCCTCTGAAGTCTATCCAATAAATAACAGGGTTAATTCGGAGAGCCCGAGGTTAATCCCACCGGTGCACCATCGCGATCGATGGATTCCTGCTGATCTGGATTAGGCGCTTGGCTCAATGACAGGAAATAGCGATGGCAGTTACGGCGGGCAGACGTGACACATTGTAGAATGCGATGTTCCAGCTGCAACGGCCAAGACGCTCCTGTTCCCTGATCAAAGGCTTTCAGCATGAAGTGGCCAGGAACAGAAGAAGACCTGCATACCATCCTGATCTCTCCACTCCTATTTTCTCTGTAAACCAAAAGTGTAGAATCCTTCCCCTCAGTGTATTATTCAATATTTCTCTCCAAGCAACAAATACCGCAGTCCAATAAAACAACATATCTTAACATTTGCCCCAACACGGTGCCTTTTCTCAAAAGTCACTGTAAGTTCCAGGCAGCCACCTAGGCCCTGCAGTATACTTATCCAGTCTATTTGCCATTTACTACGGTATTGGCTGACTGATGGGTCTAGACAGCAGTCTCCGAGTGCTGTGTACCAAACTGTCAGCTAGCTAGCGTGTTAAATATGGATGGAGGATGGAGGTATAGCTACCCGATTAACATCAACCCAGGCTGCACATACAGGTGGATACCACGGAGAGCATTCCTTTCACACTGATACTAGACTGTGATAACAGGTCATTTCTCAAGTTTGAATACTTAAAAGCACTATCTTAGCCCTTCATATATGCTCTGATCTTATCGACTGTATGGGGGAAGGTCGTAAACAAGCTGAACGACAAAACAGAATGAATCCCGGGATGTACAACTAAGGAAGAGAAGAGGTATGACTATTCTGGAAAGAGATTTCAAACTGTGGATGCTCTGCAGCTCCCGCAACGCCTCTCTGCATATGATATGAAGAGTGCTCCGCCTCGTCTACGTCCAGGATTACTCCGATGCACCGGCTTTTTATCCCCATGGAGAGTCCAGACATGCCACGAATTTCTGTTAGACTCCTCCCCGAGGATCTGTCAGCGTCTAATGCATCTGGGCTGATAAGAACTGGCTTATTTCTAGTCCCAGGCAGAAGTTAGAGCTCCAAGGCTCCCTCAAGAAGTAAATACACTCCAGGACCTTTTCCAGGATGATCAGCGACCTTCACGTGGAAGGCAAACACCGCAGGCCATTGAAGGAAAGCCAAGCAGAACACGGGGGAAGTGAACAGCCAAAAGATTTCACAGAGTGGTCCATAACACAGCAGGGTCACTCTCTGCCTTATTTACTTTGGGCACGCATCGATGGAGAACGGCAAGAAGAGGGCCAACTGTTAAAACCATGTCATACCACCCTTTTCCGTCTGCCCTGCACACCTCCCCAAGAAATTCCAGCATCCAACACAGGGTACAATCATACTGTCCCAGCTTGAAGCACTGAACTACCAGGACTTTTGGAGTATGTTGAATAAAAATTCCAAGGGGGGGGGGACACACAAAATCAAATTTGAATAGTCTCCTACCTCTGTAAAGGGAAAGAAAAAAATCACTGTAGCACTTTTAAGCTACATTCCACGTCAATCTAGAAAAATCACGACAAGCTTCATCTCCATCCGGCCTACTCAGAGGGGACTAGTTCAGACCATTTTGTAAACCTTCCTCCCTGCAGGAAAACCAGCTCCTGCTGGCACACGGTCAATCCCAGTTAGCTTAGCGAGGCCATCAGCATCTCAGTCACACTACAGGACAGTCCACTGCAGAACAAGCATCAGGTTCAAGGGCTGTAAGCTATAAGGGCACAACGAATGTCTCATGTAGTGACGGAACAGACAAATTTCGAACACACATGGGAAGTGATCACCACCTGCAGGAATGCAGTTAATAAAACACTATAGAATTAAACATCAGAAACAGGGGGTGGTATGTGGCTCAGCAGGTTAAGACACCGTGCCTGAGATCGGAAGATCTTCAGAAGGTTTGAATTCCAGTTTCAGCAGAGTGATTTTACTGCTGGGCAAGGCCCAAGTGCTCCAGGGTCTGCCCATGCCATCATTAAATAAAATATACAATGCTTTGGATAAAAGTGTCTGCTAAATGAAGGTAGAATCTATAAATACTCCCTGAAAATTAAAACCAAATGATGGGAGAGTTTGGAACCAACAAGTCTTTGATTAGCTGGGGGGGGAGCTTCCCAGTTTTGCAGACTGTTTTACCAGGGCCACATTACGAGTTTAGAAAGAAGGAATCCACCTGATGCGAGTGAAAGGGACTCCTCTAGCAAAAGCATAAATATTTACACTGCAGGGAAGAGTGCTCGGATTTACACCGCGAGGACGTGGAATATGAGTTTACAAACTGCTTGAGGAAACTCAAACATCCCAGGCCGTTTCCTGTGGTTTATGTCTTCATTGTGATCTCACTCAGCCACAGCCGAAATTAGAACTTGGAGTGAAACTAAAACAGATACTAGCTAAATGTCTTCTAGTCCTGGACCACGGAATAGGGGGGACAGGACTTTTGGAGCAGTATTAAGAATGCAGCGATGAACAATTATTAATAAAAGCCTGAGTTATATCCATGTGTTTTAAAACAAAAGGTTATAGCTGAGTTTTTCAAAAGCAAACAGACTTGTGGCCCGGGGCCCTCCCTTTTTCTGATGCATTACACTGTCCCTGAATCTAGTGACGCATTGTGCAGTCGCCAACTGGTTTGTGAGGGATCGCCGACGAGGGACATCAGTGGTGGTCATGTGACCAGGAGCAACGCACTGTGGGGAAGACTTAATAACTGTTCCGCGGGGCGAATCGACATCGTCTACAGCCAAAGCCAGCTTATATGCCGTGGTTCCCCAGCGTTCCAGAAAAGCTGGAAAGACGTGATGTGTCAGCTCGGAATGTGCCTGTCGTCTCGTCCTCCAAGGGGACAAGCTAAGGCTGGTCTGGGCTCCTTACTCCCCACCCCCTGCCCCTAGAACCACCCTCCCTCTCTCTCAGCCAAAATTCCCTCCCCAACTGGGCAAGAGCGATTACTGCTGACAGCTATAACGCCAATGAGTGGCGGCAATGAAAAGTACGACAGGAAACCTGACAGACAGAAAACAAAGATGCCTTTACTTACAAAGTAAAGACCACTGGTGATGGGCTATCACTCTGTTATCTGTTGCCTTCCTAACTGGCCTTTTTACAACCTTTTTTAAACCCATAATTTTGAGACCAGGAATGCTTAATTGAAGCCTCGGCACGATTTTATACTTCCTCTAGTAAATTATAAGTCACAAAAGGAGTGGAATATGTAGCATTTTTATTCACAGATTCACCCCCATCACTGTATTGGATACGCGACTACAGGAGATGGATGGATGGATGGAAACTATTCTATGTCTGAAAATTTCCCCCAATTAATTACCAGCTTTTCTCAGGAGTTGTGTTCAAACAGTGGCCACACTTTGAATAAAGGTTACTTCCTCATTATAATGAATCTTTATGATAAATTCGTAGTTAAAATGGGAAATTCTCAAGTGTGTGGTTCGGAAGAGGGGGTTTGACTTAGTTTTGGAAATATACAGAAATCCAATTAAACCTAACAAATGCAACAAGAAACATTATGAAACATAAGCTTACTGGAAAGCATTTTTACCTATAAGTGAAACCAGTGATAGGTTTTGCTGGTCAGGCTTAATTACAAAAAAAGTATTTCACAAGAGGTCACATTCATCACCAAACAATAAGGGACTCTCTGTAGACTGTACCAGCAACAATTACGTTTTTATAATGTATCATAAACCATAATAATACATGTTACCCAAGGGATGGATCTACACATTATTAACCACTCATACCCTGGTAAAAATTTCTTGAGCTTAAGCTGGACGTCCACCACTGTTCCTTGGGCTTGTTTGGTGAAGACTATGAGGTCTTTCAATAAACCTTCTCCTGTGTTTCAGGATCACGGGAATCCACAGTGCAAGCATACTTGGTGCTGAGGGACTGACTGACAAGCTAAAAACCTGCAGGAGAAGTAGAATGTGGCATAAAAAAACAAGTTATCCAAAAAACAGCAGCTGGAGAGGTCAGTTAAATATATAGGATGCTGTAATCCAGCCATGCTCCATCCGTAACCACTTATCGGGGTCGTGTAGGGTTGGTAGCCTGGAACCTATCCCAGGATGCTAGGGGCACTATAATTATTCTCAAAATATCTCCACAACAGAGGAAAATAACCTACTTCAGTACTTCTGTAATACTACGTTCAAAATCTATAAAGTCCATACAGTATGCAGTTTTCATCACGCAATTATCAGTTTTTGGACTCTTTTGAAAACACTCCACTGGCTTTCATAAAGGCTCCATGATTAAGAGAGGATAAATAATTTGAAATCATTAACACATGATTGCAAGGAGAGCCTAATGAAGGTGTAATTAGACACAAACTTTGACCAGGCTCGTTAATTTTAAACACAAACAATTAGCAGGCACTCCCACTTAATAAAAAAAATGATCACTGTGCTGGTTTTAAATTTGGCATCCTTAATGATTCTGAAACAAAGCTTAAGGCAAAGGTGTTTTATAAGGTGTTTTAAAGGGAGCCTGTCCTGTTACCGAACTGTAACAGGACAGGCTAGAATTTCACACATCATTACGAGTCATTCGCTATTTTTTAGTACAGCAAAAACATTATACAGCTGAAAACACGCCTCTTTTAGAAATCAAAACATGGATATTTACTTAACAAATGATCCGTTACAATAATCATTTGTTACAGGCTGTTCTATGGCACCGCCATGGCTGTAATCCAGCCTTGTTTGGGGCGATGTATGACAATGCAAATATGCTAGATACAGCCAAGATGGTGGAGTGCCCCAGCAGCACCACAAATGTGGCTCAGTGCTTCAGGATGCTGTTCCAGTAAGCAGAAGGGTGCCAGTTCAAATCCCGGAAGTGGTAAAGCAATTTCACCACTGGGCCCCTGCGCGTGATCCTTAACCCTCCCAATTGCTCCAGGGACAGGCTGGCCCAGCTTTGGATAAAAGCATCAGCTATATAAATCAATTGTAAAATGTTACTAAAAAAGGAGCGGGAGAGTGCCAGGACATGCAGTGTCCTGGCGTTTCAGGTTGGCCTGGACTATAGGGGGAACTGTTTTGTGTGATTGTCTGGATGTCTGTATCCTGGGCCAGCATGAGCCGGAGGTGATTCCTGGCCGTGTTCCATTTAGGGACGGGAACAATAAAAAAAAAGACAAGGACACCTGTGTTACCTGGGCTGTGGCAGTGCCCCCAGCGTGGCTTCATAGGCAGCGATTCCCCGGGCAGCCTCCGCAAGGGCTGTAAATCCCCTAACAGCCCCCGGCTGCCACCGAGGCCTCAGACCTCAAGCTGTTTCGACATGTAAATAACACATCTGACGACTGTTCAGCCAAGCGCGTTGGGAGTAACAGTTGACTTTTGTGTGTTTTGCTTAATTACAGTCCCAAATTGTTTTGTGTTTGATGGCCTAATTAACACTGTATAAATTAGCCTAATTCACTTGTTGTAGTGCCGAGCTCTGTGAGCGTTTTCAAATTACAACGTTGAAAAAATATCCTCTGTGCTACTGGTGGAAAAAAAGGCTGTGATGAGACTTTGGTTAGTCAGTTGACTTCAGTCTCGCTGACAGTCATTGCTGAGCATCATTCAGCCACAATGCATGCCCTCCTTTCAAGTACTACTCTCACACTTGGTGAAAATTACCATTTCCGTGAAAAAGTGGGAGGGTGCGGACGTCCCAGGGGGTGCGGCGAAGTCGAGGGACCACCAATCACCTGCATTCTCTGTTAATTATTTATAATCAGAAGCGATTTGGGGGTTTTTCTAAGGTAGAGGAATAATAGGGGGCCAGAATTCATACAGAGGGTCCAACATTTTCATTAACCAAGGATACGTTTTGAATCGGTGAATGACAGAGGATGGGGAACTCTGGGGGCCAATCAGCTTCCAGCTGAGGTCAGTGTCTCGGTGACCCCACCCTGGTATACGTCAATGCTAATGATCAAGCATCCAATCTTCAATACATTCTTTCATGAGCCACCATGATGGTTCTAAGTAGTCCTAAGTTTGGCCATCCCCTGGAACATCCAGCCCCCCCCCCCCGCCACCCCAACTCTTTTCTCATTCATAAAAACATGGCAGTTCTTGCACATTCCTTTATAATGTGCACCAAAGGGATGATTGATTTCACTTGGCGTTGCTCCGCCCATCATAAAACAAGCTGCATGGAGCACAGTGTTATAGCATCTCCGGGCGACTATGACATCACTGGCGATTAACGGGGGTGTACGCGATCCAATCGGAGCGCTGGTCCTGACGGCCGGGACACAAGTGCATCATTTTCCTACGAATAAAAGAGCCGCCAGGGAAATAGATTTGGCGGGGGAGGAGGCACAAGAGAGGGTGTTATGGAAGCTATTTACCCTGAGTGGCATTAAAAATGTCCCCCCCCACACAAATCCCAACTCACCCTCCCTGGTGGCTAATAGCAGCCCAGCATCTGCAAGAGATTTATGAAGTGGAGGCGATCTTAACAAATTAAGGGCCCGACGGTGACCAAGAACACAGCTCTCTCTGTTAGACCCACAAACTGTACGGTCCCTTTACTCACCCAGCCCCCCCCCACATCAGCCCGAAGGCTCCACCCCCAGGCCTGGCATCATGTCCTGTGCACCGTGGGAGCTCAACTGAATTGAAACTTTATTTTCTATTTGCACAGGTATAGAGGTGCAGTAAAAGCTCTCATATCTGACATTCAAGTAACACTAAACTACCCTATAACTAAAAAATGACAAAGAAAAGCATCGCACAATACATGTCGAGCGGCATACTGTAGTAATCTTATTGCTAACTGTTCACCTCGTGATCTCTTGTGTTGTATCAAATATCAGAATTCAAACAGTACAATAGTCATTCATGTACGTGTACAAAAGGATTAAAGAACAGTGTCACAATTAAGTGTTTTTCAAGAGTATCATTCCATTATCCAGAAAATTAAGCAATCCAGTGGTGCCGTAAGACTGACGTTACTAGACAAGAGAACTTTTACTGTACGACTGGAATTCTTGCACAACTTCCCTCAGTTGAGGTTTTTAGAACAATAAGCAACCAATAAGACAAAGACTATGACATATAGAAAGAAAGACAGACTCAAGAATACTATAACACTGAAGACTCAAGAGACTGTTTTCCTTGTGCACAGTAAACAGTCAGTTCCACTATGCAATGAGAATCCACAAATTAACACAAAACATCTGTGCTTATCAGTTGACTGGGGAGACAGGCATTAGGACATTGCTGATTTTAAGGGCTGGCTTTTATTATTTTAGCTTGTTATTTTTTATTGTATTTCATGATTTTATCTTTTTATGGATAATATTAATATCATCACTTTAAATAGAAGGGGTTTGAGGAATGCTTTAAAACAAAACAGATTAAAAAATAAACAAGGTGCTTTAGTGATAGAAAAATAGGGGGCATTGAATGTCAAAGGTGATTGGGGGGGGGCAATTTAAAAGAAGGATGAACAGCCACGCCTTGTGACCCTGTCTAAGGATGGGAGTCTATTTACCAGCACAGTGACGTGAGCTCTGACACAGGGACACCCCCCCCGCCCCAAAGATACTTAAATGCATCTTTGCATATTTATATTCCCCACGTCTATGAATCTTAACGTTTAATCCATTTACAGCTTAAGTTTCCCGAAGCTGCATGTTATTTAACTTAAATACCATCGATACTCCTCCTCCACGCCAGTCTCTGTGGCCCAGTTCCACACCTGAGACTGAGACACAGATTTGCCAAGTATTTCGCACCAGTGCAAATTTGTATGTTTTTTTTCCCTCCAAAGAATACAAGGCAAGGATATTGTTCAAAAACCATAAACCATCAATCCAGCTCCCATAACTGCATATGCAGCTTATCCAGTACTGGGCAGCAGTCAGTCTGGAGCCTATCCCAGGCAGCAAAGGATACAAGACAAGCAACATAATCGGGGGCGATTCTAGGGTTTTTTTTAAAGGTGGGGGACACCAGAGGGCCCATAATTCATACAGAGGGGCCAACCTTATCATTAGCCAATCATATGCTTTGAATCAGTGAGTGACAGAGGATGAGGGCACTATAAGGGCCAATCACCTTTCAAGTGGGGCTAGTGCCCATATGGCCCCACCCCTGGGCACACTGCATAGGATAGTAGTCCATCACAGCTCACACACTCACACTCACACATATACATATACACTGAGACAGATTCAAAGTAATGAATATTCCAACTGCCTGCTTGTGGAGGGCAGGAAGAAACAGACTTTAATTACTCAAAGAACCAGCAAACTCCTGGCAGGGGTGGGATTAGAGTAGGGGTGCCCACACTTTTTCGGCTTGCAAGCTACTTTTAAAATTACTAGGTCAAAATGGTCTACCTACATTAAAAAATGCTAAATATATGTTTTAAATATACTAAGTATACTTTATATGTACAGTATATGTTGGCAAACCTTGCATCACTGCATGAACCATTAGAGCACAATACAATTCAATACATTTATGGTTTCTTACTTGGTCCGGCTCCCCCACTCATTTTTTTCTATCTGTTTTTTTAGTAGCTATAAATTGGAAGGCTAGCTAGGCCACTTCACTCGCTGGAGTTTTGCATTAGCTCGCAATACATTCACGTTTTCTACATGGTGACCCTTGTGATCTTCAAGATACGTTCGAAGATAAGGGATCTAAGTAGTTGTTGTGGTAATCTAATGCAACAAAGTTTTAAGCAACAGCAGACTAGCCCTTTTCATCAATCAAGTTACAAATGTCAAAGGGAGGATAAATGATAGGCTAACATCTAAAAATGTTTCTTTTTGAATGTCGGATCAACGTGTTGGGCACCCCTGGATTAAAGCCACCAACCCTGGAGGTAAAAGGCAGTATCATAACAAAATTGCATAGTTTATATAAGTTCACAGAAAACCAAACAGTTGGCTAACGATTTAATTTCTGGCAAGGTTAACTAGGCAGACTAGCTGGTAATGATTATAGATAAAGGCTGCTGATACAACATGCATGTGCTTGTGCTGTACATCTCCACACAGCCAATCAGAGGGTGGTGCCCTTTTTCACATGACTGTACAGCCAATGAGAAGCTTTGACTCTTTTGTATAATACTTTATGGCACACAGAACCACAGAACTCTTCTGAACAAGGAGTAATTTCCACTTGTCAGCTTGTTTTTGAAAAACTCAGACACTCAAAAATTTTTGAGTGAAAAAAATGTTTATTTAAAAACACATAAATGGTTTGCATAGTTATTTCTAGGTATTTTTTTTTGTTTGCGATTGTTCATCACTACATTCTCAATGATAGGTGCTCCAAAAGTCACCCAGGCACGATGTCCCCTTGGTTCAGTGGTCTATGCCTCCTAGCCAATGAGAGGGTTCTGCATCATTTTGTCATATCAATCAGCCAATGAGAGGCTTCCGTCACTTTGCATGTTAATACATGGCCAATGACATGGTTTTCCCTCTTCATGTGTTATGGCACAGCCAATGAGAGGCTTCTGTCTCTTCATGTGTTACTGCACAACTAATGAGAAGCTTTCACCTCTTCATGTGTTGTAGCACAGCCAATATAAAGGTTTTACCTCTTCGTGTGTTACGGCACAGCCAATCAGAGGATTCTACATCCTGAAAGCCGTTGAAGCCCCTGGCATTAACCAGGCGGTAGCGCATGATGCGGTACCTGTCCCTGCATGGTGCCGACTCGGAGCCAATCGTTGCCATCGCCGGGAGCATGCATTGCTGCACCCTGACGACAGTACCACCATGCGTGTGCCCTGTGTACATGCGATTAAAAAAAACACACACACCTCATCTTACAGACGCTCCACATTTCACAGATGCTTTCGTCAAGTACCTACAGGGATGTAAACGAAGTAGGGGGGTGAGAAAAGGCGGTCGCCGCTTATCGAGGCCGCTTACAGCGACGGGGAGGACGCGGAATGATGGACGGGCATATTAAAGATACTGTAATGACGGATTAAGGGATTTACGGTGAAAGGCATCCCAGCCAATTTGTAATTTTCCTCCGGGCTACAGCAGTGAAAGATAACCGGCATCAACAAGTACGTCTCGAGTTCAAATAGCTCTTACAGGTCGACTTACATTCTTGACGCTCTGAAAATGCTCCAGACTTAACGTTCAAATGCGCTAATTCGATAACAGCGATGCGCTAACTGCCTCCACAAACAAGTCAAGATCGTCTAAAACGTTGTGGCCATTCTACGTGATTCAAAGGAGAAAAGCACAACTAACGCAAACGATTAAGGCATTAAATTCAGCCCGTCCGACTGTCATACGAGTGCCAAGTAAAGGAAACGGATTCGGGGGTTGATACACTTGCAGGCGCATTCCCTGCCACGTTCGTCATAAAACGGCAGGCTGTCCATTCCCATACTGAATAAAGATATCGGCGCCGTTTTGATTGCGGTGACAATGAGACACCAGGATGGGAGAGGCTGCCGTCAGCGTGGTTACCGCATGCGGGCAGATGGAGATGAGCTGAGATGATTGACAGGCCGGGAATTACAATAGAAAAGACTTTTTAAAGCGAGAAAACAAGTGCAGGAGTATCTAAATTCGCAGGTACTCGCACGGCCCTTTGAGTGCCATACCCTGTAGGTATGAAAGTACCCGCCACCCCCGGCACACGTGCACCCCCACATGCTTCTTGACTTCAAAGACCCCAGCGATACAGAAAAGCCATGCGGCGGCAGGAAGCCCTGACAACCCCTCGTGAGCCAGAGGTCCTGATCCTCACGCGGAGGGCCCGGGGGACTGAATGCACAACACGACCCCCCTCCCCGGGCCCTCGTTTTACAGGCAGGGAGGTTGATCCCATACTCTAGGGGCCGGCTGGGGGGAGCCACGCCTCATGAGAGAGCACCTTTACAATCCCATGACACTAAGTGACAGACACTAGTTAATATGGTGAAAATGATACATTTAGCTGCAGGTCTGCCTGGAACAGCTACTGCTACTATCAAACATCAGTAAGTAAAATGTAGTGCAAAATTGTAGGCATAAGTGTTAAAGATAAAGCCAGAATAAATAAAGTTTCCTGGAGCTGAGTAATTATAAATGCATTCCCCAGTGTAAGTGATTATTATAATGAAAAGGCTGAGAACTTCAGACACTGAGTAAACCAAACTTGGGACACCAAATTTTCAAATTAACTGACTTCCCCTTTTTGGTCATTTTGGTATCTTCCAAGGGATGGATTAATTGGCCTGGGGGCCTAGGCTGACATCAGCATGGACACTGTTGCCAATTGAAAGAATCATCCTATTTTCCCCGAGGCTGGGAGCCTGATGTATGCTAGGATAGCCTATGCATTAATCTGTCCCTATACCCCCGTTTTGGTGATTTTGGTGTCTTCCATTTGATTAGGGACACCTATGAATATCTGATGCATATGGTACAGTGTGAATTCATCAGTCTTCCTCTGACCTTTTTGAGGAATTAGCAAGCAGCTCAAAAGCATTTGGGACAGGTAGAGGTCGGCTTCTCAGGGGGTGCTTAAAAGTCCCCCCCACCCCGTTGGGTCCCCAGTCCCAAGACTAGTTTTGCACATCCAACGGACAAGGACAAGTTGTAATCCATTTATACAGCATCCTGTCAACAAATTCCACTCAAATAGCCCTGGAAGACTTACAAGTGTGGAGAGGGTGGTATGAGGGGGGGGGAATTCAACAGTGGTTCGGCTGAGGTGTGGGGGAGCGGGGAGGACGTTGTGTCGCTTCCTTCCGCCGGGGCCCAGAGTCCCACCCGGGCTGGGAGACAAAACCGAGCCGGTGTAAACCGTAAAGAGGATTAACCCTGCTGAGTGGGATGTAGGGGGGGGGGGGCCTTCATAGAGACCTGAG
>JAODKN010000001.1:24843502-24854952 GCA_026774425.1 Petrocephalus zakoni
TTTAAATTTGTGTACAAAATATCGATATTTGGTGTCCCTGTATCGATACAATATCACCATGCAAAATATCGCGATACAATGCTGTATCGATTTTTTCCCCCACTCCTACAAAATACCCCACCTCAAGTTCTGGTGTAATTCAGTGCCGGTACCAGTTTTTATGCCTGTGGAAAACCACCGCCTTGAAATACAGAACTTTTGATACTTTCTCAAAGTAGAAAAAGTACAGTACCTGGTGCAATGGAAAACTGCCCTTTGGCAGCTCCAGTTTACTTTATCCTGTTTTTGGAGTTTTGGAGACACTCAATGAGAAATTCAAAGCATCAACCATTAAGCCTAATCATCATCCAGAGAGATTTCGAGGAAATTATTGACCAAAAAATTCTGGATTCCACAGATAGATAACTGCAGTCACACTCTCCATCCAGGCAAAGAAATGGCACCCCCCCCCACAGTGTACAATGCAACCAGATTTGAAGTATTTAATTAATTTAAGCAGCTCAATCATGCATAATAATTCAACCGCTCAGCTGGAACAATACATGGGAATAAACGAATAGCAGTTAAAAGTCCTGCTTTCCCACGTTTTTCATGTTTATATTCATATCGCTGCAAAATTGCATGCAATTTGATGCAGTTTGCACAGCAGCATCTGTTAAACAAACATTCCTGTCTTGAACGCAATCTACAGAGTTTTTTTTTTAGCCTCAAAGCGAACACTATCCCCCAGCCCAAATCGGTACAAATCTAAATATGCCCCCTTCCCCCGCCAGCTTATCTCCGACCCCCAAGTCACTCAGGCCAACACAACTTCCTGTAATACCACTAATGATGGGCAGTTACAAAAGTTATTGAAGGGAAAACATGCCAGAGTCATTTCCTGTTCGAAATTAAGATTCTGACCCCCCACCTCCATTCCCCAAATGCACCATGGTTCTGTTCCCACTCATAGCTTTGTGATCTACTGATTGTGCTAAGAAATGCAAAGTTCTGGAAGAACAGACTGGTGATGGTGGGGAGGGGTCGTGGGGGGGGGGGGTCCGCTTTGCCATGAGTTCCTGCTGACCACTCCATTGCAGAGTGATCCTCTCCTTGGTGTGGTGCCATGTGACAAAAAACAAACAGCCACAGGCTAACGGCAGTGTATACAGTATAACACCATGTTATCTGCCCCTGATCATTCCCGGCTGCCACTGAGGAGACCTCGCAAATGTCACGTGAGAGAGGCAACTAGACATGACAAAGTGGGTAAAATAACTAATACTTTGCAGCTGATACAATAGCACTGAATCATAATTTCCAGTTACTACAACCATTCTGAGAAAAAAATTCTAAGCATCAAGCGGAAAGGCTTCAAACATCTCATGATTCAAATTGTAACAGCTGAACAAAGCGCACAATGGAGTGATGTAGATCTCAAATCTGAAGTTTTCATTTCAAGACTTAGGACACCTAAGAAGAATCTTGTCAAAATCAAACGGAAGGTTAAACACCTTTCAAATGGTGACGCCTTCTCGACTTCCGGAACATCCCTGGTGCCTGCAAGTCTTATTACAAGGTTGTGCAATTAATCGTGTTGCATTATTTACAACAAACAAGCACAGCCACCTGTCAAACTGATTCATGCAAATGCTTCCAACAGTGAGCCCTCCCAACATTCTCCTGCCAAAGAGGATTTGCTTAAACCCCATCTAAAAATCATCTAGTCATTTGCCTTTGGATATCTATCCATGCAACAGTACATAATAGCAAGCGCACATACAATCATGCACAAGTGTCATTGAAATCAATCAGACCATGAGAAAAGACGACCCATAAACCCTGAAATAAGGAGCCTGCAGATGCTTGCTTTGTGCAAAAGTTCACGACTTTAAGGGAAGTCTTCACTCCCATGACTTTGAAAACTTGCTCTTCTCAGGCCGTGTGCTTTCAAAGCCATGCTCGATTTGAATACCGCCGGTTAGGAACCCCGACGTGCTGGTGAGTGATAGTTTAGGTAATTGAAGTGAGAACCGTTCAGCTGTTTGAGATGACTCTCTTTCTTCATCGGCTACCGATTGTCAGGCCCTGATTTCCCATGCAGCCTTGAGCTCCCTCTCCTTAATATTCATTTGCGCAAATTCGACGCCCTCCCTCAGCACATCTCAATTTGCCTCCATGGAGCTGACCTGCCCCTCCACCTATGACATCCCGTCCCACCTTCCCAGCCACTTAAAAGAACTTGCGGATCGTAAGCAGGGACTGTACCATACCAGGTGTTATGTTGCTTCAAACCCGGATTTGAAATACCAGTTGTGGAGGTGATGTAGACCCAAAGAAATACCAGCTCCTTCAACCCACCCCTCAGGCTTTAAACACTCATCACCAATCAGCATCAGCGAGACAGGCTGCATTCAGGAGTGTCTCAGAGCAGAGTAACGGCTCTGCGATTTGGCGTGAGAGGATGCTCAAAGCGGCCCAGCGCGAGGGGGCTCTCTCAGGGGGTACATGACATACTCGCCCCAGATGTGTGGATCACAGCATGACAAACTTGAGGACCGTTTTCAGGAAAAATCTTAACTGGAGCAGCGGGGAAGTCAGCCTGTTCGCAGAGACCCTGTTCAGATGCCCTCATGGTCAGGCTCTGCCAGCTCTCCACGACACCCCCTCTCCACGACACCCCCCCCTCCCCCACCACCAACTCCCTCCCCAATATGCCGCGGCCTGGGCTGGGGTCTGCATGATGGAGATTAGAACCCACTTGCCAAACAAATGGACAACTGGCCAAAACAAAGAGATGAACAAGGACACCCAGAGCTACGACAAACAAACATGCTACACTCGTTAACAGGCTGAACATGAGGTGCAACCGTTTAAATCTCACTTAAGCCACAGTAACGTGTTTGAACCAGCAGGGCTTGTAGCTAAACTTTAACCCACCGCACAACTTTTGCTTTCACTTCCATGTCCTAATATCCATTTTTATCTCCCTATTCATTTTCGTCTGCTCATTTCGTCCGAGATTTTAGAAGTGTATTGGGTGGAGGAGTCCTCCATTAGGGCAGTTAGCCGCCAATTACTAAGGAAGGGATAATTAGGTACTTCAAAGACAACGACGTGCATTCCCAAGAGAGGCCAAAATCACCCCACCCCGCCTCCTTGTTTAATAGCATGCTAACTCCTATCTGTGGCTAGCAGGCTAAATTAACTTTTGACATTTGATATCAGTAGAATGAGCGGGATCAGCCGTTTAGCTGGAACAGGATTACCCTCACGCCATCCCCCCCCCCCCCCGGAGAAAGAGCAGGGATTCGGCCCTTGCCCGGACTGAGTAATTTGCCCAGTGCTAAGCAGTTTATCAGAGCCATGGGAAACGTCTCAGATCAAACCAGCGAGCGGCTCAGCAACTGGGCTTTAGCATTTCAAGTCAGGCAGCTGTTGATCACCCACTTCTGATTGGTTTTTGGTTTCGGTTGCAATCAGAAACCAGGGGTGCAGTAGGGGCATGGCTACCCCAGTAGATTCAGGGGGCCCAGAACCTTCAGGTGGCCCTCAAACACATACAATTGTATGCGATATTGGGCTGGTTCGTGCTACCTCCTAACTATTTTAGCTCCTATCTTTTTTTTGTCTTTATACTAAACAAAAACTCCTAAAAGGTAACATGCCACTATCATGCAATTTACACCACTGTTTTTCCAATTGTTGGGCTGAAAAATGACCCATTTTTCAAATGTCTTTTTTTGTAAGTGCATGAACATGATGTTACTGATCCATTTACTTTGACTGCATTATTTTTTGTTAAATTGGGTTAAAAATATTTAAAAATTTGTATCATGATTTAATGACCAAAGAAAAATGTGCATCCTGAGGCTGAACTGACTGAGAACCATCTCTTTACACGACTCCTCACTTCCCATTTCACATCTGTCTTACATAAAAAGAGAAAATACCGCAACTTATTGCCTTTCATTTCTATTGTCTTACTTCATTGTTATGCTTTGTTTCTATTGGTATTTTAATTATTTTAATCTTACTTCCATATTATTTTCTTAGTAGGTGAAAAAAGTATTTCAGTGCACAGATGTACAGTGTGCATTCATGTACGTGACAAATAAAACTTGAAACTTGAACCTGAAACCGTTTTTCATCCAGTCATCCATCCAGAGGCCATATACAAAGTTCACAGCTGAAAGTTGATTGGCCCCCAGACTGCCCCCTCCCCTGTCATTCACTGACATTGGCTAATGATTAGGTTGATCATGTCCCCCATCCTGTACTGGGGCACACTGCGCCAGAATTCTGTACCAGAAAGAATAGGGCATTGGGCAGGGAACCCCCCAAGATGGGTAGCCAGTAACTTTCCCTTATTTTCTAACTTGGTCAACTATGTTTTCGTTTTATTTTTCTACTTAAGTAGACAAAGTATAGCCTACTCTCAGAAGTAAAGTAAAACAGGAAATCCTTACTGCCTGCCTTACCCCACTTAACACAAGCTCTAGTTTTGAACGTCCTATTCTGTTAAATAACCGTATTTCAGGTTTAACCCAAATCAAGCTTGAGCAGAAACTGCGGCTCACTCCCAGCGTACAACATCTAGACGCCTTTGATGTTAAAACTATACAGTGCATTCAGAAACGCATCAATTACCTGCCGTAATGTAAAGCCTAAATCACGACAATGAGAGTTTTGAAACAGAATCTGAACAGACTGGCACATAAATCAGATAAAACGGGACAGCGTTTTCCTATCTCGGTACTTCACCAGCTGACAAATAAACAATTTCAAACTGGGAGAAAGACTGAAGCACCACGTGCGATCATTAGCGATAAAGCAGCACTGTGGGGCTAACTTTTGATAGCTTAAACATGCTATGCTGTTAAACCTGAACACCTGACAAATGCTGCCCGAGGATTTTAAACTATTCAGTTAGCCTGCGCTTAATATCTTAGCCACTCAGAAAGGCGTTAATTGGCTATTAATGCCGCATAGTTCTAGTCCTAGGCCTTGCTCATTACGTGACCTCAGAAAGAGAAACCCGATGAGATTAGAGGGCCACGCTAGCCACCGGCCTCCTAATTATAGCCTTACGAAAGTGCAGGGAGACAGAAGTGTTGAGGAGAGGCCAGAGATCCAGCCTTGCTTAATGAATTCAGGCTCTGGCAGCAGATTGACACGTTATCAGCTGTTACATTGCGAAAATAGGATAATCTCACAGCAGAGGCCAGAGAAGGGTTAAACAGACATAGAATTACAGCTTTGCAAAGGTATGGCAGTGGAGGGGGTCAGGGGGGATAAAAGTCATAAAGTCAGAGAGACAGAGGGGATCAGCCACATCGGCGCAAAGCAGACTCAATATGCAGCCTGACCTCTGACCTTTAACCCCAACCTCAAAGTCTCTGAGATCTAATGAAGACAGCCTGTGTTTTGTTCGCCGGAGAAAGTCTAATGAGTGAATGAAACTCTTCTGCCCACGCAACAGCATGCCACCGTCATGCAGGGGGCTGGGTCAGAACCAAGCAGTTCCGGATTCCCGGTTTAAGAGGTCGGACGAGCCAGAAGCCACGAGCCAGGGAGGAAGCAAAAGAGGCTGGAAAGCATAGGGCCACATCGAGCTGCATGAAGGCCAACTTTTATTTAAAAAAAAAAAAAGTTATATCTGAGATTTTCAAAAACCAAGAGTAAAACGGTACAATGAACACATGAGAGAGGCTTTGAAAGTGAAACGTCTGAGTCCAGTCTCTCTGGGCGGTGGGGTGGGGTAGGTAGGTGCCCGCCTTGTCTGTGGTCCTCCTTCCGCGCAGTTGGACCTGAGGTTCTTCCCCCACGCCCGCCCTCCCCATCCCCTCCCTCCCCTGTCTATTCTCGCTCCCTTTCTCTCTCTCACTGAAAGAATTCCCTCCTGCGAGCCGAATCGCTCCCTAATAAGATTTGCCGCTCAGCGACCTGTCCTGCCTCTTGCAACGGTGGAATCCTCCTCCTCCCCGCAGATGCAATGGACCTCTGCCATATAATTCCAATCATCTCTAATCAGCGCGCCGCTCTGCCCACGTAAAATCCCATTTTTCGGCATTCTTCATGCCAGGCACTTGCCATGCACGTCTGATTTTTTTTTTATTCCGTCCCTGAAAATAAAAAACAGTCAGACCGGACATGTGTTTCCGTAAGCTGCTGAGCCCTGATTTTAAGAGTGCCTGGCGCTGGCTCTGCTAGTGAGCATGTAGTTTGCATGTTCTGCCCGTGATTACATGGGTGTCCATTGGGGATTCTGATTCCGGCAGTCCAGAAACATGTATTTATGTGAACTGGAGAATTGTCCTTAGTATGTGACTCTGTGTGAGTGTGTGTATCATGTACCCCTGTTCATCCTGGGACAGGCTTCGGGCTGACCACAACCTCGTACTGCAAAAGTATTTAAGAAAGATGGATGTACAGACAAACTGCCCCATGTCTGGTGTAACATTAGAGGTATATGGGATCAATCAGAAGACTCTCGTGGCAAATTCCACAAGTTTCAGAATCATGCTGTCTTTTCAAAAAGGGCTGTTTATTATGCGGTCATGGGGGACCATTTGAACGAAACTATACCTTGAGGTCATCGCAAGTCCACAGACAATTTTGTCACCACAGAACACAAGCAGTTTGCAGAAGACGTTTGACTATTTTACTGATGATAGCTGCTTCCCAGCTTCCTGTAACTGTTTCAAGGCTGAAATGGTGGTGAGATTAGCTTAAAAGAGAGCTGATTCATGGAGGTATAAGTGCATCACAGCTGTAGCATCCAGAAAGGAACTGATGTCCATCTGCTTTCGCTGACATCCAGCTCTGTACGCGACACTATAAGTGGTATTAACTGCTTTTCAGGAAATAATAACATATCCAGTACATTATTAGTCTGATGCCTCTTTACATTGCCTGAATGTTATGTTGTACTTCTGGTCCTTAAATAATCTTATTAAGTTCTTGATTTGTTAGAAGTTGTGTGGCTTCTGCTACAACACTGCATAGACGTGTACCTGGGCATTCGCTGGAAGCTCAGCCCAGCTGTATTTATGCCTAGCTGACTCCTTGATTGTGTACATGTTTGCAGTGTGCTATTTGCAGTAGCTAAGAGGTCTTCTGACCAGGATGCAGCGTTAATAATGTACCTTGCTAAGCACACAAGCATCAATAGACGGGTCTCTGCAACAATTACTGTAAAGACTGGGAATTAATAGGTTTAGTTTTTCACCTCTGCTTAAGCACATCTCTTAAAATTCCCAGATTTATGACATATATGCCGGTTCGCAATTTTATTTTGTCATGCAAATGTCCTCCCAGCCTCAAGCTGCAAGCGGTACTCTGGTCCAACCAGAGATGGGTGAACAAACAGCCTCTTGTGCACCTTGAACCCATTTACCTAACTGGCCCGTGTGACTGGGAGGAGTGTCATGGTCCCCTTAACCAAAGAGGGACCAGTACCTGGGAAACATTCCAACAGGCAGGAAGAAGCCCTTCTGGTGCATGCCCAAGCCAGGACAAAAGGAACCATTCAGGAGGTGACTGTGTGACGTGTGCGATTCCTTGCCGTGATGTCATAGCATCCCCAAAACCACAGATGACAACGCCCAATGACCGGCTGTTAGAAAGGACTGCGCTCTCACACTATCCCAAAATGAAAGAACTTTTCATTCGCAGTTGCCTATATTTCTTAAGTATGTGTGCATGTACACATGGATGCAGGCACCCAATTCCAAACAGTAGACACCAATACAAACAAACGGAATAGTGTCTTACAATAAAATATTCATGGCACAAAAATTAAATGGCCTGAAAAAGAGTGAAAAAACGTCCATCAGAGTGCATATTTTCTGTTTTATACCCTTTAACATTGTGTTAATTTGTCCCTTCCAAGGTTTCCCTCTCGTGTGTTGTAATAGAGAAGTGATTTTTTTCTTTTTCTTTTTTCCCTCCCCCCACTCCATATCTGACAGGCACAAGGTGTTCTTTGGTAAGATTTCTCCTCTTGCCCCAGGGCTGCAGACGAAACATCATTAGGCTCAGAGCTTCGAGCGGGACCAGGAGAAAACGGTCGAAAACGAGACTTCAGAAAAAGGAAGGCAAGTCAGGTGCGGGGCCTAGTCGTGAGCTCACCACGATGAAGGCCGGGATAACGCTAGGCCCCGGCCTGACAAAAACACCCTGTGAAGAAGAGCCCCAATAGTGGTGAGTCAGCTGGGGAACAGTCAACTATCAGAGTACAAAACAAAAAAAAAACATCAATATTTCGAGTGAGAGGCCCGTACGGAGAAGCCCACTACAGAGATGTGTTTATTCTACATCAAATCTAAGGTGGACGGGTCTCCTTTTGATGTTCTTTGCTTTTGTGCAGGAGAATGACAGGATTGTGAGTTTTCAGTGCACTGGGGCTATGAGGTTTAACAATTATGGTGAGGTCAAGACTGTCTGGACATCCATAGTACAGCTTATACTTCTATCTGTAAACTGAATGCAACGGTATTCAAATGTGTCTACGTATACTATGACAATTACATAATTGTATTAAGTCACTTTTAATGGAGTGACGGATTGACCTATACATGTAGGACCTTCTAAAGCCAAAGGCTGAAGATTGTACTGGAACCTAAATATGTTTGTGACTCCATGAATGGTTCATCACGTCGATTGCTTTAAATTGTTGCAGATTTTTCCCTTTCGGGGCTTAGGAAATTATCATTTTAAATACATGAAATATAAAGAAATTACATACAGGTTTCAAATAGCTGCACCTAAGTGAAGATTTTCTAGCACCTTCTCCCAAAACATACTATTAAGTTGCTACTCCATAGTAGACATATTCCTCTGCCGCCTGCCAACAATCACAATTCTTCTGGCACTTCAAACCGGAGTTATTTACAGGAGCCCAGGGAGAGCTTGTTGCGGTCAGTGAGAGCATAGCATAAACAGCTCTTCGACTTCTGTTTCTACTCCGTCAGGAGAAATCGGCGGCACGGTTTGCGCTCTTTGATCCTTGCTCATCTTTCACACTCTGAGAGCAAAGAGTTGGGGGTTGTTCAGGGGGGGGGGGATGGGGGGATGGACAGAGCAGCAGGCATGGATGGTGCAGGCGGGGCCAAGGGCCAGAACCGGCACCCTTGAGATGGCTTCACCTCGAAACCCGAACCTTTCTTGGGGCATTCCTCGCACACAGCCCGCATACGTGGGCCTGCTGGTCCGCGGCTGATATGGGGAGCCGGGCTGATGGGATTTCATAAGCCCCCCCCATGGATGTGGGGATGTGCCTCCCAGTCCCAAGACAAAAGCGCACGTCAAGGGCATGTACGAGCATATCGCTGTTTCGGGGAGCCCGATTTTGCGGCCCTGCCATTCGGTCTGCACGGTGCTACGGGAACTCGGAAAGCTATTCTTTACATGTCGTAGCACTCAAAGGCGAGGGGGGGGTGGGGGGGCACAAGAGGGGTGACAGAAATAACACACCAGTCATTCCTCTGTCAGGGTCAGGACAACTAGCCTTTGTTCTTCACGGCGGGGGGCATGACTGATGCCCGTTGACAAATGGACAGAGCGGGAGCTGTAATCCCACACTGTTTTCCTGCTCCCTTGCCTAATAGTTTTACGAGAGTCTGCACACGGCAGGCAGGACTGGTCAGGCAGTGGGAACTAGGGGTGGTGGTGGGGAAGGGGGGGATTTACATCACTGATTTACCTGATTTACCAGGCCATGACATTGGTACATCTTTCTGATGCAACTGCACCCTTCTTAATGGTCAAGACAAAATCAGAAGAGAATTACTCATCAATCTTTCGCAATTAAATCTCAGAAAACACCTTCAGAAAGTACAATAACGTGCGAGAAAATTGGAACAACCATTTAAAAAATAACTTTAATATGTATAATTATTTCAAATTGTGTTTATATAATAGTTTATTTAATTGTGAAATATAATCCCATCCAGGGTGTGTCCCACCCTTGTGCTCTGTGCTGCCTGGGATTAGCTCATCAAGTCATGTGACCTTGACTGATGATGACTGGAAGGTAAATTCATGCATAGAATTAGGCAATAGCCCAACTAGGTCTACACAAGTTGAACACTAATGGTCAAAATCTACTGCTTTCATTATATTAAATTCTAGAATTTTTGTAGTTGCTCAACATTGCATTTCAATGTTAAAGAAATCAGAATGGACCACGGGGTTCAGGAATGTAACATACTGCACTCCAAGCCTGTTTCAGAGAGGGAATTGTCATGCTACTCGAACACATGAACGTGATCAAAGCTGGAATCGGTCCAAGCCACAAGTCTGCCACTTTGTTTCAGTTGTTTGTAAGCAATTAGGTGAACAGATCATCCTGCTAAAACTAACCTAGCAGCTCTGTTACACTATGCAATGCTCTAATATAACGACATAACAATAAACAATAAATAAGTGTCACCAGGTTCGTTTATAAGCCATATAGCTAGTCTTGGGAAAATGGATAAAACGATGCTGGCAGCAGATTATGACGTCTGCCTGCGGTTGCTTGGGAGGGTGCCTGCTGTTGTACCATCGAGCGAGTCACTCTGCTTAAATTATTGCTTTGAAATTTCCCAAACAGTCAGCATATAAAACAGCACATGCTTCGAATAAAAATCTCCTCACAGCAAACTGAAGTAGACAAGCTGGATCAGAGCTTGGAGCTGCTAATGAACTTCTCCAGCCCTGCTCCGCCACTAGAGTCCGACCCTTATCTCTATAAGCTGGACCCCTCCCAGCTGTCCAATTAGACTGGAGACTGTTTGCAGCAGTTACCCAGGATACCAGGTGGTGGAACGTCTTACCTAGGGAATGGCAGGGGGAGGGAGAATAATCCCCCCCCCACCAGGCACAGGCCCAGGTGGGTCACCGGACTATGAGGGCCACCCTGCTGATGCAGGAAATTACCTTCAGGTGGGGGGAGAGGGGTCATCCCCAGTTGTCCCTTGTCCCTACATGCATGAGATGTCATGCGTGTTCTGTAACACCCCCCCCACATCATCACCACCAATAAAGAAAAAAACGATTTAAATCACCCAAAAATCCTCTCCCAAATATGTCTGTTCACTCAGTTACACAGCCTGAGCTGGGATGATACCCGCCCCCGCGCCCCTCATTAAATATGACTCAGCAACACAGAGGAACCCCCTATGGGTGGTGATGAACCCCACTGGGTTACTAAAAGACCCCCTCCCCTTAGCAGAGCAGAGGTTTCACTACAGTCAAATTCAGGAGTAGGGCCATAGGGGCCCGTGCTGAAAACCCTTATCCTGGTACTCACCAATTCAAAACATATCATTGGTTAATGATTAAGTCAGCACCCTTGTATGAAGGTACAACCCCTCTTATGCCCCGTCACCTTAAAAAAAATGTACACACACACACATAGCTACAGACCGTAGCCACGCCCCCCATGCCCCGGCGGGGGCGGGGGGCGGGGGGGCGGGGGGGGGGGG
>JAODKN010000001.1:24856078-24870173 GCA_026774425.1 Petrocephalus zakoni
AGCTCACATTATCCATACTCGTCCATCAGACAGATCTCACCTTAATTTTGACTCCTCCCTTTGCATAATCCCATAATCCCACTCTCTGTTAATTTGCCTTAGCAGGTTTTTTCTTCAACAAAAATCATTGCCAATGTGTTTTCTTTTTCTTTTTTTGAGCAAAATACAAACTGGTGAATAAAGGTAGGTTATGACAAAAAAAACAGGAAGAAAAAGCAGGCAGAAGCAGTCGATTATGAGTCCCATCAAGTGATCAATGATTTCATTAATAAGATGGATCGTGTGGCTGTCATCTCGCTGATGGCGGCTGAGGGATGCTCCCGGGAACCCGCTCTGTTTCCTGGTTGGCCCAAGTGAGGCAGCCAACCCCCCCCCCCCGATGTGGGGGGGATGGGGGGTCGGGGAGGTGGTGCACGGGTGGGGGGGGTTGCGAATAGGAGAGCGGAGAAAAGTGAAAATCCATTTTGAGCCCAATTTTCAATTAGGATCCACAAGCTGTTATCACAGGTGTCGCAGAATGGGGGCCGTAAGTGAAAATGTCTCCTATCCATTTCAGAAATGGAACCTTATCAGGGCACCACAAAGATGGCTGGGACAGGCCTATCTGTAAATTACTTTCCGCCCCTCAGTGTTAACGGGAACTTTATATCTGTCAGCTGACATTCTTCCTCGACTCAACGGCGATCATTTAAATGCCCGCCAAAGAGGAAGGTGGCCTCGCTCTTTATGCACGATCAGGCTTCTCTCCGGTCAAACGACTTTCCGAAAAATGTTTCATTTTATATTTCATTTCACTCGTAAACGTCTCGCCGGGGCAAAACCCTTTGCCCTTTCATGCTCAACTGGCTTTGCTCTTAAACCAGGCCTCTGGCCCTTAAAAGCCAGACCAAAAAACAATGAAATAAAAAGAGATCATTCCTGTATGCTTCCTGTGCCATAAAGCCAATCAACACTCCATGTATGTAGCATGAATGTCCACGTCAAACTATGATAGTATGCGTGCCATCTCTCCCTCTCTCTCTCTCATACTTTCTTCCTCTTTTTCTTTCTATCTCCTGTCTCACTGCAGATCATCCATCTAATTAATTCAGCGTCCAACCACCCAGATCAAAAAAAAAATAAAAATCCAACCAACCAACCAACCAGAAACTTTCTTCTCATTCACATCCATCAGAGCTCAGGCTCTCTCTCTCTTTTTTTGGTCCTTTTTTTTTTTTTAGCAAATTATCCCATGACGATGGGATTTATTCAGTCAAAGAGCAGAGACGCTTTTTTTTTTTTCAGCCACGAAGCAACAAAAGAATCAGGAGACTTTGTGGTCCACCTGCCTGGCCAATGATGACGATGGAGAGGCACCCCCCCTCGCCCACCCCCCAAAAAGAAACCAATCAAACTATTGTTGTGGCACAGTCAGACCTTTTCAACTGTCAAGCCAGGAGAGCGGGCGATGAGATGAAAGGACCACAGGATGAAGCTACCATTTAGTCCATGTGGGAACGCTCCCCTAAGACTCAGTAATTGCACTGGAACTCAGTGAGGGGGATGGAGGAGGGAGGAGTTCCAAAGTACCAGACAGTGAACCCTGCTTCTGAAATCTCTACGTTTGCGTCTCGTCTTTTCCGGAACTGGCTGGGGCCAGTTTTGCCGATCAACACGGCAACACGGATTCCACCACCACGCCCCCTTAACGTGTAACTTTGTGACAGTGCTGGGGGTCCAGGCAGTGTCGGCTGCTGGGGCCTTCATTGAAAAGGGGTCTTGGGAGCTTGGGGGAGGAGGGGGTGGTAGGGGACCAGGAGAGCAGGTGCCGTTAAGATCTCAGCCTGGCCTGACAAACACAACGTATGTTTACCAAAGAAGATGAAGCTCAGCTGGTGGAAAAGAACAGGGGGGAATTGGAACACGCTGCAGAGGGTTAAAAAAAACAAAGCAACATTCCATTATTATTACATAAACGCAAATGCGTTTGCTAAGGCCGCCAACACCGCACAGCTCCACGGAGGATCAGACCTTCGCATTCACTACCGATAATGTTACGCTAATTCCTCCCCCACCAGATACACGCTGGTGCAATCCAGCAGAGCAGATCCCCGGGAGTTTTTTAGGGGGGGGAGGAAAAAAATATTGTGGGATTGGCAGACCTCGCTCCCCCTCCTGGGTTTCGTTGCACTAATGAGCATGACGAATCCCGTTGGCGAAAGTTTGTAACGCGCTGTTTACATTTTCGGAAAGTGCAGGCGAGGTCTTCAGGTGTTACAGCGATCCGCGGCTACTTCATCATTCCTCAACCCCCACTTTCACTCTGAAGTTTACATTTTATAGGACATCCTTCATTCTGCTTTCTTCACGAAACTTAAGATGGTTTTATTTTGGCGCAATATCTTCCCACAGTCTTCCTGTGACTCTTCCTCAGCCAAGTCTGTGTTTGGGTCCCTTTAAGGATTCCTGCTGCCATTCTGACACTGGGGAGTTTTGAATTTTCAGCCCAAGCACACCCCCACCCCACCCCCCCCCCAACCTCTTTACATCTATCAAAATCCCAAAACCCAGAACAATCAAGGCTCCTAAGGCTCCACCCATACACCCTGTGATCTAATAGAGTGGGATGCCAGACCCAGAAAGTGGGGGGCGGGGGGGCTAGGGGGAGGAGAGCTGCCACATCACTACCAGGAGGCTATAGACGAATGACAGTTATAGATACACACACACACACGCACATGCACATTGGCCTACCCAACCACACACATGCACACAGGTAAGCACATGCACATGTACATAGATACACATACAAACATGTACACACAATCACATACATGCACACAAACATGCCCCACCACATATACACACAGTGGCATACCCAACAACACACACATAATTTTGCAAAAAACAGCTGCATTCAGGGTTACTGATTTCCCTAATAAAACCAAAGATTTCAGACTAATTACTTGTTTATATTTCATGCAGGCATTTAAGACCTCTTTTATTTTTAAATTGCAAAAAAAAAAAAACCTATAGATACTGAGCGGTGTAGAGATTCAGCAAAGCTTAGGGAATATTTTTATTTTTTCTTGCTACTTTTGGAACACAGATGTCAGAAAAGATATAAATGTATAAACAAAAATAAGCATAGTCAGATGTGCTTAATATTCTCCAGAAGAAAGAGTGTTTAGTAGCTTGTGCTCATATTCCCGGGGGAAAAAGAGGATATTCGGGGAATGCTGGCTCTATAAGCTCCAAATTCCGTTTCCTCAGTTCCACGGTAAAATAATGTATTTGTACACACATTGCCATTTTTTATCCTGTTCCTTGCTACTGTCGTTTGAGCTGCCCAGTGACATCCATCACTACTGCAGACGCTGACCTCACTAAGTATAGAAAATCATGTATTCCAGGTCTAAACTTGAGAGCCAATCAAATGCCAGTATCTGGTAGAGGGCGGGGCCTTAACGCTAGTTTTGGAGGCTTCCTCTCCACCATTCCCTTCAGTCCAAGTTTTCTGAGAAAAGTCTTGTCTGGGATTTTTCAATTGCCATAAATCTGCACGTTATCCTCTCAAAAACAAAAGAATCCTATGAAACAAGTTCATTTTAAGGCGCCCTACTATATCTTATTGATGTCCTATAAAAATAGGCCTGATTCTGCAGCTAGCTAACTGGCAAGTTCTGGCCAGCAACTTAGCTAACTGAAAAGTTCTGCCTAGCAGGTAAGTTAGCTAAAAAGCTAACATTATAGCTAATAAAAGGTTACAAACAACACTCATATGGTATTTAACAGACAAATATCCTCATGGCTTTTCATTTGAGCCTGGTAAGCATTTGGGGACATACTGTTTATAACATAGATTTACGAGGGTTTAAAAAAATCACTGATGATGCTATTACCTGACCGCAGCTTAAGTGTCAGTATTTCACACAGGAAACTGAAATGAATTGTGGGCAGGCGTTGTTGCTAAAAAAGATCGCTAGCTGTAACACCCATTCATATGATTCCATGTGAGATGCAACAGCTGGCAGTGATGAAATATAAACATAAGACACAATGAAAAATAACACACACCCTCCGGTCAGCATGGGCTAGATCGGTCCTGCTAATGGGACACTTTGGTATGAACATGTAGCTGGTGGAGAAGGAGCAGGAAACACAGGCCAGGGTGATGTGTGTATGTGTATCTTAAAGGAGAGCATTACTGGATATGCAAAAAGAAGCATTCCAAAGTACCTGTGCTCATACTACAAATGGCAAATAAAGCAAATTTCAGGGCAGGGCTGCCACTAGAGATATCGGGCCCCATGAAACATATCATATTGGGCCCTAACCCAGACCAATTCGATTATGTTCCAAAATTTCATATGATATTAGAAAAAAATTGCCCGCCTTTAACCGGGCTTTTAAAATACATGTAAGCATGTTAGTCCGACTGAAATCATGCTAAATCGACTTTCTCAAAATCAAACTAAAACATCCAGATACTGCGATTGGTATTAAATTTACTCCTGCATGATATATGCTCAGTTGTACCGAACCTGGCCTAGGTGCTCTGTGCAGGCACCACAGTTCCCACCCCGGGCTTCGACCCACAAGGAACAGAAGAAGCCAGTACATAGAAGAAGAAGGTACAGCACTTTAGGTACTTTAAGAAAGGTGTTGGTTTTCCACTGGAATAAAAATGGTACTGGCTAGAATTGCATGTGCATAACATGCAATGTTAGTTTTAATATCACATATTATCAAGCCGTATAATATACTACAACCATAGTTCGAATTTGGTATAAAATACCCCACCTTGCATTGTGCTGGTACCAGTTTTTACACCAATGGAAAACCAAAACCTTGAAGTATCGTATTATTGGTACTTTCTTGAAATACCAAAAGTACGCTACCTGGTGAGGTGGAAAAGCACCCTAAATGAAGCGAGAACCACGGTGCTTTACAGGGGGTGGCAGCAATGCACCAATAGTGTTTGCCAAACATCATATGAAAGAGGAAAAAGGAGAAGTAAACTCATTACACACACGCACAGGCATACACGTCTCTGCAGACAAATCATCATCATTAAAAACCTGTTTGTTCCATGATGGTTTTTTTATATTATTTAAATGGCAAGTCATGAGAGAGGACAAAGCGAATAAAGGAGGGAATTTGATTTCACTCGGAGTATAATTTCAGGTAGCCCGTTGGGCAAGGCGGTCTTGATTTTGGTAGCCCAGTGGGAAAAGTTGATAGCCCCAGGACGCCGGGCTACCAAATTTGCGAGCCCTGTAAACTGACAAACAATTGTTTTTGGTCTTTGACGTAATAAGTCAACTGGAAAAAATCCAGTTCTAACAAGCTGAAAGAAGCCATATTGCCACCGATTGTAGCAGAATTGGACATATTCTGGTCAATAAATCGATTCCCCTCCCGTGCTTGTGTACTGGGACAATGACAGTTGTCCAATTAAATGGCCTAGTGGAGCTGTAATCGTAGCTTGACTTAACTGTGCATGTAAACGTGCTGAATGATGATGTATAGACACCAACTTGCCTAACCACCTTCTGGAACAGAGTGAAGAACACATGAACCATGCAGGTGTGAAGCTTCAGAACTGCCAAGTGAACCAACTTTTAATCACATCACTATTTAAAGTCTCTACATGAAGCAATGTTGGCGATTAAAACGAAACAGAGTTCAGAAAAGCAATAGAGAGTGGAATTATATGATGTAATCATAAAACAGTAATTTAATAGAAATTCATAGCATGCTGGATTGTTCATTTAAAGTATATAATTATGTTTAATCAGCGATCAAAGCTCCTTCAATGCGTTTTCACCGCACCTCTAACCGTCTACCCGCTGCGGGCTGCAGCGGTGCATCACGCGCTGTGCCGGAGAGGCAGGTCTATACAGAACCGCGATCAGGCTTGGCCGCATGTCGACGTGGACGATAGAGAACGTTATTTAAAATCGCCGCAATTGCTGGCCCACTTGACGCTCTTATCGGGGGTCTCTCAAGGAGCCCCCGGGACCTGCTTTCTGAAAGCGGCATATCGCTCAACAATAATGACCATGAGAGGTTTGGGAAGTTGCAATGTTTATGCTGAATGATACAGGGGTTACTGACTACATATGCAAAAGAGAGTGAATCATGTGACTGGGCAGCTCGTGTTGATTGGCTCGCCCTGTCCCTCATTCAGGCCTGATATGTTCTGTTCTTTGTCATCTCATGTAATAGAATAGCAGTAGTTATATTCATCTCCATGGGCACCTTGGGGAATTTTTGCATATCTTCTGCTTGAGGAAAGACACTGACACAAATATATACAGATGAGGTCAAAGCACGGGGCTGGCCAGCATCACAAATGTGAGAATTGAACCCACAACCTTCCAGGCACAGGACACACATTCTTGACCCACTGTGCTATACACCACCCCAGGCAACCCAACAAAACTCCAGACATTACTGAGCCTTTCGTTAGACCCTGGCCAAAACTCACCAGACTTCTGTTTTCTTCCACCAATATTGCCGTTTCTGTTTTTTTGCATCTCCCTGCAGACTCCATATGGTTCCATTCACCGCTCTGACTGAAGCAATTCTCGTTAAAGGCACAATAGCCGAGCTTTGGAAGTACCTCAGACTGCACAGTAACGACAGTCCGCAGTGGACTGTAATTGACTTTATAACTCAAATGAAGAAAAGCTTCTTTTTTTCCGTCATGGAGCATACTTGTTTAATGAAATAGAGCTAGTTATCTAAAGCAAATTCATTTATTAGAAATTCTAATAAAATGTCGTAAATGGGCTCCATAAATATTTCAGAAAAACTATTTCAGAATGATAGCATATTAGCCATCTGGCAAAGCATGATGAGTAAGTACACTGTGTATATTTAGGAAGGTTCCAGACTTTTGCGTGCTCCCCCCCAAATAAAACTCCTCCCACCTTCTTATCTTATGGCTCATGCATCACCCCCCAAACATCGCATAATAACTTAGGAGCAGTGCATGCTAGCAGAAGGAACCCATTAACCCTCTGTACACCACCTAATGCCTCCATGCTGGGACTGGGGACAGCAACACCTGTCCTACAACGCAGCAGTAACCAAGGGCGATACCCCCTCTCCTGCTGACGTGTGCAACTCCGCCGTTCCTGCCCACGACTTTTGCAAATGTGCACAGCTGCAGTTTCGGGCATGATGATTTCTTCTAGTGTTTTGTTTGGATTTTCTGGCTGCTGGCGAGGTTCCGCACAAAAAATGTATTTCGAACGCAACAGTTCTGCAGATGTGCCGATACGGGGGAGTGGGGATGTACAGCATTGGCCACTGGGGCACTCCAGGAATTATGGAGACGCGCTCATTTCTGACCTGGTTTACAACTGAAAAGCAAGACGTTGCATGTCAAAATTTAGCGACATGAATCAACGCTATAAAACTCGCCTTTGGCCACATGTGCCCGTCGGACGAATCTGCCGGGATCTGTTTGTCTTTGTATCTCAGCCTGAACTTGTTTCTTAAGTTCTACTAGCAAAAGAGTCTGTGCCACCTATTGTACCATACACTACAAATAAATAGTTAACTAAATAGGAAAATAAAGAACTACATAGCTAAACAGCTAAACTCAAAGTTATTCCACTTATAAATATTTATAAAGCATCTGAAGTTTCCACACAAGTATCCCTTGAATCAACTTACATCACGCGTTGAAGTGATAATGGAGCTTATTAATAAAGTTAATTAACGCGACCATGAGATTTTTAAATCAACGTTGGAGTAGCAAATGCTAATTTAGCTTACAGGTTAATCCTCGGCATAATACTAAACTGTTGTTATCTATAGAAAAAAACAAGGGAGTAGAGGATCAGAAGAGAACAAAGACAGGCCAACAGCTAACAGGTGTCATTTCTCACCGTTGGACGTCGTGCTGGAGGCGACGGCCTTCTCACTGATGTCACCGCGGTTGGAGGAACCCTTGGTCGCCACGACGGTCTCCACCCTCTTCTTCTTCTCAGCTGCGGAACTGGCCTGGGACGGGGCTTCCATGACGACTTCTCATTCCTCAAAGTCTCCTGCCGGAACAACGCGACAAGCGAACAGATGAGGCCTGAGAATCGGAGAGGGCGTCCCACCCCTGCACCCCTAGCTGTTTCCTCTCATAGCCCCCCCCACAAGGAGACGGTGGCGGCCCGCGCCCATCTAGTGCCTCTGTTGCGTCATCACAGATTCTGGAAGGACGGAGTGCGTGAGCACAGAGCTGTCGTTAAAAGGGCAGCTACCATCAGCAATGCATTTACGAAGAAAACGGCCACAGAACACAGCACTCTGAGTGTGTTAAGGCTTTCACTGAGTCAAAGACACACGGCGTTGGCATAAAAACACACCAACTATGTGATCATATCCACTTAAGTGACTATAACCACAGCTGAATATTTTCAGGTTTTTTTTTCAAACTAGAAATGAAAATTGAAAATAACCATTCATTACTGCAGCTGCTGTCATTTAGCCAGCAATCCCCTAGGGTCCCCGTAAGTGTGCAGCCGATCACGGATACAGTCTTTCAACGTAGCCAACTGAAAGCTCATTGTATTTATTCAAATCCTTACCTAGACAGGAATGGCCATTCCCAAGTCTCGGCAAAACCCTGGGTTTAAGCCGCCCAGTTGAAAGCGCTAATGGATGCTAATCAACAACTTAATATCACCCGGGCTTCTCCAGCTATGCCGCAGATGCAGACTCCATGCGCTGGAACACCGGTTACATGATTAATGAAGTGCACACGTCGTACATGCCGACCCGCAGCAGGAACTCATGGAACGTTGCATTATCTATTAACATCATTTCTCATTTGGCCTTGCTAGTGTATTTTTCAGAATGTACCACATTTTGGTAAATAAATGGGGGGCGTGGGCTACCGAAAGATTTGTCCATACAACTACTATATTATAACGAAAATCAACACCAGTACCTATATTCCTCTGACTTTTTAAAAGAAGTCCTCGTAAATGTTCGTTTTATACATAATACCAGACTTGGAATCAAATGATAACAATAACCTATGGCAAATATAAGATGATTTCTCATTATTTTTATTCAATAGACTTTACAAGTCCAACTTTCAGATAAAACCAGCTCTTTTGCTAGCAGTTTTCCAGAATATACTTTTTACAATCAAGCTGAATGACTGACTGAAGGCAATTTTGAAGCCCAGTTTGAGGGACTTTTTCAGTCCTCCATCGACCATACTTCCCGTCTTTACCCCCAGCAGGGTGGACCATCTAGCCTTTTGCCTGTCAGAAGGAGCCTAGGCCCGCGACCCCGGCGGTCGGCCAGTCTGTGATTTCCGTATTCAGATTCACCCTACTGACTGTTTTGACAGCTAAGCAGTGGTTTTCTCCCCCTGGGGTGAGATTTGTAGTCTTAATATTTATAGAGCCCTTTTCATCTTCACGAAGCAGAAACCCCAGTCTGCGATGTCAGTAATTCATACTTTTTACTGGACATGAGTTTCGGGCACTTCTAAAGGGTCCGTGAGTACAAAATCGCAGCAGATCGATCAGTGCATAACCCCCCCCCCCGAGTCTGCTTCTCCAGGGAGAAAGGAGCAGAGGAAGAAAATCGGCATAAGTCATCCGGAAAACGAAGCTTCAGCAGCACTCTTGATCCCAAGGTCACTCTTGGGCCTGATGTCACCAATAGTATGTTTTGTTGTTTCTCTCTCTCCTCCCCCACGGCTCCTGGGGATGCTTCTGGAACACCCCAAAGAATTCCCGTCAGGGTCCCTCCAGACTTGTGCAATTTGGGGGACAGAAAATATTAAACAATAAGACAAATCTATCTTATAACATCAGAATGAACAGACAGCAAGTCTACCCCATTGCCCCAGTACAGATGTCTCTTACAAAAACACTACACATTGTTTGTGATCTTTTTTACCGTCATTTCTCTGCTGCCTAGAATTCCCTTCAGGCTGCATCCCGTGCGACTGCCAACACGTGCAAGTAATTCCGCTAAAAAGCGCAGTGGAACCGTGAGAGAAGCGGAGGAGAAGCAAACGAGCTGCCGTTCTTCCGGCCGCATGAACGCAGCTCCATTCATTGCGATCTCGTGTCAGCAGCAAGGCCCAATCCGAGTCAGACGGACTCGGCAGACCAACGGGCAGTCAAACTCCTCAAAGGATCCAGATAGTCTTTCAGGCCGAAATCGATTCCACTTCCCCACTTTTGCGAGGCGGCACGTCCACCGCCGTCAGGCCATGGCCAATATAAATCCATAAGCGGGAGACATCAAGTGACAGTGAGAAGCAGGATCAGACTACAAGCCCCGACTTTGTTTTTCATTCTCTCTCTTAAATATCACATGCTACACCGTTTTCACAAATGAACTTTTGAAGACGAAAAAAAAAAGACAAAAAGAGAAAAACTTTCGCCCATCAAGGAGGCAGATCTCAGCTGACTAGCGTGTCAGCTATGCGTGCGCGTGTGCATGCGTGTCGTGCCTATGTGACAGTATGCATTCGCACCCCCCAGCCCTCACTACCCGCTTTCCCAGGTGAGGCCAGAACGGGTTAGGGTAGCAATATGTGTGTGGGGGGGAGGAGGGGGAGGTAGGGAAGAGCAGGGGGGAGGGGGCAACATTCCTTTGGTACAGCAGATATTCTCAGTCCTGAGCCGCTCAAGCATGGCTGACCCCCTTTGTGTTTCTCAAAGCAGGGCCACATATTCAGAGCTGCAATTAAAACCAGGCGCTTTCTCTACTTAAACCCCCCCGCCCTAAGCTATCCCGCAGGTGTATACTTTCTGCCCCCCCTCCCAGAAAACTTTTCATGCCTGAAGATACTTGGACAGCAATTCCAGAATAATCCCAGAACTTTAACCGTAACTCGGACCCTTAGATGGTGCTCCACACCGCTGATCATGCTTATCTTCTCTGGTCTTATATTCCTACCACAATGCATTTACAAAAATCATATTTCAGTTTTTTAGGAGAATTATTGCACTGCAAACAAAATTCGAATTTGTAAAACAAAAATCAAAATCTGTATCTGAAATATTTGCATTTATATTTACAAAATATGTGAATAAAATTTGTTTCTGGGCTTTTCTGCTCATATTACACGTGAAACCACACCTCAGAGGAATTTACTGCAAACAACAGAAGGCCAACAAGAACAGCGTCTTCACAGAGCGGAAGTGAAACGAACCAGGTTTTTACATACTTCAGTTTGATCCGTGCGTAATAACGTTCCCCATTTTAAGCACATTACGCAAATCAATTTTACATAAATTATACGCTTTGCAGACAAAAGCCTTAAAGTTTAAAGTCGGTTACTGACGGAGCATATCAAAGTAAAAAAAAAAGACGAAAGGAAACTTTCGTTCACCTCTAAAACAACCATCAAACATTGGAATTTGTTTATTCGTTTAGCTTTTTTTGTTGAAATTTGCATTTAACTCATTCAGCAGATGGTCCTATCCAAAGCAACGTATGTTTTTTTTTGAGAGAGCAGGGTCAGACAGTCCCTGGAGCAATTTGGGATTATGGGCCTTACTCAAGGGCTCAACAGCACAGCACTACAGTCACCTACAGGATAGTTGGTGATTTTACAACAACATATTTATTTAACAGATGCCTTTATCCAAAGCAACATACAACTGAAAGCAAGGTCAGACAGTGCCAGGAGCAACTGGGGTTAAGGGTCTTGCTCAAGGTCCCATTGGTGACCCAGGGATTTGAACTGGCAACCTTCTGATCACAGGCAGAGCATATTAAGCTGCTGAGCCACATGCTCCCCCATGTAAAAAAAATATTTTTTAAATAATTTTTTTATAATGTAAATACATCTGAATCAAATTTAAAATTCCACACAAAATAAAATCTAAATTACAAATGAAATAAGTAAAATCAGAATAAATTGAAATTCTATCCGATATGCATTAGAGGAAATAGAGTTTAGTGGTCCTGAGTAAATGCAAGGGCCTGTAAGGGTGGCAGGGGCCCTAAAAAATCTGAAACATAATTGGATTGGTCTGTGTTGAGGGCTCAAAATGATATGCTTTCATGGGCCCCAAAATGCCCAGCAGCACCCCTGAGTACGTGTGTATGTATATGTACATACATGCATCTTTGTGTTTGTCTCTGTCTACCCCCCTCCCATGCAAAAACAGAGAGGTGATGAAACGCTACTATAGTTGTGCTCATTTCATGGGCGGGGGGGTGCCAAAGCGGAGTGCATTCCTGGGGGAACCTGGGCAGGCAATGCAGCCGCATTCATCATCATTACATCAGCGGCTGCGCAGATTCACCAATGGATGCTTATCAGCGGCCATGGGAGCACGTTAAAGAGAGCAGGCCGGGGAGCGGGGGGGTAGAGGAGCCTGCAACAACCATGAAAAGACAAACATGTGAGCCTCTGTGATTGGCTCTAATTTGGCTTTTTATCCATTTAGATTTCAAGGAAATGACTCCAGGTGGCTTTTGTGGAATTGCTGCTGCTGCTGTCATTCACTGTGTGTGTGTGGGGGGGGGGGTGATGATAACATTGGGAGGTCAGAAAAAGTATTTTTTATCTGAGTCATTTATGCTCTATCCTTCCTTGAGCATCATGGGAATTTAGCCAATAAGACGACAAGTCCCGGAAAGATGATTGCGCTGGGAGAAAATGCACACGCTGGGGGTGAGGCATACGTCTGCAGAGGAGAGACCGGAGCACACCACCTGGCAGCCAGAGCCAGGCTGGATTCCTGGGCCAGGGTGTCCACACTCTCCCCCTAGGGGCTGGGCCTTGGGACCACATGTACATGGCTTTCTGAGTCCTTTCTACCCAGAATCTTTCTCTCTCCTTCCACAGTTCTTCTAGGTATCACACCTTCCACAGATGTTCCGGTAACCTTCCGGAATGTTAATTCCATTATTCTCTGAGGAAAGAGTTGGACTGCTAGGGATAACAGTTTTGTGCCTCTCTAAAACTGGACAGAGCGCTGAATGTGACCCTAGTGTGTGACTGTGCATAAGAATGTGCTGTGATGTTTTGGCATCCCATCCAGGACTTGGTCCCCTGTGCTTTTTGGGATAGGCCCCGGGGATCACTGTGAGCCTGCACTGAGTAAGCTCTAACAGAACATGGATGCATGGACAGGTGGATGGATAGATGATATACCACTTGCTGTTGGACACAGCAGGCTGTGCACTGTTGAGCTGGAGAGGCATCACCAACTCTGCCCTGGTCTTCCTGTCAATAATGGGGGTGCTTTACCCTGTAAGCCTTCCGGTCCTCATCTATGTCATGGAAACTGCAACTCTCATTCAGGGCAGTGCTTCTCAACTGTTTCAGCCTCAGGACCCACATTTTTCCTTGATCATTATGTCACAACCCATTTTTTTTTTTTTAATTTTGAACCAAATTTTCTTAACCAAAAGTACTGTAATAATAATAATAATAATAATAAAATTGTGCAGTATCAGTAGTACGATGCCTTCATTCAGTGTTAAAACATGAAAGAAGTCTGATATCCATCCTTTTTCCATACCTGCGTATCCTATGCAGGCTCATGGTGGTCCTGAGTCTATCCCGGAAGATTTGGGAGCAAAGCAGGGAACAGCCCAGGATAGGGTGCCAACCCATCGCAGAAGTATAGAAAAAAATATATTTTTTTTACACCACTCATTCCACCACCCACTTTTGGGTCACAATCCACCAGTTGAGGCCTCAGCCATAGAAAATGAGTGATATGAGAGACAGCAATTACCAACCTTAGCAGGACCAAGATCTGCAGAGATCAGGACAGGGTGAGGGATCGAACCAACAACCCAGTGTCGACACGCACAGGGAGGCTGTGAGTGGCCGCAAACCTGCCTCTTAGCCCCCGCGCCATCCACATGCTTTGTTCTTCAAGGAGAACCCCCCAGACCCTCACGCATGCCACTCAAACTCCTTCCAACCCTAACATTAGAACCTTGCCGGTTCTCTTGGTACTCCACGGAGAGGAATATTTCAAAGGAATCATGAAATGTTTTCGGGGGGGGGGGGGGGGGGGCAAAAAAAGGGGGAAAACAACGTTTGGGTTTTTAAATGGCAATTTTTTGTTTGGGTTGCACCACCCCATAACAAGGGCTGCAAAGCCAC
>JAODKN010000001.1:24878952-24897603 GCA_026774425.1 Petrocephalus zakoni
CCCCACACAACTTTCCAAGACGGGACACTTTCTGACCAATTTGGCTGGCTGGAAGTAATTACAATCGGACACAAATACTAATAAATACTAAGAAGCACAATGAAACTATGTACTGCGGGCCTTCAAAGTCTCAAGGCCATTTTTTAATGACTGTAATTTTGCTAGACTTTAAACAAATGTATTTATATTCATATAATAACTGTTAGCATACGTCTCTTTGCACTATTACATCAGATTATATTACCGATCGATTTTATAGTCAAAAATATATTCAAAATTTATATTCAAAATAAACACTTTTTATATTGTAATGTGCATCAGTGAAGCGTATCCTTAATGATAAACTCTTAAGATAGTAAGCACTTTATAGAAAGTCACATGTGGCAGACTGACGAGGTGCTGCGATGGTCACATGGTGACGAGGGCATAAGTTTGAAGACAAACCCCCCCAGCTGCACTCACCTTGCCAGCCATGTGTCGTATTGGGCGCTCGAACGGCTCATGCGGTTCCTCTGAGGGGAATCGCACATGCCCCCAACGCCCCCCATGCCCGCCTATTCCACCTCCTCACCCCCAGAGCCCCCGTCCTTCATCTCCACTCCGGATCAGTTCCATCGGGTCCCAGAACTAATTGGCGGGTCCGGTGGGCGTTTCCAGTTTCCAGGCGGGAGCCCGGGAAAACAAACCACCACTTTGGGAAACCATGGTAGAGCCAACCCGCCCCCCCACACCTGCACCCCCACAACCCCATATTGTGGTGCTGCTTTCTCGTGACTAAAAAAGAAAATTAATAACCATGATAAGTCTGCGATATTTTTACCAGTGTATAACTCTCCACATCAGCTAGACCTATCTGCCCCCCCCCCCCACCCCACCCAGCACGATCATCACCACCCTTATCCAGTGATGCCTCTCCCAAGACTGCAGCTCTCAAAGGTGCCTTTAACAGCCTGGGGGGGTGGGCGAGTCCCACTCTGGGACAGCCTTACAAGGGCAGGAGGTACAGGAGTGCGGTGGGGGGCGGGACGACATAGCACATTTAATCCGCTAACGGCGAGGGGGTGGCCGCACCATGCCCTACAGGGCTAGTCAGTGCTGGGATTAGCCGGGGGGGGACCCCAGCTCCCATCACCCCCCTTCACACAAATGCGACAAGACACCTCGCCACACCTCCTCATCGCCATCGCCCCCCTAACACCAAACGAACCACCACATGCCGCCCAATCTCTCCGTCTTGCTTCCCAATCTGTCCCGTTTTTGATGTCGATATATCAAAGTTACAAGTCATCAAAGTGTAACATTTCATTTCTTCGCCCTCTTTTCCTCGACTGTGGCACCGTTTTGGTACGGGGGCGGGTCCCGTGCCAGGCCGCTAGGAGAAAGGGCGCGACGCGGCCTCGCCCTGCCCCTAATATTCACCACGTGGCTCGTATGCCTGGCCTCAATGGCAACAATTAAAGCTATAACTGGGTGTGTAAATAAACATGCCACGTCTAACATGGTGCCTTATTTTTATGAAAAATACAGACCGAATTACAGGACCAGACACTGAGGACAGACCAACATGCATATGGCAGGAGCTGTATGCACCAGACCTGCGTGTGTAGGTGTGTGCGGGTGTCTGTGTTTACGACCTAGCTATCCGAATCTGTCACATCAGTTGCGGGGAACATCGGGCGATATACGGGTTTACTGGGAAAGTTCCCCTCTCCAAACGGAGAGATCCTTGCCTTGTCATGCCGATTACGATCTTCCCACCTTTTTTTTGTCTTTTTGTTTTCGAAAACCGGAGTGATGTCTCCATGACTGCGCCATAACGACAGAACATTCCATGCCCAGTAACATTCTCATATAGGGTGTCACCATAAGGATAATTAAAACGGAGGCTCCTCCATCAGCACGTGGGCCACGTGAGTGTCAGCCAGGCCTGGCCCCTGCCTCCGATCGCGCGCTGCCCCGACTCATTACCGCACGGCCCGCTTGACCGGCCTGCCCCCACGGGATGTGGCTGCCCCCCGACCCTTTCTGCACCATCACACAGAATGCAAACACCCCACGCTCAGGCGACGGAGATAAAGTTTCACTGCCGCTCCAATCTGACTAACTGTTTTATTGTAAAAGTTTCCCAATTGCTTTCTACGCCAACGTGATTTAAGGTGAAGTGTGCATGTAAGTATGTGTGTGTGTGTGTGTGTTTGCAGAGACAAACATCTGGAATTAAATAATAATCGTACATACACAAAAAAAGAGAAACAACAACGCTCTGAAATTTTTTGATTAACACATCTCTCATCCTTCCAGAATTTTTGGATTTCCTCCTAAGGTTGACTAAGTCTGCCTTTTTGGGCAAATTACACCACCGTCTTAATATCTGACACCCCTTCTTGGCGGAAACTGTGTTGTGGTCACTGAGAAACAGGGCAGCTACTCCTCATGATGGATGCATCCATCAGATATCATTTATATTTAATGTGATGGAATTAATACGCAATTCCACCCACGTCCACACAGGCCTGCTTATTTAAATCATACTCCGTAGCAATATAATCAACGGTAATGAGCATATCATTCCCAGCGCCTGCTACACACTCTTACGGCCAATTTTGTGTAATTCAGAACGTGTCCCATTCATAGAGGTAAATTTTCACAATTCATAAAAAACACACCATTAAAAAAGACGATACATCCTATTTCTTTTATGTGGGAAAATCTCACAGATCCGCTCCAAAAATACGGAATATTTTAAGTTATGGGTAGTTTAAAAATTGCGAGCAACTTCTGGAGATTCAGTGGGATAGGAACTCCAGACATTCGTTTAAAATGTTGCAAATAAAACAGTAAACAGGGGCTTATCGGCGGGACTTAATCACAGCTAACTTACTTTTTTCTAGCATAAGTTCAGTGCGATTTATAGGTAAGAGTAACAAGCGCCGGGGATAGATGCGTTCAAGTTAATTACCATCCTTTTTTTAATGATAAATGTGCTGTATCATTAACTGATTAAAGTATGTAACTGAAAATAAATGCACTTATGGGAATGTATTACTGTAATTAAAATACACTTTATATATGCTGCGCAGAAATAATTGCTTCAATATAAAAAATTAAAATCGAAAATATTTGTGGGCCTTTCTTTTAATCCGGTGCGCTTAAATATTTTAAAGCCGACGTCCATTTGCTAGTTAGGTGCATTAAGGGAACATAAATAGCCTAATAGATTTGGTGGGAAATGGTTTGTGTTAAATTGTTCCTTAGAAGTGTAATTGATTGCAAGTTTTAAATGTGTTCATCTAATCCTGTCAGTTATGCTTCTGAAAAAAGAGACAATTTAAGAAAAATACTTATAGGCTATTTTGCAACAATTGTGCAATCTGAATATAAAGAATGTTACATTTTAAAATCCTCTGGACGCCAAAGTCACGAAGGGTTCCGTGACGCCTGCCGCGCGAGTGTTTTAATTGGAAAAATCAGTAATTCAAGGATCGTGCCTTTTAAAAACAAATTGTTCGCCAAACGTCTGTTGGAATCTTAACTTTTTTATTGCTCCCCGCTTTTGGCCTTTGTTGCAGGTCATTATTAGCCATCGCTAAAGGGGGCCGACAGGCCTGACCCGCGGCTGCGCGCCACCTCTTCTCACGGTCCGCGTCGTGGGGATGAAACCCGAGAAATAAACGGCCGGAAAGCTACCCACACTCAGTCCGACGAACTACATACAATGCTGAACAGCTGGCGTGGAGCAGAAGGACATTTTTAAAACAAATATCTACACATGGAGCGCCGGGCTGCCAAATGACACGGCAGGCAAAAAAATCTCATAAACATAAAATCGCGCCTTATTAATACACCTTATTTAAATGTCCAATTGAACCTATAATAGAAGTAAAAAAACGATAAAAATATAAATTAATATGTACCGGTTACCTCGTGTGATTAAACTACGTGATTTAAAACTACTGTCAACTTTAATTTACGACACATACAAAGTTCCCCTTAAAATTGGCATCTCTGCAGGTACTTCCTTATCAAAATCGTATCAATAACCTCCGCTAATCACTTCTGCTGAAAAGTTCAACGATGCAAAGCAGCCAATTCGGACCCCCGCCGCTTCTTTGCGCCTATAAATCTGACTTTCGTTTATAAATCGATAAAAAAAAAACTTGGGCCCTAAATGAACGCCATCAGTGCTGGCAATTAATCGATAGCAGGCACGACCTATGGAGATCTGGGGCTGAAATATGATCACATGTAGATTTCCCCTTTTGCACGTCTTCGGGCCAAATTCCAATAAGCTGCTTTTTTCACCCTGTTGTGGCGCGACCACTATTTTAACCGCATGTTCCTGCCTCTCCTATAATGAAGCACGTCTGATCGACGGGGCCGAAATCACCATAATTAGTTAAACCTGGTTTATTCTTCATTTAACCACTTTTTCCCCCCTCATCGGTGTAAATCGTCCCGGCGCTTTACAGTGGCGCACAAAAGGCAGTGGAAGCCAACCGCGATCACTTGTGAAAAAGTTAAACACACAGCATTAACTTTGCATTAACGAGAAAGTTTGTGTCTCTCCTGTGTCGCCCCGTTAGCGATCGCTCTCAGAATAATGCGCGTCGTTTTTAAAAAAGTGTTAATTATTCCGGATAAGTACAGTCCGACGTTGGGGGAGCCTTGGCTATTTGGCAGAGTCTCGCCCGAGTCCTGCGGGGGTTTGTGCCCCCGAATCACGCCCGAAAAGTTGCTTTAGGTTATTTTAAAGCGCCCGTGTGCAGCCGCTTTCCGAAACTTTTCCTAACGTGCCAGGACGCGTGCGGCTCCGGGAGCGACACCCATCGTGTTCCTGCAACTTACGTGATCGGGGAGCCTTTTCTTTACTATTTCTTGCGCCCTTCTTTCTTTCTTCCTCGCTTCTCGCCGTTGTCGTCTTCTTTCACTTACTTTATAGTTAATGATAGTTGATGCTTTTTCCCCCCTGCTCGCCTAAAAGACTGCGGCTCTTCTGGCGAAGTTCACTTCTAAAATCTGTCCCGAAACCGCTCGGCGAAAGAAGTTTTTTCTCTCTCCCTCTCTCTCTCTCTCCCTCTCCTTTTCGCCTCTTGTTCTCCACCTTCCCGCTTGGAAAGCTGGACTCGGCATACACTAAAAACGGCTCGGATCCCGCCGACGCACCTTAGGGCTAAAAACGTATATGTGCACTAATATATAGTATGGCTGGAGTGTTGGTACTGTATTTAGTGTGTTTTTAGTTGAGAAGGAGTACGGCAGCCCCAGCTGCGCTTTCCTTAGCATGACTCCTCCCTTCGGATCGATCCCTCGCTCCCTCCCTCTCGCAGTCTCTTCCCTCTTCTCTCCTTTCCTCCTTCCCTCTCTCCGTCGCCCCCCTCCCGTCCTCCCCCCCTCTCTGATCCTGCTGCTCCACAGCAATCACCGCATACTTTTGCGAGGCGGCCGTAATCACGTTGGCGAGCCCAGCGGTTTGACTTGAGGAGCGGGGCAAGGGAGAGCAGATTTCTCCGGGAAAGAAGGGGGAAAAAAAGAAAAACACAAAAACGATTTTTCGTCTTATTGTTGGTGACATTCAGATTCAGAATAAGCTGGGAGGAATTAAGCCGCGTAAAGTGAATGCGCGCGGCTGACTGGCTGTTGTCTTTAAGTTGTCCGCCAGGAGCTGTTTTACTTGCTTTAACATTTCTTGGCAATAATTTTCTTTTTACACTTCCGTTAATTTTACACAGTACACCGAAAAACCGCAAATATAAGTAAAAACGGGTATTAACTATGTTTTGGGACTACAGTATATTTAATTGTACTTAGTTTTTCTTTTTGGTGCATTTTTTTTCTGGACAAAACAAAACGTGACAGGGCAGATGCGAGCCCGATCGAGACGGACGCTCTTATGGAGACGGTACACTTTGCAGGATCCCCCGTGTCTCGCTGGAAGCTGTCACGGCGACATCAAGCACCTGTTAAGTGACAATTGATGGAGTTGCGTCCTTGTCAAAGAGCTGCTCTTTTGTTGCCTATCAGGGCTCTCTTCTACTATAGGGGCTCATGTTTCCGATTCTCATTGAAGTTTTTGAGTTTTTCTTTGCCGGCGATTGAAACCTCAATTACTGCATCAATTATGCCAAATTCATCTTTTAAGAACTAAAGAAAACCCCTTAAAGAATTTATATATATATATATATATATATATATATATATATTAACCGCGTATAAAGATACATTGCCGATAAATGTAAACAGTCTGACAAAGCACGTTCATTTGCATTCAAGTATTTGTTAATTGAAACGGATTGTTTCTTAAGTAAACTCGCATTGTTACCTGGCAAATATTTGTGGTTGTGCTTGTCCCGCTGAGGATTTGGCAAATAAACTCTGGAACTCACTTGACAGTCGCTTTATTCACTTAAGCCCCTTTGAAATCTGATTCATGAACACAATCGCTTTACCAGTAGCTCTGGGCTGTTATCAATAATTTTTAATCGGCCTTCCAAAGGAAAACAGTTGTGGTTTTATCCGTTTATACTGCAACTATATGTACACAGTCATAATGTACAATGTCAGGTCAATGCTTGTTAAACAGTCACGTTCCAACATGATCAAGTTTCAATTCAGTTTAAATAGAATATACACCCCTGACGGCATTGTAATGGTAGGTAAGCTTCAATTGAAGAGAGAGCCGATATTCAATATGAAACAAAATATTCGTGCATAAATATACACTTATACTTTTAAGGCCAATTGTGTTTTGTGAAGAACTGATTTTGTGTGCCGATAAATCCCAGTTGACACTTAATGGCATTTGCACGAATGAGTGCATTGTCAAACATTTTCACCTTTGTTCTTAGAGAAAAGGCAATACTTCTGTACTTATACGGCACGGCCGTCTGGAAGGAGGCGGAATGACCTATATAAAACACTTCATAGTGAAAGATCCGAAAAACAGATTAAAATAAGAGATTAAGAAATAGCCACCTCTCGACACGCATCTCTGCCCCGTTGCCCGTATAAAAAGACCAAATCCTGTGCCGTCTACAAACGTGGGGATTCGAAACACCTTAATTTCCCAAAAATCGTGTGGTATAAAAATGTAGGAGTTTTGGGCCTTACCAAGTACACCGAGATCACGGAAGGGGTACGACTATAACCTATACCCGAGCCCGCTTTCGACCGGCGACGAACAGCTGGAAAAGTTGGTCTCTGACCAGCACCAAGATCTACAAGATGATACGTTTCTTTTGCAGAGGAGTGGTTACATCACAGTTTGCAGGCTCAACCCTTTCCCTTAAAGTAAAAATATTGTAAAATCAGCGCCGAATAAACTTTTTTCTATGGTAACTAAAAAGATGTAAGTAAGATAGCAGACTGTATTTATTGAACGGCACGTTCGTAAATTATTAAAGTTGCTTACACGTAAATAAAATAAGTGCAGCGTGCATATTGTAACATTTAATGTACCGATTGTAAATTGACACGGTATCAATACTGAAGCCAAAGGAGGCGATTCATAAATATATGAGTTATATATGAATAAATATCACAAAACTTCTGATATCGGTAAAAAAATACCTTAGTGTTAGTTTCAGTTAGATTCCTTGCGGTGGCTATTTTATTTTATTTTATTGTATTTCGTTTGGCAAAAAATATTATTATTGTTATTATTATTATAATAATTAGGCATATTTTGCTTTTTCAAAAGGGATTTTTCATATGCACAATACATAACGGTTTTAACGGTCTTATTATTCCATCCATCCATCTTCCATACCACTTATGGTGGGTCCCAGTGAGCATCTTCCAGGCAGTAATGGGCAGAAGACGGGGGATGCTCTGAACAGGATGCCAATCCATCGCAGGTCTTTTTCACACTAAGGGCATATTTAGGGGCACCGGTTCACCTAGAGCACAGCAGTAGGAACCTGGAGTCTCTCGTGAAAATCCAAGCAAATTCCTTTTTGTTTAACTTTAATTACGTTTAAGTTACCCGTAAGAGAAAGGTTGCTGCCTTTTGGCTCTTGCAGGTTTGAATCTGGTCGAGGGCGATTTGAGCGAATCCTTCACGTGGTTCCTCCAGCTTCCACCCACGTGCCAAAGACGCCCAGCTCAGGTGAGCTGGGGACCCTCAGCGGGAGACTGTGTTTGAGGGATGGGCGTGTCTGCCGTCGGGCCCCGTGTCCTGATTGGAGAATGAATGTCTTGCTGAGTCAGCGACAGCTTTTCCGCGTATCAGGCAGAGACGATTTTCATACCTGCAACATTAACAAGCGGCATGCACCTGCAGTTATAACTGAACTCCTAGAATCTGTCAATACCGTACTGTGTGAACACTCTGCAGTGGAAATACCCCCATACTGTGTGTGGTTTAGAAATTTTTATATAAGTACTCTACTGTGTAAATACTCCTACATTGTGTATGGTATATATGTTTTATAAAGATATCTAAATCATGTACTCTGCAGATACTCTGTATAATGTATAAATGTTTCATATAAATATCTCTATTGTGTTAATATTTTAATACAATATCTGTAACTGCAGTGTTATGTTAATACTTAATGCAGTATCTATAAATGCTGTGTAAATATTGCATATTCTGAATTCTGTAAATATTTTAATAAGTATCTAAATTCTGTATCTGTAAATGCTGTATATGCCAGTATTAGACTGTAAATGCTTAAATACAGTAACTGTAACTGCTGTACTGTGTAAATACTGTGTCTTTACCTGTGGTGTATGTCAGTTCTAGCTTTGTGAACATTGTAACTGTTGTATCTGTAATTGCCAAAAGCTGTTTCTCCATCCATTTTTACAAATATAATTATTTTACACTTAATCATCATATTTTGGCCGCAGTTATTTATTACGAGCCAGGTGCTAATTTAGTCGCATAGTAATTTTTCAGTGTTCTTACAGTTGCAGGGAATATTAAACATGAACAAAAAATACAAGAATACAAAAAAAAGAATACAAAAAATGGCACATAACGTAAACATCAAACTGTACAATCTGAAATTGCTAACAAAACAGTAGAAGAAACATGTTTGCAATTCTCTTAGTCGATCACACATATGATACACATAGGAGTTAAACACACTGCCCTAGAGAAGATCCAGAAATATGCATGTACATTTCATTTTCATTATATATCGTGCGGGGCCTGATGGAAATTTTAAGGGTAATTTCTCAACTTGCCACACTTCCTTCACTGTGGCTGGCCTGTAACAGCCCCCTCTAGTGGTTAAACAGAGGCTAATGCAGGTAACTGGCCAGTGATCTCAAGGGCAGAGGAGTCCCTGAACGCCCCACATGCTGCCATTGTGCGACGCCCTCCAGAGGCATGTCACAAGACTGCAGTCCAGGGGTGGGTCCAAAGTTTGCCCCAAACTGCTAGTAGGAGCTATAACCTGTTTGAAGTTGCTGCAGTCAGGTAACTAGTGTAAGTGTTGCTGGTTCTACATCCGTTCCCCACTGGGTAATAATCTCAATTTCTCCTGGTTTTCCACTTCTGTCCCACTCTCTTGTTCAAGAGGGAGTCTGGCAGAATGGGGGGGGGGGTCACCATGCTCTCTTTTCAAGGGGCAAGACCGAGGGTGGGTGGGTAATTATACAGGGCGGTAGGTATGTATGCCAGACAGCACTGACATGGTGGGGGCCTGGGGGGGGGCTCTGTAACTACCACAATAAATGCTCGTCAAGTACCTCCGGAATCTTGCAGTTAACAATAGTTATGCTGCACTTTTGTATTGAGTTTTTCACATTCTGTGATACACATTTATATGGCATCTGGACTCAAAATAGAGGAAGGATGGGGAAGTGTTGACCACATAGGACGAGAAGGGAATATTATTAACAAAAAGTCAATGAAGAGCAAATTGCCAAAACTCCCATGGACTTTTGAAGTTTTGTAAATTTAACAAAAGCTTGGCAACACTTTACTTTCGGTGGTCTTATCTAAAAAAAAAATGTACAGAGTGACTTTTGTAAATTTGTAAAATTGCTCTTCAAATGATTAATACCTTTATTTTCATAAAGAGGTGTACAGTAACTGTACAAAGAAAAATTTAGGGAAAAATGTTAGAAATGAATTGGGAAAAAACATACTGGGACAGTTTTCCCATGGTAGCATATAAAAGCCCTAACATTTCAACAAAACATTACTGTAGAGTTAAGTACAATCAATGTGCATAAACATAATCAATATACAGGGAAATTATGCCATAAACGGAGACTTCAGAGTGTAACATCAATCAATGGGATGAGACAGTTTGGTGAAAGAAAATCATACACAGGTCTTTGAAGCGCTCCGGCGTGGCTGTGTGTGGTCAGAGCACTACGCTCACTAAATGAAGTTTGTCATCTGTTTAAGCAAAAAAAATCTTATGCACTAGAAGATCCAGGGAACTACTTGGTGCCCTGGGGGTGTTCAGCTCAGTGGGTTAGTACTCTTCACCTGTAATAGTAAGGTTGCCAGTTTGAACCCTAGGGCCAAGAGACTGTGGTGCCACTGAGCTCCTGAGCAAGACCCTTAACCCCCATCTCCAGGGGCACTGCACACCAGCTCACCCTCCTCAGTCACCCCCAAGCTTGCTCTCACCTGTCTGTGTGTCTCACGGAGAGCTAGATGGGGGAGGCAAAAATACACTTTCCCCATTGGGGTTAATAAATTATCCCAATTCAATACTCCATTTTGACATCTCCTAAGACCTATTTGGACATAATCTGCCATTTATCATCCAACATGAATACATAAATCAGTCTGCTAAGTTGTCAATCAATAATTATCAGACTGTGTTTACTGTGTATTGGTGCAAAAGAGCATTTCTAAAGCTTACTCATACTCCATTTGTTTTTCAGAGCCGACCACCGGTGACATAAAGTCAGGCTTCCTCATCAAACGTTACAGTACTAGGAACTAGAACTCACTCAGTCCTCAGGTAATACAACCAAGAACTTTTGTTACATTTACACAGAAATTTTCTCAATAACGTACTCCATGGGTTGAGTGAGTCTTGGCAATTTGCTCATCAATGGCTCATAATAAACTGGACCGTATGAGGCAAATAAAAATATTTGTTCAACCTATTCATTGTTCTACCTGTAGCCTTGGTATAATATTATGCGCGACTGGGGATGTAGCACGTAAACATGAGTTGAGTAAAAATATAAGAGACTTCACATGCTTCCTCTCACCACTTAATTGCCTGGTAGAACACCCGGAATATCTCTGCTGTTTATGTTCATCTGGTCCAGAATGCTCAGTGATAAAGTCCTTGTTACAAGTCATTCTCAGGAAAGAGGAGGACTGTTAGGGTGGAGTGCAGTGTTTTTAGGGGATGGGTTGGGGGGGGGGGGATTGGGAGGGAGTTAGAAGCTCCCAAAAGTATTTCATCAAAGGAAACCAGGATCCCGGGGATTGAGATTTTGCCTGCGGGCGAGTTTGCCTGCAGTCTCCCAAGAACACACTCCGAAGTTGGACTTTGAGAGGCAAAGCACACATCAAAAGCACCTCTGGAGCCAAAGTGTTTCTGGAGGAGATGGAGAGGGGTACGGGTCCCTCTTTGGCCCCTTCTAAGCCCCTGATCTCACCCCAATTAAGAAAGAACTGCTGTTTCTTCCAGACCTGTGCTCTGCAGTCACGGAGGTACATCTGCACACACACACACACAAACGCAAGCACACGCGCACACACACACACATACACACATACAAACTCGTTGACCCTAATTAGTTAAGAGAGGACTGCCAATCACTGCATTTGGTGACAATTCTGGATAAACAGCAAAAGGTCTGAGCTAAATTAATGGGGTTTAAATGTATTGTTTCCCCGGGTAAATGTTGTTTATTTAGTTTTCGGGGGGTAGCGTGATGTTTGAATGAATGTCGCACCAGCGAGGACCTGAGTGGCTGTCAGCTGATCCCGCTGCGATGCTGCTTATCATCCCACTTCCCATTTCCCGTCTCTTCAAATGTCAGCTGTGATTTATTTTTAGTTGTGGACAAACTGGAACCATTTCAATACTCAGTTTATTGAAATTGTTTACATTCTTCTTCTGTTTCAAATCCAGCATAAATTTGAGTGAAATGCCTTCACTGTTTTTGCAAAGACATTTGTATGTATCAAAATATATCCAAAGACCTTTGGATATACCCAAAATAAATAGCTGGGCATTTTTCAGGCCCTGATAATATAATTTTGGCACAGTAACAGAATCTATTGAAATGAGACTATAAAAATCCTGTTCTCAAAAATGCATCGCTTTCATCCGTGATGGAGAAAAACGTGGTTTGCTCGAGTATGACAATTCAGTCATTAATATTTTCTCTCGCATTAACTAATCATGGTGATTTGGAATCAACCACCACTAAAGAAACAGCCCCATCGTAATGAATTTAGCGGGAAATAACAAGTTATTAAGCTATTAAGATGATAGGAATGAAGGCTACACATAACTCAGAGAGATGGATAGGCTAATTCACATGATGCTGTGCAGTGCAGCGTCAACAAATCTCTCTGCATGTGTAATCAGATATTATACATTATATTTGTAAGACAGGCAAACAGACAATCGTTTGTTTAAATCGTTTAATGTCAGAGGCCCCGCGGCCTCACTCTGCAGGCTATGCCATCTTTGACAGCCGGGGGGGGGGGGGGTACCTTTATTGAAACATGCCACGGCACACCACTAGGGCAATTTCTCTTGACATCCAATGGAGGGCACTAAAGGTGTGTGGTCAAGGAGTCTACAAAGGGCTCATGGAGGCACATGAAAATCCCGTGGCATTGGCCCGTCGCGATAAGGGGCCCAATTCCTCCTCCCAGCTGAGGTGTACCGGGCATCGGCAAGGGGGCCATTAGCGCTCATGACTGATAACAGACCATTTCTGCCCTTATACCAGAAAGAGGCATATTTAGAGTTATTTTGAAGCCGTCCGAAATAATAAACGCAAACTATATCCACTTTGGCTATTTAAGCAATTTCCCATGATAACGTCCCGGGGGATTTCACGCGGATTCCAAACGACGACATAATGAAACCTAGATTCCGGCGCCCCTTATCGCAGTGGATTAAAAGGAAATAATGGAAAGGAGGGGGCTGGAGCCTTGTGTGGTATGAATATATTATCTAAGAGCCTCCAATGGGAAAGCATATTAATTCCACTTAAATGCAAGACCTTTCCCAGCCTATCTGCTGCCCCTGGCTCCTCTGAAGTTTTTTTCCTTTTTTTTCCAAGTTGAAATAATCACAGCACTCCGCAGAAGTCATTATGCGTGTGTCTATCTCTGTGTACGTACGTGAGCGTGCCGCGCGGATTAATCCCCATCTCCGCTGCCCCTGATTGGACTGTGGCTTCCCAGGCCCCCAGACAAAAGCACCGACGGCAGTTATCAATATTCAGATTTGTATTTCATGTGTGGACATCTTCTTTGTCCCTGTCAGAATGTGGGTCACTTTTTTCCTACTTGAATTAAACTTTTTTACCACCACCACCCCCACCACCCCGCCAGTCACCATGGGAAATCTTATTACATGCTGCTGCCGATGTTGAACTAAGTAGGGAAGTAAGAGTTTGAGTCGAAGGGATTTAGGAAGTTTTCAGACGTCGCTGCATAGTCATTCTGCCCCCTGAAGTGATGCAATTAGATGTACTTCTTGTTGTGGTTCCCAGTGCTAAGGTTGTTATCGGAAGTGACTGGCATGCTTTAGGGTTAGGGTTTGTCAACAAACTGCTCAAACATTTAAAACATTTAAAAATCACTTCCTGCAATATGATACCAAAAATACACATAGGTATGGACAGAGAATCACTTAACTGTGTTTCTTTTGGATGCAATCCTGTTGCATTTACACTTTTATTTGTTTAGCAGATACTTGCATTCAAAGCAACCTATATTTATTGTGAAAGCAAGGTCAGACACTCCCTGGACCAACTGGGGGTTAAGGGCCTAGTACAGGGGCATCGGTCAACCGGCCGCACACCTACATCCTAAGCAGCTAAGCCACACACTGCCCCACTGTAGAATTCTAACACCTGGAATTTTGGCCTACAGACTTCTGATGTGGAATCCCATAATACTATTCTTTTTTCGAGTTGCTAGCACCTACATAGAGTACTTCAAAGAAGAAACCCCCAAAACATAAAACTGCAACTTCTATTCCTGGAAAAGGTGGAAATAGTGGTATGTGCCTTTCTGTGATTCTATGGCTGTGAGAGGGGATACCGTGACCTTGTTACAAATGACCAATCAGCATCATTGTTTCATTCTCCGCAAAGGTGGCAAAAAGGATCCCTGAGAGTCATGTGACAATAGAAAGAAACATGATTATAGAACCAAATGTTAGCCATCTGGAAGCCAAAGGCATACATGTGTGCGTGCGTGTGTGTGTGTGTGCGCGCTCGTGAATGTGTGTGTGTGTCTGTGTGCGTGCATGCGTGTGTGTGTGTATGCATGAGCGGGCATCTCTTGCTGTGTCTCAGGAGGGAGAGTCGGGTGTCAGGGGCCCGTCCTGCTGATGAGTGACGCCTCCTCCTTGTTACCTGGATAATATACAAGGCTCTAAGTTCCATTGCGTTTCAGCTCCAGCCACTTGTAGCACATCCTAGGCAGTCTGGAGAGCAAGAGCACAGCAGGGGATTGGATACCCTAGCAGACTCAGAGGAGGGGGGACAGCACTTTACAAGAACCCTAGAATATGCACAATTATGAAATTATGTAATGTAAGTAAAACATCATGAATTATCATGAATATCCAATGACTGAGTGTGCCATAAGGACGTACAAATGTTCAACAAACCTAGCCTACCACAGGGTGCGTTCGGCTTCATGCAGCCACTTACAGCGCCCGCTTAAAGCGATGCATTCTGGTCTTGACACAATGCATGATGGTTAGGTTTTGGCCAGTCAGAAATGACCAGAATAACCAGAATGCATCGATTTAAGCCAGCGCTGTAAGCGGCTGCATGAAGTCGAACGCACCCACTCTTTCTCTAACGGATGGATCAGTCCAAATGAGTCAGTCTAGTGGAAAGCTGGAAATGAGAGGAAGGTTGTCAGAGGAGTAGGGTGGTCAACGCAATGAAGTAGAAATGTCAGCAAAGAGTCGTGTGTTTTGCTTTATTCCAATCCCAGCTGAGTGTGTTTATCTTCTTGTCTTCTGAAACACTCCCTGTGTTTTCAGCATTCGGGTGTCGGCCCTTTGCTCACCCAAGCCCAGTCATTCCAAAGAGGAGAATCAGTAAGTCTATCCTATCCTGTCGGATCCGTCCCCTTCTGCCGCCAGAGCATGGGGTGGAGATGGGCAAAAATACATCTAAATGTATTTTGATGGAAAATACAAAATAGCCTATTTGTATGTGTATGAAAAGAAACTACAAAATACAGTCGCCAAGCAAAGTATCAAAATAAACTATAGTACATTGTATTTTAAAAATACAAAAACACATTTCACATACTTGTATTCTATATCAGCATGTTAATTCACAAGCACACTGATTCAAAAGGCCAAGCATAAGAGCAACACAATGCAAAGAGCAAATATTCTGAACTGTCTTAAATATATCCCAACTACTCACGTGATACTCAGGTAATGGTAAGTCAGTTGAATGAAAAAGCAATAATAACCAACTTAGAAGGATTTTTTTTGTAATTTACCTGACAAAACTACTTTTTTTTTTGCACCACAGATGGAAAATTTAAAATGAAAAATGACAAACACGAACTAAGCGCGTCACTCAGCAACATCTTACAACCTTTAAACATGAATAGGCCTGTAAGTCCTTTGGTTCAGCAGTGATCAGCTATTGGCCATTCAGGAAAACTTGCTCCTTGCGTATGCACATTGTCATCACGCATACATTATGGGAAACGTATTTCCTGTGTCAAAATACAAAATACTGAGCATCAAAGTATTTTGATTCAAGTTACATAATCAGGTTTATGAGGTGAAATACAAATTATGCAATATAATTTCCTATTTAAAATATGTGCAGTATATCAGGAATACTGTCCCTCCCTGAGTACGGAGATGCAGAGTTATTCCTGGTGACCCATAACACTGCCTGTTTGGCCTTTTCTGCAAAGACATCGGGCCGACTTAGCCGAAGCTCAGACCACACGTGACATTTTTCACATACTGATGCCCAAAATTAAATTTGAGCAATTTCCTATATTTTGGATTTGGTGCTTGCAATCTTAAAATCTTCAAATCTTGGAATACCCGTTTAAAAAAACAATGAAAAATACAGCCTTATCATTGTACTCATCATTGCTCTCGAGCAGTTAGACCAGCCTGGTGCAGCTGACAGTGGCGTTCGGCACGTTCCCACAGCACGACAGATGTCATTTCGTCTGTAAATCCCAGGTAAATATCTGTTACTCTGAGCCGTCTTTTGTTCTAATGATTACTGCTTGGGGTCGTTTCACTAATCACTGCATTTTTGCCTTAATGACCCTTTATGGTGCTTTGGATCTGCTGGATACAATCAGCTCTGTTAATGAGTGGTTAATGAGTGTCAGGTGTAGAGATTATCTGGAGATGAGCTCTTTTCCAACATTCCCACCTTGATGACACAGGTCTGCACAACATTGCCCCCGGAGGCTCGCCGTGACATTGCAGGCACGTTGGGAGTGTCTGTCTGGGTTTTCTTCGCGGTTTGTCGCACGGGTGAGGGAGTGTTTTCAAGGCTCACTTTGATTCCAGCGTAAGCGGCATTTTGCTCGCCACCTTGAACGAGCTGCAGCCTGTCAGCCTGGGACGTCGGATATGACAGTAAACGCGGATACAGGGAGCGGCTGGCCTCAAAGAGGGATGCCATTTGAGTTGGATATTAACACGGCAAGAGATTCAGCTGAGAACAGGGAGAGCATCACATTGAGCTGGGGTGTAGGGGTAAGGGTGAGGGCGGGGGCTTTCAGTTGTCAGATTCGAAGATCTCAGTGATCTGAAATATCAGCTCACTTGGAGATTCAGTTCATCACACTGGCGAAGTTGGCGATGGCTTCTTAATGCTTTTCCGTATTTTTGTGTCAATTAAAATTTTGCATTTTATTTAGCAGAATCTTTAATCAAAAGCAAAATATATTTTGTAGTCCATTGGTCATTAAGAAAGCAGGGCCTGGAGCATTTGGAAAGTTAAGGGCTTTGCTCATGGGCCCGACTGTGCCAGTGACTGTGCCAGTGCCAAAGCCTCTGAACACAGGCACAGCGTCCTAACATGTTGAACCACACACCAATCCCACACATTTGTAAAAGGTCAAAACTGTCAAATTATAATAATTCATGTATTGAAATTATTGCAAATTTTTGATGACCAGGCTGGTGCAGCGATGGGAACTTCCTTCCTGGTCATTGATTTGGATAAATAAAGACTTGCCCTTGAGTTGCAGCAATTGACTGAGATACACCAGGTATCTTTCCATGGAGTTGCTGTGGTGTCTTTACAGCTGCTTATATCTGTTCTACGTTTCCTACAATGGTGGCCAGGTTCTCCTAGGAGGTAATGTGGAACAGGCATGCTCAGTTACCCTGCCCCCTGTCAAGACACGGTCTCCAAGGTGCAGGCCCACAAAAGCTGGAGATTCGGCTCCTATGGGTCACGGGGACACCCCCCACTGGCCCAGGCCGGGCGGCCCAGCTGGGCACCCCATTATTCAGCACGCAGCCTTGGAGCGGAGGCCATGGGAGCCACCTGGAGATGGATGGCCCGTCCTGTGACACAGGTGCTGCTCTAGATGCGGGCTGCCCTCCCACGGCCCAAAACAAAGGAGCATGTGGTGCCCGGAGAGGCCGGGAATCTCGGTGCAGAGCCCCTCAGCAGCTGAGGCATCGTCCCGGGGAGTCTGGCACAAGCATCGCCCCATATAGCCCCATTTCACTCCCCTCTTTTTTGCTGGAAGTCTCTCCCTCCCACTTGCTCGAACTGGGTCCAGTTCTCCCTCGGGTCTTGGTCAGATTCAGTTTATAGAGAGCTAGGTCAGGTCTGGACACCCCCGTTCTCGTGTGTGTTTATGTTACCTTTCACACAAAAGCGGGAATGGTTGAGCCTGTCAGAGAAAGCTTATGGAGGAACAGAAGATGTCACCTTATATGAGGCAGCTGAAAATGGCCTTTAAAGCATATGCATAATCCGAACAGTAAGAAATGTTACCTCAGAAATTATCTCTTTATACACCGCAATGCCACTGTTGTGCTGGCTTGTACTAGTAGTTCACAGGTAATTAGCAGAAGAATTTCTAGAGGGTTTTTTTTCAGTACAAATTAACACTGTTTGGTAGGATTGTGAATGTCTTCCTTAGACTGGAAAAGAGAAATACCAATATTCATGTTATGTATCTATCCACCCATCCATCCATCCATCAATAGCAGGTTATCTAGTACAGGGTACTCCCACGACATTGTTAGGGACCAAATCATCCCTGAATCTCCCGCCCCCCTAAACACAGAGGGTACTCCCACGACATTGTTAGGGACCAAATCATCCCTGAATCTCCCACCCCCCTAAACACACAGGGTACTCCCACGACATTGGTAGGGACCAAATGAGCCCTGAATCTCCCGCCCCCCCTAAACACACAGGGTACTCCCACGACATTGATAGGTACCAAATCAGCCCTGAATCCCCGCCCCCTAAACACACAGGGTACTCCCACGACAT
>JAODKN010000001.1:24903905-24917935 GCA_026774425.1 Petrocephalus zakoni
GTCAATTTCAGGTCCAGAAAGTACAAATCCAGACCAAGATTTTGTTTCAACCAACTAGTTGAGCACTTTGTGACTGTTTGGTTGAAACAAAATCCTGGTCTGGATTTTTACTTTCTGGACCTGAAATTGACACCTCTGCCCTGAGGCAGTGTGGTGTTAGTCAGGTATTCCTACTAAAGTTGCCATGGAGTATATTTATGATAACTCTCTGTTATTTACTGTTTACTTGGGGCATGGGGACTTGTTAGTTGCTGGTGTGCTTACACAGTTCCATTGTTTAATTCGACTGCAAAACCCAGACACAGAAACAAAACAGAAAGTGCATGAGAACTCATAGGCGCTTTTGGATAGTTATTTATGTAGCCTGCCAAATGACGCATTCTAAAGCAGCTGTGTGTGACTATCTGTTAACTCATTCCTCTTTCAGGAAGCTGCTCGCGACTCTGCTGATGCAATTTGGCAATTTGCTCGTGTACCAAGCTCAGGAAAGACACCTGCCCATTTGACGTGCGTTCATATGCATTCCTAAGTGGCTGTGGAGGTGGCTTTTCAGAGTGACTGGAGTACTTGGAGTCTCAAAAAATGATTGGTGATTTTTAAAAAAACAAAAAGTATTGATGGCACTGCATGGTGGTGCAGTGGTTAGCACTGTTGGCTCACACTTCTGCGCCAGATCTGTATAAAGTTTGCATGTTTCTTCTGTGTCTCAGAAAGCAGGATCTCTTGCTTAGCTGGATACCTTGTGGGATTTAAGGTACCCCAGTTTAAATGGATCTTCATTCATGCTTTCTGTCACTGACCCCAGGTTCCCCGGTTTCCCCCCTAAATCCAAACATACTAAGGTGAATTGGAGTTGCCAAATTCCTCAAAGGTATGAAGGGTGCATGTGTATTTGTCCTATGATGGGATGGCACCCTGTCCTGGACTATTCCCTCCCTTACACCTGTAGCTTTCAGGATAGACTCCATGTCCCTGCATAGGACAAACAAGCACAGAAAAAGGATAGAAGAAGCACTGACAGTAACTTAACCCATATGTACCAACAGAATAAATTTAAGTGCAACAGAACACATAACCACAGAGCACACTATATTTAATGGTATGTGGCTCTATAGGTTAAGACTCTCTCCCCAGTAGGTTACTGGTTCAAATACCGTGGCTGAAGAGTGATTTAACTATTGGGCCCTTGAGCAAGGCCCACAGTTCCAAGGACTGGCTTACCCAGCACATCACTTTGGATAAATAAAGCAATAAATATGAACACATTTAGTATAGAAATGCCAATCTGCGAGATCCAGCCCTGCGCTTATTTTCTTCCTGCCACCTGTCTCTCTGCACCTTTAGGAAGCACGGCTTCACTAAAACTTAAATAACGTGATGTGGTTTCTATGCCATCGGTTTAAAATTGGGGGTCAAGCCAAACGTCAGTGAGAGCGGAAGGAAAAGTCTCTGCCTGGTGGAGGGGGCAATCGCCAAAACCACAGCGTAACACAGGAAGAGGCCCACATTTCAGAGGCTGGGTGAGAGACCTGAAAAAAGCTGCACGTCAATCCTTCTGAAAGGCAGCATAAAGACGTGCCCCCCCCCTCCTCCCCCCAGTGACTGGGCCCATGAAAGTCTCCCCCTTTCTCCCCCCTTTTGAGGGACCCAAATAGTAAGGTATCATCGAGTGGCTTGACGGGTTAGACCCCTATGCCTGTGATCGCAGGGGGGTCAGTTTAAGCTGGTAGAATAGCTGCATCTCTGTTTGATCCTTGAGCAAGGCTCTTAAGCCCGCACAACAGGGTGTAAGAGCCTTGGCGGAGAGAGCTGACTTAAGAGGTTCACTCTCAACTCTGTTAGTGCAGGACATCATGATGGGACGTGTGAAAAGAAGCATTTCAATGCACCTACACTGACAAATGACAAACAAACCATCATTATACCCGTAATAGACTGGTCACATGAAAGTGGTTTCAAGCTCAGGAAGACAGAAAAAAATGTTAGTTGTGGCTGTTAGCTGGTTATGGCTGATGCTCGTAATAATCAGTCATAAAGCATTTTAGTTTCCCAATAAATGACACAGAGAGAGTAGCCGATAAGGCCAAGGTTGTCTGTCTGCTCTGTTAAGGTTAAACTCCGACGCGCTGATGGAAACACACCCAACACCTCACTGGAGACGATGCCACCTGAGTGTGTGTATGCCTGGAGCAGGGCAGGGAGTGTCTCTCCCTGTGGCCCTAAGGCACTTTTAGCAGGGCATTCCCACCAAGCTTAGGAAAACCTGAACATAAATACAGGATTGTTTATGCTACAGATATGTGGCCGTACTCGGCATTAGAGACCACGGGATTTAGACAGGATTTAGCTCATTACGATTGTGATTTTAAATTTTTTCAATGTGTAAATAGGCAACTAGCAGTTTCAGGGGGCCCGGCACTTTATAGGAACATCCCTCCCTCCCCCGGTTGGCAAAAAATCTCAGAGGAGGAATGACTGCATGATTAACTTGGAACACCACTGTTAGATATCAATAACGCAGACAAAATATAAACAAATGATTATTTAATACCTCTCCTGCACTTCGTCTGTCACCAAATTCGCCCCCCCCAACTCTGTAAAATAAAGAGTAACACAATTACCATTGCTTTGCTTAACATACAGTGGTGTGTGAACGTTAGTGAAGCCTTCAGAATTTTCCATATTCCTGCATAAATATGATTTATAATATAAAAAATATCAAAAATATAATACTTGGTCATTTATTTATTGAGGGAAATGATTCAATGTCGCAGAGTGAGTGGCAAAAGTAATTTGAAGGTGAGATTAGAGTCAACTAATGTGATGGCAATCAGGTGTGAATGTTAAAATAACATTTTGCTGCATGTGGGGCAGGATAGTTTGCCATTGTGGACAGAACAATGAATTCTGAATTATACCAGCAAATTATAAAGGACAATGTCAGCAACAACCCTAGTTTGAGGCAATTTTGCATGGAGGGATGGGCAGATATGTGACATTGGATTTTCTCAACAAATGAATGACAAAGAATATGGAAATATGGAAAATTCTGAAGGGTTCACTAACTTTGAAGCACCACTGTATTTACATCAAAGTAAAGATCCTGAATTGACATTTGATATAGATCTTCTTGTATGGGTATTCCATTTTGACCTCATAGCTTCAACACAGGCCCTTTTCAGGGAAAGTTCTCTGAAATCACACTGTTAAACCAGTGGTTACGATCTGCCACAGAGCGGATTGAGCAGACAGTTTCCTGAGAGCATGTGAACGCAGACTGGGATTCTCAGATTTCGGTTCAGGCGCAAACCGCCTTGCCCAAACTCTTTCGGTTTCAGCCGATGTCCGCTGGAGTCCACACCGCCTGAAAAACAGCTGCCCCATTCTCCCTGGAACCAGAGCTCACTGCATCACCCCCTCCCCCCACCCCCTCAGCATCAGAACCACCCGGCTTGTATCCCTTATCAGAGAACCTGAAAATTGAGTTGAGGTATCATAAAGCTGAGGGCTTGGCCTCCTGACATGAGGGCATCCCCAGTGCACCTTTTGTTTCGAAAGAGAGAGAGAGAAACAGCAACTGTAGTTCAATGACTCGTGTATGACACAGCAAAGTTTCAAAATCAATTGCCCGCTCATTCTGTGCCAAACAGAGCCAGCTTTAGTTGTTGTGAGAATAGGTAGTTACCTAGGGCCACGAACTGTGGAGGAAGTGAAATGATCTTCAGTTTAATTGGTAGGGGGGCTTTGCGTAAGGCCCCTGAAAAGACAGAGCTGGCCCTGGTGCCAAGTACCAGAAACACGTAGCCGTTCAACAGGCATTAAAGCGGTTTTCAAGTATATTCCATAACCACTTATCCAGTACAGTGGAACCCGTCCCAGGAAGCACAGGGAAGAAGGCGGGGGGGCACCTTGGTAAGGATGTCAGTGCATCACGGGGTACAGACCAGGCCGGGACTGGCCATCTGCCAAACCAGGTTTTTTTTCAGGTGGGCCGGCAAAATTTATTGTGAAGGGGGACCCTCTCCTCCCGATTAGCTAAATTCATTGTTGGTTTATATGTGCGGTATGGCTTTTTAGCCCTGGGCGATATTTAATTCCAGTCCAGCACTGGTACAGACTCACAGAAAAATTACAGCATTGCTGTCAGCTGCTGACATCATAAAAAAAATATATATTAATTGCTGATAGCGAACGACAAGACAACATGCTGTAGAGAAATAGGGACCTTCCCATTGTGGCACCCCTTTCTTAGGTTGAGAAGGACCTCAGTTTGTCAGCAAACAGACCCATGTGGATGCTGGTCCATGCTGACTCTGCCTTTTCCCACAAATGGATTCAGCTGGCTGGTTGGGGAATCTTTATTCTGAATAAATCGTTTTTTTTTTTCTGTGCCCTATAAACCATGAGAAAATGTAGATTTTACCAAGGAGGTGGGCGTTGCCGACGACTAAATTTCCAGAGGGGACCCCCAATGGTGAGATTTTAAAAATTGTGAAGGGAGATTAGCCCAGATGTGAAAATAAATAGACTATCCCATAAAATACAGGAAAAGTAAGGACTCCAGGTTTAAAATGTTGTGAAACGAGGTGGGGCCCCTTTGTAGCAGAGGCCCCTGGACCCGGTGCATGAAAATGCCATTCCTTACTGCTTTGCAACCATAGATTTAGTATCTATAACCCCAGTCCAGCCTTACTGACATCTTTGCTTATTCTGTATCAGCTGGGATTGATTTGCATGAATTCAGTGTTCGCTAAGATTAGTACGAAGCCAGCCTGAAAGTAAACGCTGGCAAGTACATCCGCACATATGCGGCAACAGCTCCCACGTTCTATGAGTTGAATGTCGTTTCTTGCGCTATGCCGTTGGTGCGCCTACCCCTCCGTGCTCATAGTGGTCGTAGGAGCCGTTACTAATGCAGCAGGATGACTAATCACAATAGTCTGTGACCTTGGGAACGAAATGCACAGCAATGTCCAGTATCGCTGAAACCTTGTCTTAGATGGCGGCGAAAGTTGAACCAGTACATAACGGCAGACTGATGAAACTCTCACTTCCTACCACAGAAATAAGATTTCCGTCAACAATTTTAACAACAATGGTGGGAAATAATTTCACACATTCTGAAGAACAAATGTTTGCTTCTCAATCACAGCTCAACTAATAGGTATATTTTTTTTTCCACAGTTTGCAGCTTGTATCTTCAGAAACTCACTTGCATATTTTTAACCTAGGTAAAATATGACTGTATTATTTACCAGATGCATTTAGCTAGCATGACATGCAGTTAAGAAAGCTGGAACAGCCAGTACCTGGAGCAATTTGGGTTAATGGCCTTGATCAAGGGCCCAACTCGCTACAAGACACTGGATTTATATTCTACAGAACCATACACTGTTCCATAACTAAATCTAAAAATATGAGGTAAAGAAACACATAGTTGTGGCATATTTTGTAAAAAGTTCTAGAAGCCCTGGAATTTTTTGACGGGGATACCCATCAGCTGGGGATTCCTGATAAGTAACAGTTCTCAAAACTGTTTTGATTTTGACATCTGCCAGTTCCACACTCTGAAGTTTCATGTTGTCTGAAAAGTTCATGGGTGGCGCAGTGGTTGAGTGGATACCGCTGTTGGTTCTCGCCTCCAAGGCCTAGGGTTTCAAATCTGGCCTCCAGCAGAGTTAACATGTTCTCCCAGTGCTATGTGAGTTCAGTGTAAAGGTACAAGAATAGGTGGGACCTTAGAATGACTCAAAGGGCCCAGATGTGGATGCAGACCCTGGACATCTAGCCTTGGCCCTGGTTGGTAAGTATATCTGTGTTACATTAGAATCAACTTTATTTTCATTGCACTGAGTACAGGTTCAGAGCCAATGAAATGCAGTTCTGCATCAAACCAGGTGCAAACAAATTAAACACAGTTACACTAAATTATAAATATAAATTATGGTCCGTGGAAAATTATACATGAAGTACTACAGTCCGGAATAGGTGCACACAGGAAGTATGATTGTGCTAATGATCGTGATAGGAAATATGACAAAAGACACTGCAAACTGTGAGATATACAATGTGTGAATGTACCCTGCAGTGAGTGTACACCTGTCCTACACCCACACCTCCAATAACTCTGCTCAGGATAAGTTATTGGAAGATGCAAGGAAAACCTGCAGATTACAACATGGGATTAAAGAGACATTCAGGGGCTTGAAGAGGTAATTACTGGTAACGTGTAATACCATTGAATGACAGCTGCAGGAAACAGGTGGGAACCAGCAGCAGGAAATCAAGAAATGTATAAGACGGGTGAGAAAAGGGCGAAAACAGCGTGCAGCTGAAAGAGCAGACAGCATAGCATCCCTCAGAGCAAGTGTCATTTGCGAGGCAAAGTCCATGAAAGGTGATGTGTGCACAAAGGGCGGCAGAATCAGCTGGCTGAGCTTCACCACGCCGCCAGCCAAGGGCGCGGAATGTGCCGACGCTCCGGCGTACTAGCCAGGGCTTTGCGCTCACCTTCCGTGTCTCCCTCAGTACTGTTTTCTCTCCCAGTTTAGTTAATTATTTAACTACCCTGCTTGTTGTGTTCCAAGCTCGTTTATGAGTTACCGCTCCTGCTATCATAACCCTCATGTCAATCACTTGTGTTTCTGCCTGCTCAGTCCGCACCTTCCCCAGTGCTCACTGCCGACCTTTTTACACGCTCTATGTTTTCTGCAGCACCTGCTTCCCCTCTCTCGCCCCATCCCGCCCAGGCCCGCCTCCCGCATTCTCCCCAGTCCCGCCCAGGCCCGTCTTCCACCTTCTCCCCAGTCCCGCCCAGGCCTGCCTCCCGCCTTCTCCCCCATAGCGCCCAAACCCGCCTCCCGCATCCTCCCCCGTCCCGCCCGAGTAGGTGGAAGGTAGGACATCCAAAGTGGTGCTACGTGATGAGACACTGGAAGGCATGTTCTCCTTTGAGAGAGCTGCTAATGATATGTGGTTGTATTATTATGGGCACCCCGTGCAGTGTGTCTAGCCAAACTATATTCAAGTCAACACTGGTTATGTTATTCATCCATCCATCAAATATGTGCTGCCTTGGTGGTTACTGGAAAAGCCATTAGTATATTCACTCCATCCCGGGGCTTCCTGCAGGTGAAGGTAACATCTACTCACCCAGCAGAGGCAGCATTTTCATCAATAAACCCCACATCTAGTCTGCTACTTAGTGATGCCTATTTCCAGCTGAACTTCCAGAACTTCCATTAAAGTCCTAACCAACGAAGAGAGAGAGACTGTGGATACCAGTGGAGACAGCCAAAGAAAGCAGAGTTTGTAGAATTCATGTATTTTCTCTCCATTATGTTCCATACAATGGAAGAAGGCATACCCGAAGGGGTTCGTTGAATTTTTATCGAGTGACGTTCTTCTGGAACGTAATCACTGTTTTGTTTTCAAGATGGTGATGCAAGAAGACACCCCCAAGCATGAGAATCTGGAGCTAGGTCTTAGGGATAAAACAACTTCACTGACCTCCATCTAATATGTTTCTAGAAGTATGTCGGTCCGATTTCAAGAAGAAAAACCCCATGTTGATGAAGTTTATCACAGAAAAGCTTTGAAGAAAACACTGCAAACATCTCTTGATCTGAAGTAGGGCTCGAGAAAATTCAGGGAGAATAAGCATAATACGTCTTTCCTAATAATCTGCACCCTTTGGGGAAATGACACCTTCTCTGTGCTGTGCTGGGGGAGTACAGCCACTAATGACATCACAAACCATTGGCTTAACCACTTCCTTTAATCTGTTTTGCTAAACTTTGTTTCCCGTTAGCTGTGATTTGTATAATATGCTTTGGTTTTTCTTTCAACTGTGGCACCATGAAAACAGAATTGTATAAAATAGTAGTACATCAAAAAAAGGCCTAGGCTAAATCTTAGCATTTTGTACAGTGTATTGGCAGGGAAGCTAAATCTATGGGTGTCATCAATCATGTTGGAAACTAGGTCATCGAATGGTAATTATCTGTATCATGCGCCATCTTTTTGTCAGCCCTGCTTCTTTTAATCACCTTATCGAAGTACATCTGCACTTACCGTAATATTTCTAGCTGACTTCCCTTCGTAATTCTTAGTTTTAGAGGTAAGTTAAACGTGTTGAAATTGCTTACACGTCTGTGTGTTGAATTTCCAGCAATGCTTATGTTGCATTTGTAATTATCATTATTCTTTTTCTCTGCATAGATGGTGCTTTTATGTGATATGACTAAACACACTAAAAGTAATTTACCCACCTTGAATGATGTTAATCAGAGCAGGATAAGAATGTGCTACTTCTGTGCATGATGACCTTTGTTACTAACTGGAATTTCATAGTCTTTTTAACGACACAAAACCTGGGCACCTGATCTTGCATAAGCTACACTTACAAAAGTTTCAGATGTTCAGTGAATGAATGAAAATCATCGTTGCTTGACAGGGAAGTAGCAGGTTCAGTAACAGGGAAGTAGCAGGTTCCAGTATTCCATTGGTTATTTATTACAGGCAGTCTCTGGATTAAGAACGTCCGATTTACGGACAACTCGTACTTACAGACTGCCTTAAAGCCTATTATATTAAAAAATTGAGTTAAATACAATGGTTCGTAATAAAGAATACATGCACTACTTTGTGACACTAATGGAAACATTGTATGGCTTCAGCAGTTTGTAAGCTCAAGGTATAGAACAGTACCGCATGTAGTTACTTGGTAACACTTTACTTAAGGGTGCTTTATGACAGCTATATGCCACCAACATAAGCCCATCATGACAGCCGACATAACTTGTCATAAGCATTTATAAAGGTTTGTTCAAAATTTTGTGGCTGTCATAAATGGTGACATTGGGAGCTCCTGTGTGAAGATCCCATGTCAGCATGTCAGCATGTCAGCACCCTTAAGTAAAGTGTTACCAATTATAATTACTGTATTGTTATCGTTCTGACTTATCTACAAACTCACCTTAAAGGCAGACTTAGGGAACAGCTTTTGTTCATAACCTGGGGACTGCTTGTAGCTGCAGATTATGAGAACTGCCAGTACACAAGAAACATTCCCAGTAGCCTGTAGAGAAAAACAAAGAGGTGCCAGTACTGCGCACTGGTGCGTACCGGTCCACTTCAAACACTGAGAAGTTGTATATAATTCACACGCAACATAAGCTACCATGGTAGCTGTGTTGAAATCAAATGAATGAATATGATTTAGTAGATTTATAATTAATCAGGTTTCTGCTTTTCATCACATCCAGCAGGGGCTGCCGTATTGAGATTGCACCACATCTGCATCGGCCTGAAATGAAAGTTCAACCGTGAGCCGTACCTGAAAGCTGGGGGGGAGGGGGGGTGGAGTCAGGAGACTCCCCCCTTCATATACAGTTCAAACCACCATTGCACAGGCTGACGGCTCTTTGAACGTCTTGCAGCTTCTCCATTCCGCTCAGCTAGTGGGGCTTCCAGAGACGATGACCAAAGAATTATGGAAGGCGAAGACTGAAATGCACACCTCCACATCCCTAGGATACGTTCATTCAAGTTCATTCAACAGCCGTGAGCATTTTACCATAATCGTTTGTCTTTGAGATTTTCTTTCACATAAGTAAAGTAAAGGTCCCTTTCCACGTGTATGTGTTATTTATGCTGCAGCTGTACAGTAGAGGAATGGGGGCCTGACCTGCATAAATATACTTTAGCTAGTTGTAGCTAGTAGCTCTAGTTGTATCACAATATTGTAGTGACTTGTTGATGCAGACATTTTCTATGTAGATTCTCCTGTAATAATGCGTGTGAGTGGTGTGCGTGTCCTGCCATAGGTTGATGACCAATCCTGAAGTTATTCCTTATCTTGTGCCCGTAGCTTCTGGGATAGGCTCCAGACTTCTACTAATCTGAACAGAACAAGTGTGTACAGAAAATGGATGGATGGTTGTATAGATGGACTTTCATGTAATCTAAGGGCTGTACCAAACTTGAATCTTGCTGCTTCACCGCTGGTATAAGTGTCCACTAAAAACACTAGAATCACCTAGAACAATGTCCCATGTATGAAAGCCATGACCAGGATTATATTCTTCATTCAAATCCAAAACCAGGACATTTTTAGAGTAAATACAGTAGAACTTTGGAACTCGAACACCTCCTAACTCAACCAACTCAGACGGTGAATGGGTCCGTCAAATTTTTTTCAACTTATACCTCAACCAAAATCTTGGAATTCGACCATTCCTGCTAAAACCTGTATGGGTCAAGAAGCATTCAGCTCTACCAATTCGGACCTCAAAGAGGTTGATTGAGAAAAATCTGGCAGTAACTCGTCAGAAAACTCAGAACACAGCAAAACAAAGCAGACACGCTAGAAGTTGTACGGACCGTAAGGCACTTCTGCTGAGCTGACATGAAGAACCCGAGAAGAACAGCCACCTGACATTATGGAAGGTAACTCCCCTTCCAAACACTAACGTCTCCATCCCTCCTCCTCTCTACCTGACATTATGGAAGGCAACTCCCCTTCCAAACACTAACGTCTCCATCCCTCCTCCTCTCCACCTGACATTATGGAAGGTAACTCCCATTCCAAACACTAACGTCTCCATCCCTCCTCCTCTCCACCTGACATTATGGAAGGTAACTCCCCTTCCAAATACTAACTTCTCCATCCCTCCTCCTCTCTACCTGCCACTTCCAGCATGTCATCAGTTCACCTCAATATAGGTAATAAATTGACATTTATTTCATGTTTATTGCTGAGTATGTGTGCTTGTTCATAGGTGCATCAGTTTTATATTGACTGTTAATGCTTTTTTATCATTAGTTAGGTAGGTTTAAATAGGCAATCATTTGGGGTCTGGAACAGATTAAATTCATTTACATTATTTCTTAAAGGGAATTTCGACCAGCATCCAGGAATGATTGTTCCAAGGTACCACTGTAGTTCAGATGAGAATTTCTATTAATTGGGTGGCTCATTAACCTAACTTACACAGTGAAATAGTCTATTTATGCATTATTATTAAAGTATTTTAATATTTTCTGATGTAAAATTCAAAATTATTTATTTTGAGCATTAAACATTATTCTAGATTATTACATGGAAATAAATATTAAAGGACTGTATTCCAACAACAGACATTCTTAAATTGTCAAAGTTTGCTGTTAATGGGTTGGGTTGGCCGTGGCTCCGAGGGTTTGGATTCTGCTTCTGTAATCATAAGGTTCTTGGTTCCAATCCCTAACGAGGGCAGGGTGATTTCACTGCAGGGTCCCTGATTAAGACCCCAATTTGTCCAGGGACTGGTTAAAATAAAATTACCTCCAAGGAGGTTATTGGTAACCTTAAGTGCCACTTAACTAGTCCTTGGTAAGAAAAAGCATGGAATGACATGAGCAGAGACTAAACTATTATTTACACACAGGTTAGATATGGGATTACATCATGTGTCAAGCTAACTTATACACTTCACACACAGCAAGCACTATGACAGCTGTGTGTCATAATCTTCATTTACACTGAGTTTTATTTTGGGGTATAGGAAGTCACAGGTTTAAAAAAAAATAAAGCTCTGACCACATCGCCTTAATTCAACGTAGGCCTTTAAAATGCTAACGTAAAAAAGAAAAAAAAAAAGATTATATATTATATACACACACACACTCTCTCTCTACATCACCAAGCTCATATTGTCATATTGAGGGCAGAGTCATAAAAACTTTAATTTATGGGAAATACATGTTGGGTGTCTTCTCCCCAAGTGGACTTACGAAACCCCAAACAGAAAATTGCGGGTAGTCAACCTGCTTCAATGCAAATCTGTGACCCGCTGTCCTGCTTAAATACAATCCTGGGCTTTCCAGTCAGAGCCATCTTAAATACCCACAATTCCCAAGTGGTGGTTAATGACTACAAAGCCTGCGGATCAGAAAGCCTCAACCCCCCCCGCCCCTCCCAGTTCAGGACTCCAGTTAACCTATCGCCACAGCATTACAATGTAATCCACGTCTCCTCCTCCAAGGCAAGGTCCGTTTCAGGGTGATGAAGAGCCATCGTTGGGATTTAAGCCTCATCTTATTTGGCCCAAGGAGGTATTTTTCCCCAGCCATTCTTGATTCTCAGTTTTTTGCCGCTAGCTAATTAGATAGATCAGTAGGTTTACTCATCTGGTTCATACCTGTAGAAAAACACGGGAGGGAAACTCCAGTCCAATGCATGGCCAATACACACCAACACATAACCACCACACCACATTTATCAGCTACATCTCTGTGCCTCAGAACTGGGTAAGAGCTTATGCATGGATGGATGCTACATATCACTGGAAGTGCTCCTGCTCACTTGTGAAGCCGCTTCCTGATCTCCTTTATCTGCTCGTTCTTCTTGCTCAGGATCTCCTTCATGTTGCGGTAAGCAGCAGTCTGCTGGAACTTCTTCTCCAGCTCCTGGTGGCAAAAACACACCGAGCAAATGTCATATTGTTTCCGCAAGCTTCTGCTACTTAATAGTTTACTGTATACATCAAGTGTGGGCAACCAGTCAGAGACCAAGAGCCACATTTTTTATTGGGTTACCGCAAAGAGCCACATCATACACATAGGCACACATGAACATCACTCATCCCTTCCTCTCACACTCACACACACACACACACACACACACACCTCTGCTCAGCCAGATTTATTGCAAATGTCACACACCAACATGATAATGAAAGAAATTGACTCCTACAGTACTAAAACCACAGGCCAATCATTTTTCAACAATGAACATGGTGTGCACTCTCACACACACAAACTCTCAGTTCAACCAAGTCCACAAACAAAGATATAATAATGTACAATAGCGTTTTCCTTTTACTCTGCATGTTGCTTAGTGGGACAATCATCATCTTCAAATCTGGCTTGTATTCCGATGTAGCCACTCGAAGCAATTCTTTCACAGCCCTCAGCCCGGTTGACATTGGGGTATTTTTCCATTGGGACACTTTTCCAGAACTCAATGGTCCCTTCTCTTAAAGCAGGTTTCAGTTGGTCCTCCTCACAAAAATCGATCATCTCCAACTCAGCCGCAGCCTCATCTGTGACTAGCGGGACTTTCAAACAGTCTGTCTCCGCATTAAATGGGTCGACGAGGAATGCAATCTGTGACCTTCTCAGTTGTAGATCACGGAACAGGGTCACAAAGCCTTCGTGCAGGTTTTCAACCAGTGTTGCATATCTGGCTCTTTGCTTATTCAGGACGGCGCTGGTAACTTGCCCACTGGCTTTTAGCAGAGTGGGAAAATGCATTAAATCTCCCTTTTGAATATGTGCCTTGAACAGCTTCAGTTTGTTGACAAATGCAAATACACTTTGCACCAGGTCAGGCAGCATTTTTAAGTTACCCTGCAGGGTCAGGTTCAGTCTGTCCAAGTGACACAGCATGTCGACCAAAAAGGCCAGATCCACTTGAGGTCTGAGAGTTCGGGATAGTCCGTGTCCTTCTCTTCCATTAACAGTTTCACGGCATCCAAAAGCTCAAAGAAGCGAGAGAGTGCCTGGCCTTTTGACAGCCACCTCGCAGTGCAGTGCAGCGGCAGGTCACCTGGAAGCCCTTGGTCCAGCTCAGCAATGAAATTCTTGAATTGCCTGTGGTTAAGTGCATTTCTACGGATGTAGTTGACAATTCCCATCACAGGCTTCATGACGTTGTCTAAATTCAGTGATTTAGACATGAGTTGCTCCCTGTAGATGATGCAGTGGAAATTCCAAAACTGGGGAAATGTTTGGTCAGCTCTGCACAGCCCCACAAGCCCGTTCACAGATCTGATCATGGCTGGCGCTCTATCCGTGGCTATTGCAGTTTTGGTGTGGGCAGCAGGGCTTGATATTGGCACCCGCCCACCCGCCAAATGCGGGTAAAATTCGGCTGTGGCGGGTAATAACTTTAGTCTTACTAGCCACTTTGGTGGGTAGTTTATTCTTTGGTATGACAATATATTTTTGTTGTAGTTTTCTCTAAAGGCATCTGATATAATAAACGCATT
>JAODKN010000001.1:24943486-24960027 GCA_026774425.1 Petrocephalus zakoni
TTTAATGTATCGTATCGTTGGCTATGCATCGAGATGCGTATCGCATCGGCCTCAGTTATGGAGATGCACATCCCTAGAATAGACACATTTAACCGCGCTTTCAGTGGTTAACATTCCTGCTTTGATTTGGCAAAAGTGCAAGTACCCGCTGAAAACCAAACTTACCGAGAAAATGCATCCCGGAACAAAAACCCGATGCACCTAATTATTAGCAGGAAACCCAGCCGGTTTTAAACATGCCTGCGGCTGTGTAATGTACCACTTCCCCATAGCGTCTTTAGGCTATTCTCGGGTCTCTGACACAGCCGCTGTCATGCCGGCTGCAGGCCTGCAGCAGGCGCGCGCCCGGACCACGCTGCTGCACCTGAGAGCTCGCGGTCAGGTCAGAACACCGGCAGGCGCGAGCCGGGGGCTGCACGCGCCGCCCACCGCGTCGCCAATCAGCTGACTAACTCATGACAGGCCCCGCCCGGGCTGGGCGCGCATGCGCGCTGCGTACGCCTGCAGCAGAAGGAAGATGGCGGCGTCCTGCTGGTGAAGGCAGCGCACGATCGACTGAGCCACGGCGCCGGACGGGGGAATTAAAAACAACGGCCGCTCACATCAGAGGGAGGGGGGGCCGCAGGGACGGAAACGAATCGCGACTGGTAGCGGCTGTCTAGGTAAAAATGCCGTGGCGTTCGCCCAATGCATCGCACCCCCTCTTCATTCCCGGCTAAGTCTGCCTGCACCTTCCTCCCCTCCTGTCTGGGCTGGATCGCCCGCCTGTTGTCCGACAGCCCGCGTAGCCGGGCAATAGTCCGGCCCTCCGCTTCCCCGCTGAGACTGAAATGTACAGTATGACAGCTGGGGTGCCGGCCGGGCACCTCCCCGCCGGCCCGGTCCGTACGGGGCCTGCTCGGCTCTCTACACTTTGGCTTAACTTATTTAATCCTAGTGTCGCTCACGTCTGCGATGCCGCCTGTCTGCATCCCACAGTGCCCCCGGTAACCCCGAGGAGATCTCTGCACGACGACGTCTGTTTTAGAGCCGTATTGCTGCTGTGTGTTATTCACGCTGGGATCGTGCAGATGGACCCGCCGGCGTCCGTGTCTGTCTCTGCGGCCCGAGTCGCGCCTTCGGCAGCCTGCCTTTGCTCCGATGCCGGTGGCTTCCCTTTCTGCCGCCGTTTTATTAGCTTTCCTAGGGAAAGTTTGGGAGGATGGAAGGCGGCTTCCCCCCCGTGAGTGGATCCCATCCAGGCAGCCCGCAGGTCGGCTTCATGCGCACTTGGGTTAGTTTTACTCCAGAGGGGGCAGGATCAGTTTCACCTCGTCGCCTCGTTTGTTCCCAGTTTCGGAAGTAGAAAAGAAATAAACGAAACTTAGAGACGATTCGACTTACTGACGCGTATTGTTGCATTTTGTGTGCTTCGGAATCAGGGGGTGGGATGAATGTATAAATAATCCTCCCCAAGTCCGTTAAGTGGGACCTAGGTTTAAAAGAACAGGTTGGATTCAGTTAGCCTGCAGCTATGTAGAAGTGCTTTTTTATTTAACATGTTGCGAAGTTGCTTGGCTTGCTTACGCTAATCATGGTGTTATGTCAGTCATTACAATCAGCTTTTAAAGGAGCCGATTAGGCTCGTTTGATCCCTATGAAAAATTATAGGGGAGGAGAGGAACTTAGGGTTTAGGGATCGGAAAGATTTGGACGTTTTTAAAAGTCAGTTTAAGAAGTGAAAATATTATGGTAATGTTTAGTATTTCGATCTCATGTCATTTGAATATGATCGATGCGATTAAGTATATAAAATATCAGCATTTTAACAGTGAAGTGTCCAGAGATGTATATGACATTGAATAACGCAAGTATTTAGTTGGATAATAGGGCTGTTACGCCATAAATAGAAATTATGGAAGAATGAAAATACCCCGTCGATAGACAAAGGGCTCTGACATTTACTCGATTACACGTTGTTGTTGTTTTACTTATGAAACATTTCCGTTCACGACATGTTGTGCAGAAATACAGGGCCCGTTGGTTACTACAGTGTTGTCCTCAGCAAATTGTGCTTAGCAGGCTACCCGTAGGCATTAATCAATGCAAGAAGTCTGAAGGCCTTTCGGAGTCACATGACTCTCCCTCCCGCAGGTCCCTCCTTACGGCAGGAGTGTCAGAGCCCTCCTACAATCGTGATGCATTAGTGGCTGGAGTTTTCCTCCACCAGGAAGGCTTTTAGGTCAATTGATCCGAGCCTGACGAGGAGAGTTCTGACTACCTTCTGAATAATTGCAGGTTTTTATTTCCTAGTAAAGCTTTCTAGGTTTATTGCGTGTTATTTTTAACTTGTATATGTCTCTGACTCCTGTAACCATGTGCTGATTGGAAGATAGTAGGAGTGGGGTGTATTTTACTGCAAATGCCGTTTGAGTTTCACCCTTCTGTGTGTTTAATGTAAAGGTTTACCCAGTTCAAGCCCTACAGTGTCTATAGCGAAGCCCCTGTATTTGTTTTTATTGTCACTGTCACCCTCTTATTATAGCTGACAATTTTCCACCTATCCTCTGACACTAGAACCCCTATAATATGAAGTCCGGCTCAAGCTTTGGTCCGTCAGTGCAGGATATCTCCTCCATCTGAGTCGGACGTGAGTTGCATCTCGGTTTGATTACGTTTAGGGGTAACTTTTCGGGAAAGCTGTGTTTCCAGACTCGGCTTCCAGCATAATGCGTGCTGCCGCCCTCCTGAACGCTGCCAGATGGTGCTGATATTAATGCTCTGTCTGAGCTGCCCGTGCTGCGCTGTCCTCTGGCGGACGTGAGGCATGGCCCAGTGGAACAGCCGTGCTGAGCAGCAATGTGCTGATCTGGCTGTTTGACTGGAAGGAAGAGAAGTCCATTATTTCCAAGATTTCGTCAGTGAGGTTACCATTTAAGCCGGCGCACAAGCGGACGCCTGTGCTTCGCATTTTCTCTCTCTCTCTCTCTCTCTCTCTTCTGTCTCCCTCTCTTCCCTCTCCCTCAATCCCTCCCTCCCTTCCACTTTTGTTTCCTGTTGTTTTATTGTGAAACCTGACCCCAGTAAGGAGCATAATGCCTGTCTGATTTAATATAAATGATTGATTTCGCTCTAGCCTTGCTTTGAAGCGACGCCGCGCTGGCCGTACCTGTGAAGCTGATTCCTGGCCTTTGCCCAGTCGCTTTCTGGCTGTTAAGGAGCGGGCGGTTCCTGCGGCAAGCCGTGGTTTGAGGTCCGGTGTCGACACTGCCTTCTCCACTAAGAGTAATCACTGCTTTTAGAGAACCAAATCAAATCAGCCATCTGAACTTTTGTAATTCAGAGAGAACCTCCGTCTGGATGCAGCGTGGGGCTCACCGGGTCAGGACTCCGTGACTGTGATTGGGACCTCAACGGTTCAAATACAGAGCTGGCAGAGTGACGCCACTGTTGGGTCTATGAGCAAGACCCTTAACCCCCAAACGTCTCCAGGGACTGTATGACCCTGCTTTCAAGTACATGTCACTTTGGATAAAAGTCAGAGCTAAGTAAAGGAATTTAAATTGTTTTGTGTTCGTTTGTGTTAATGGAAGTATGTAGAGCTGTAGGTAGTGTGGCGGTTCTAAAGGTGGTCTAGTGCAGTGTTTCCCAACCCAGTCCTCAGGGAATACCGTTTTTGCTTCCTCTTAGTTCCCAGCACACCTGTACCAGGCATTCGGTGTTCCTGATTGGCTGGGAGCTGGGAGGGAGCAAAAATGTGGACTGGGTGATCCTGCTGTTGGATCAGTGAATGCCATAGCCCATATTACAGCTGTAATATTGGACGGGAACGTTTGGGTAAGGGACTGAATAAGAAGGAATTTACACTGCATTATCTTGAGTTAGCAGGCTGTTTGGCTTTGTTTTTAGATGGGTTACTGCAATTGTACTATGCAGTTGGCACCGTCAATGTTTTTTTTTTTTTTTTTTACACGCCGGTAATATTTTCTTTGGTCAGGCTTATTGCTTATTTTTTTTACACGCCGGTAATATTTTCTTTGGTCAGGCTTATTGCTAGATTCAGGCTACTTATGCACGAGAAGGTGGTGAAAGGGGTGAGATGCCACATTGTAATGTGAGCGGTATCAGTGAAGGCTGTTAGCTCTATGTGTCATTTTCTGTGTTTGTCTGCAGGTATTGCGATCATTAGGTCTCGTTAGAGGTACAGTGCCACTTTCTGGTATGGGGGAGATTGGGAACTTTCAGGGAAGCTGTTGAATGTGGTCACCTGATGTAAAGTGTGTGTCAGCAGCATTCTGGGGGCCTCAGGGCGGGGGACGGAGGGGGTCACAGGTCACATGACCACCAGGACACCACATCTAGCCATAATGTGGCTGTTGGCCTGGCACTTGTCCATTGGGGTGATGCTCTCGTTTGCTAATGAGTCATTTCTTCTCTTCTAGGTCTTCTCAGAAGATGAATATCCTCAAAGACAACAAAGACCTGGCCTGTTTTTATACCACCAAACACTCCTGGAGAGGAAAGTAAGTGCCCTGTCCGTGTTCATAGTCTCGGCTGCTATTTGCTTGCTATGGTCATTGACGCTCTGACTTTATTGATCGCGGGGGTAATTATTTCTTGGATCTCCAATTCCTTGTGTTTTTTTTGGGCTTTTGAATCTCAATTTTAGACTTAGTCCTGTAGGTCAGGTAGCTGTTTAACTTAATATTTAACTTGCTAAGTCATCAAAGAATGCCTTTATTTCTTCTCCTGGTTTTGTGTTGTAAGTTGCCTTCTGACTGCATTGTCGTCAGAGGGACTTATTCATTATCACTAGATAAGTCGAGGTTTGGTGGTGTGTGGCTTGGCAGGTTAGGACTTTTGGCTTGTAATCGCAGGATCACTGGTTCCAATCCCTGGGTCAGCAGAGATATTTCACCGTAGGGCCCTTGAGCAAGGCTTTTAGCCACCAGCTGCTCTGGGGACTGTCTGACCCTGACCCTGCTTTGTCAACTGCATGTCACTTCAGATAAAAGCGTTTGACAAATAAGTAGGTAGAATTTGTGACTCAGATTTAGAAGCATAAATTTTCAGTGAAATCTTTGATAAGACTTGCACAAAAGCCTTTTGATTCTGAAAAGCCTCCTATTACACCCTTAGGCCTTAAACAAGAGTTGCCATGGGTACGTACACGTGCAGCATCAGTGCAGTGATGTGGCCTGTATGACTCTGTTCCTCCTCCTCCAGCTGATCCAGCTCATTAGCTAATGAAGCCACGCAGCTCCCCATGCAACCGAAACAGCTTTTTTCTTTGTGCGGCAGTTTAGCTGGGTATAGCTTATCACTTACATATGTCTGTAAGGGAGCCCTTGTCACTAAGACAAGGATCAATTTTTCAAGCTAAATGGACTTGTAATTAGAATGCTTAGATGTTCATTTGCGGGTGGTCACCCTACCATCAGATGTTGGCCTCCAATAGCTCCCAATGCATTGCAGGAGACAGACGTGGGTCGCTAAGAAATGCAAAATAGCATAGAGGAGTCTGATGCTTTTGCTGTTAGCTTAATTAGTCTTTTGGTGATCAGTACATTATCCTGTTTTAAGTTATCAAATGCTTTACTGTGTCAGTTTGTAAATTACCAACTTCTGCAGTCCTTTGTCCAGTCTTACCGAACAGATGACACTGGCATGTGATAACTAACCATTCTGAAAAGCATTTCCTTGGTTACATTTCAACTTATTGTTGCTTTCTCAAGGCTGGGTTAATGTTGCAATTCGAAACAGCTATTGACAGTTAAACCGAGGTATATGATTGGTTCATTATATTTGCCTTGCTACTTTAATAGCAAGGCTGCGTGCCTCTAACTGAGAACCTTGATATGTTGGTGTTAATTTCAGGCCTGGCACTTTGCTAAGCCCCAGAGCACTCTGGGAAATCCCTGTTGTCATAAACATTCTCGTATGAGTGAAACAAACTCACCTGAGGCCTGAGCTGGGCTTCACTCCCATAGCAGTTGGTTGTTCACCTAGAAAAAACTGAATGATTGGCTGGAGAAGATTCAGGGGGAATCCTTGGGAAACGTATAGCGCTGCACTTTCTGAGTGTCTGGAAGATCGTCAGGGATCATCAGAGCCTGCTGCATCAGTAGTAACCGAGACTGCAGCATTTTTCTGAAAAGCTGCTCTAGTGTGATTCCCAAGGTCTCTATTCAGTGTTAGACCTCCCTGTTGGACATCCGGGTTAATTGTCACTATTGGCCAGCCTAGCGAATGTTGTTATACCCAGTGGTTTAGTTTCAGGGGTTCAATGTGTCATGTTGTACACAGGGGTGGGTTTGATGTTTCTGGAGGTACCACTTAGAAACTCATTCCACAGATATTGCAAAAACTAAATAAATAGCTAGCAGCTGGAGTCAGAAGATCGTAGTTAGCTAGCTGGTTAGCAGAACATGCTGCTTTAGCATCTTTTAAATAAAGAAGTCATTGATTTAATACTTGGCATAGTGACCATGGGCAGGCAACATGTGTGTTGTGTCCCCCTAACTTGGGCAAGGGGCCGATGTTGCTCTGCTCCTCTCACCAGTGTTGGATTTGTCTTCCTTTAATTATGGGGGGCATGGAATGCTTTAGATCCATTTGTCCTTTTACATGCTTTCCTCTCCAGAAATGTAGTCCTAAACGCCACCCAGCAGAGATCGAGGTGCCAGTTTGAAGAGGTGCCAGGCTCTGTTTACTGCTAAATTAGCCACCGTGGATTAGTGGCCTAGCGGTCAAAGCCGTGCTTGGGGTGGAACCCAAGCCAGCCTCGTCTTGGCAGACGCTGATATTTGAACCAGTGCTCGGAGATGGTCATCACTCATTCCCCGCCGGCAACCGTGAGTGACGTGATGCTGACCCGACGTTGTGGCCAACCTACATCGGGAGCTCCTTTTTTTAACTCAGCCAGTGGGTTTATGGGTGCATTAGCGCCTCCTGCAGGTTGGGGCATCAGATGCACTTCTTGTTAGTGCTCTCTCTCCCTGAATAAAGGGCACAACTTGCAGGGAGATTCAAGTGTGTCCGTTCTTAACAACATCCAGAAAAGAACTGCTGTCTTTACTAATGACTGAGTCACTAAATGGGGGGAGGCTACCATAAAATTTAGGACTGGCATCCCATCCCCTGCTCCCTGGGATAGCCTCTAGGCCCCATGTGAACCAGGATAGCAGGATGGATGGATGGATGAGTTGATGGGTGATTAAAATATGAAGGAAATAGTTTTTTATTTGCATTTTGGACTGTAATAGCTGTCAGAATATTCAGGGTGTTTCTCAAAACGGTTTTCTGCAGCTCTGTAGGCTGCATGTTGTAACTTACACCGAAGCTTTCTCGTGTGGCAGAATTAATTTGCTATGCATGGATTTTATCCCCATATGCATCTGGATTGAACACTGGAACCCGGTGTTTGACAGTAGTAGCGCTCCAGGTGTGCTGGGGCTTTTTGGCACGCCTGGGCCATCTTTACTTGTGGATTTAGAGAGTACTAATTCATCCTGCATTATTCTCCATGGAAAATGAAAGATTGATCCGCAGGCCAGACTTATTAATGAATTATAAACAAGTGTTGGGTTGGTACATTCAGATCTTATGCGAGTAGGGATGGGTATCGTTAAGATTTTAACGGTACTACTACTCTTTGTACTAATGTGTAATGCAAAATAAAATTTCACAAAAAATACAGCAATGTTTTAAACATTCCCGATAAGGGAAATATAAAACAAACATAAATTACTTTAATGCAAAGCCTTTAAGCTGACGGATACTCCTCTCGCAATATTACTAAAATCATTATAATAAAATAAAAACGTACACAATCGTTTTTGTTAGTTTTAAGTCTTTCTAACGACTTCTCAGTCCACAATGAGTTTGTGTGCATTTATCTAAAGGTTTTACAATATCACACAAAATAAAAATCTGCGTATCTGCCTTGCAGGCAGGCTGTAATATATTTAATATCCATTAGTAGACATTGAAGTATCATGTGATTGTGTACGTCTGCTTTTATATCTTACGTATATCTTATTTGTGCGCGTACTCTAGCCAATCGGGCAGGGTCCAGCGGATGCCACACAGCCATAAACAAAACAGAGCTTCGCGCATGCGCCCGCAGATAAGGCAGCGACGAGTTTCCCCGTCCATCGCACACGAGAGAGCGCTCTAGGTTAACGTTTAAATCAATAACGAAGCTGATCAGATCAACGGAGAGATTATGTTTACAAACAAAAAAAATCTGATTTATTAATTTCTTCAGTACCAAAATCAATACCGATAACGCCAGTCTTTCAAAATTTAGAGCCGGGGCCCGTTTAGTACCGAGTTTCGGTACCCATCCCTACATGCGAGTGGTGAATAGCTGACCTTCTGTTGTAATCATCATGTAGTAGTTATGTCATTTGCACTGGTGCTGCTAAACTTTAAATACTGATGAAGTTTAGATATTGGCTAAGATGACACACCGGACGATACTGATAGCTTGAGCTTTAAAGAATATCAGCCAATACCGATATCTTAACTGATGCATTGTTCTTTGTGCTGCCTGGTTTTGTTGGGTGGGGGCTTGCACACTGTGCTCGCCCCCTGCCGAATCATGGCTCCCCAGTCTGTTCAGAGGCTGGTGGGGTACCTGCATCACGTTTCCACTCTGTTCTGGTTGCATGTGCCTGTGACCTTCAGCATCTCCTTCCCAAGCAGTGAGCGTCCTTTCAGAGGAGGTGGCCTCGCACTCCAGTCCTCCGGGGGATTCACAAACGTGCTGGTTTTCGTTCCAGCTGAGCTCTTTTAATTAAAAAGTTTTGCCCTCGTTCAGCTGTTGCCTGCCTGTGTTTAATGGTTGAATCGTGTTGAACCGCAATGTTTTGAATTATCAAAGACGTTAATTATAGGCCATTCACTCTCACTCACATTCCAGTGTTCCTTATTCAGAGACGCTGGTCCTTTTTAGGTGAATATTTCTTGAGTTTTTATGTATTTTCTGTGAGTTCATTCTTTCCATTCTCTTTTTTTATTTCTTTCTATCATTTGTCTGTCTCCCTCTCCTAGTCTGAAGTCCCTGTGAAGTCGCTTGGTGAAACGTGGCTCCCTGATGTCTCGGGTGTCTCTTAGGCGTTCCTTCCACTTCTGCCGTTCAGCGGCTTTTGCTTTCATTTCATCCTTAATCAGAAAGGCAGAGCAGTTGGGGGTTCCTCACTGAACCGCTTTCGGAAACTGAGAAGCTGACGTGTGGAGCGTTTGCTGCGCCCCCCCACCCTTTGGGCCTCTCACGCTTGCCAGGAAACCACAAGAGCTAAACGGACGGCGTGCCGCTCTGGTGGTGCGCTGGTGCACTGGTTCACGGCGGGAGTGGTGCAATGGAGGTGTGTGTGGATCCCCGGCCGGTGGTAGGGTACAGGGGCCAACTGGACTTAGCACCTAGTCGAATCGAAGGATGTCCCCCCCCTCCTGATACTGGTGGGAAGTAGCAGTCAATTAAGTCAATTAGCTGTCAATAAGTCAATTATCTGTGTGGCTCTAGTTACAGAAGCAAGGATTTTTTTGAAGGTAGGAGGCATGAATCTTACAGAGGGGCCATATTTCATATCACGGGGGGAAACTTATCATTAGCCAATGATATGCTTTGAATTGTTGAGTGACAGGGATAGTGGCCCCCAGAGTATCAATCAGCTTTCAGTCCTAATAGCCCCGCCCCTGTCTCCTCCTATAGACTAAACTTACCTGCAGCATGTTTGTCCTCAGTTTAAACTCACTGAAGGAGCACTGAGATGATAAACACGTGTGTCCACGCGTGCCTCAATAAAGACACAGACCTTCCCGGTGACTGATCGCTTTGTGGTTCCACATTTTTATTCTTGATTACTTTGGACGAATTGCGGGTTATTCTGAAGAAGTTTAAAGGCTCTTTTCCGAAAAGTGAGAGACCGTTGGTTTGTGTAAAGCTGCTATTAGCCGGCCTTATCCGTATTCCCACTCTAAAGCCGTATTACCAGTTTTCATTGTACAGATCTATGCTAGCAAGATGAATGCCTGTGTGCCTGCTGCAGCCTGCGTTGCATTTAAACTGCTGCTGCATCTATTTTTGCATTTGTGCTTGGTTGCCTAGTTGGTGCATTTTTAGTCCCATTTGTATAACATTTTCTTGGGCAGTTGTCTTGAGTTACTGCTGTGGGGTTTGTCTTGAGTTTTAAACCCACAGCTTTCTGGTTATGAGTCTGTCTTTTATCGGATGGTAAAAATTTAAAAAAGTAAAAAAAAAAAAAAATGTATTATTTTTTTGAGGTATGGCTGTAAGAGTGCTCCTTACCTGTTGAGTGGGAACCTTACTTTGATTTCCACAGTAGGTTTCTACTGTTGATTTGTAGAATTTTGCTTTGAATCCAGGAAAAACTTAATTTCATCGAGCTGTATTTTGTCATGTTTGGTTGCTAAATACATGCATGTAAATGCATTACAATGCAATGATTGTCCTTTGCTTTCTGGACAGAGACGCAATAATTTGAAATTGTTTCAGGTGCTTCATGCACCTGCCGGCACCTGCTTTCACCCACTACCCTTCCCGGTGTTTTAAACCCATACTGTATGTATAGCTAGGCATTTTGCTGCTTAGTATGGCAGATCTTCAGCAACTGGAAGGGAGTCTACTGGTGAGTAAAAGGAGAAAGAAGAGCGGCAGTGGGAGGCAGAGGCGGGTCACTGGCCCAGAGAGGTCTCGGTGACGGCATCGTGGAGAAACCCAGCATCCGGGGACCGCTGAGGGGCAGGGGGAGGTCTCGGTGACGGCATCGTGGAGAAACCCAGCATCCAGGGACCGCTGAGGGGCAGGGGGAGGTCTCGGTGACAGCGTCGTAGAGAAACCCAGCATCCGGGGACCGCTGAGGGGCAGGGGGAGGTCTCATGACGTAGTTGTGGAGAAACCCAGCATCTGGTTACAGTGTCATTTCTTCACCTTTTGTTTCGAACTGCTCCACTTTTTCCAGGTAAACGTGTCAGGTGACTTATTCAGTCCAAACCCTTTATGATCCAAACAGCTCTTTTAGAATCGCCCCAGATAAAAGAAGAAAGTCTCACAGCAGCACTGGGAGTATCTGTCACTTTTTGGACTTTTTCGTGGGCTTCCCTTGTGCCTTGGGTGGTGCCTGGTTCTCCCATTGGTAGGAGTCAGTTTCTACAGTGTGGCATGACAGTGTACACCAGTGCATTCTGGGATATTCCTTAACTGTCATTATTTAGTCCAGTGGCTAATTCGAATTGTTGCTGCTGTGTGCTAAATGACTAAGCTCGCCTCTCCTGGCACATCGTGGTGGGTCCGTAGTGTATCTGGAGCCCAGTCGACGCCTGCATGTGGCATGCTAGGATTTGGCTTGTGGTTGAGGGACTTTCTGCAGAGTCCTCAGAGGGAACCCCTTTGAACACTTTTTGGAAACTTCCAGAAAAATAGCCAAATTCCGCTTGGGTTTTTTTTTTAATATAGTTTAGTTCCCTTGTTGTTCTGGAGAAACATTTTGTGCCACTGTATACCTGCATATGGATGGTATGACAGTAAAGCCCACTTGACTTGGGTAAATATATATTTGAGATTCATTACATGGCAGCTTTGTGTCCTCTGTCAGTGTGGGTCATTTGTTTGGCCTGTGAATTTTAATGTGATCTTATCACCCATAATGAACCATGATGCTTTCTTGGAAAGTGTTCTGTATCAGCCCATGAACAATGATCGCTTGCGTAGAGCAGTAGTGTCTCGGCGTGCTGAGGTAGGCTGCCCCCGCCTCCACCATTTCTCGATGACTCGGGCGCATTTTTGAGATGAGTCCGTCAATGACCTCAAGTCAGGCTTCCTCGTCAAATGTCACAGCACTGGGACCCAAAGCTCCCTCAGTCCTCAGGTAATTGTTAAATATCCAAAACCCATTACGTTCACAGAAATGCTGCTTACTTACGATCTTGAAGCCTGCGCACAGCCTGACCCTAGCTGGTCTGTTGTATGTGACGTCCCTGCCCGGCCTTGTCCGGCTTCGTCGCACTAATCATATCATCAATTATTCAGGCCCACTGATGGGGCCGCGGTATTTCTGGAAGGCTGCGGATGTCCAGGCTCCCTCCGGCCCATTTTCTATGCAGGTTGTGTCCCATCGTGCCTTTGTTCTGGGGTCGTGGACTGAAACGAGAAGGAATGGCAGGGTGCAGACCAGGCAGGAGAGTGGAGATTAACTGCTACACACACTGGGCGCCATGGACACCCTGCCTTCTGTGCGGCTCAGTGGGACACTGTGCCTGTAACCGGAAGGTCGCCAGTTCATATCCCATGGTCAGCAGAGTCATGTCCCCACTGGGCCCCTGAGCAAGGCTCTTAACCCCCAGTTGCTGCAGGGCCTGTTTGACCCAGCTTACTCAAATGTATGTTGTTTTAAATAAAAATGTACACTAAATAATTAAGTTTTTGTGGTGCTAGCCCAGCTACGGTCCTCTAGCTTCACATGAAGTGATAGCTATGCATTTGCACCAGCTGGATTGGAATCCACTGGGGTGAGGACTAAATCGGGACTGAAATCATTCACCATTCTGTGACCAGACACACCCCACCCCACTCAGAAGGATAACATTTACATTACATTTGTTTTTATTTAGAAGGCACTTTGGTAGAAAGCAGCGTACAGGGGAGGCAAACGGCACATGACAAACATACAGTTTGTCGAGGAGTCGACTAGACGGAAGTGCGGTCGGGTGTAAGCAGGATAGGAGCGGGAGCTACACTGTGTACTCCAAAACAAAGCAAGAACCTAATAAAACAACCATTTATGTCAGCAGAAAGTGCAGCATTAAGAGCAGTCGGGGGAACATTGAGTGGTGTAGGCTAGTCCTGGCCTGGCCTGGCCTGGCCTGGCCTGGGTGGGGAGGGAGTCTGGTGACTGGATGTGGTTTGATGCACTTTGAACTTGCCCTTAGTTCACCCATGTGCCTTTGCCGTTTTCCCTTTTTCAGGTATAAAAGAGTATTTTCTGTGGGTACCCATGGCATCACCACTTACAACCCCACCACGTTAGAAGTAACCAATCAGGTAAGAGCGGAATACACTTCCTGTCCAATCAGATTTAGTAATAATCGGCTTTACCCTGTGTGCTGAGCGCTCTGTGCTTCTCCCCCTGCCCTGCGTTCCGTGCCGCCGCCCACGTCTGTCCCACGCCTTCACCCGCCTCCGGCGTCAGTGGCTCTACGGGGACATCTGCGGCATCAGCCCCGTCGGGAGGGGCCAGGGTGCCGAGTTCAGCCTGACCTTCCGCAAGGGTAGCGGCAAGAAGTCAGAGACGCTCAAGTTCTCCACGGAGCACCGGACTGAGCTGCTCACTGAGGCTCTGGTGAGGCCTTACTGCCCCCCCGACTCCCGCAAAATGGGCTTTGCCATTGGACAGGAAAGCCTCATATTGGGGCGGTGGGATTAAGTGGGTTAGTACACTGCATCTATGATCGGAAGGTTGTTGGCTCAAATCCCAGGGTCTGTAGAGTGATTTCCCAGTAGGGCCCTGAGCGAGGCCCTTAATGCCCAATTTTTCACCCTGATCTCCCAATAAGTATGTCACTTTGGATAAAAGCCTCTGCTAAACAAATAAATAATGTCATATCATGTATATCCTATACATGGTATCATGGAGGGCTGGTTTTTCCCCCTGCCTTACCCGTCCCCAGTATAACCTTTCCTGGATATAGTCTGAGCAGTGTAAGGCAGTGCACACACATTACATGCTACTAGCCGAGACCCTGGTGTGGTAGCGTGATGTCAGTATGCCCATGAGTAATGTGGGCTTTGGCCACTTCCTGCCTAACGCCTTCTTTCTTCCTGCAGAGATTCCGGACAGACTTCTCTGAAGGGAAGATCACTGGCAGGGTGGGTATATGCGGAGAGAGAGAGAGAGAGTGAGAGAGAGAGAGAGAGCGCGAGCCCCAGAGGGGGTGGGGGTGGGCAGTGCCGGCCAACACGTTTGGTGACATAGGCGGCACCACTGAGGGCGTGTGCGTGCGTGCGTGTGCATGCGTGTGCGTGCGTGTGTGGCTGCTATTAGCTGCAACAAAGATGAAGTCGATGAGGTTTGCGTCGCAAGGATCAATAATCATTAATCAATCACTCATAATCACAGCACATGAATGTAAACTAATAACAATAAAAAATAATTGTGATAATAATTCCCTAAGATTCCACGGATAATTCCCCCAGAATGTAACAATCATAAATATTTCCTGACTTATTTGTAAGTGTGCTGTATATTAATTGTTTAATTATATGAGTGAATTTGACATAAAAGGCTGATGGAGTAAGAGATGTTGTTATCCTGTAAAAAGGTTTTTTATTATACCATAAAAGCAGACTGTCCCATGATTGTGACACATTTTCTGGAAATTGCAATTCTGTCTGCAGTGATGTCATTTTTACAGCACACTGTCTCCCATAATACATAATGACAGACTGACCTGGGTGGGGTGAATAGGGTTTTTTTGGGCTGTTTGAATGAAGTTGGCGGTACTGCTCTGATGAGTAGATCATAACACAAATGATAAATTGATATGTTTTGTATATAGGCATCTGTGTGCATTTGTATGGTGCTGTGAAAAAGTCTTAGGCAGTCAAAGAAAAATGTTTAAATGATCTTCATGTTGGTGTGTTAGCTTAGCCATTTCAAAGCCTGGGGCCTACAGTCACCGCAATATTTGCGGTAACCACCCAGTACACCCATGTACTTTTTTAACTCGACCACTAGCACACCTTGTTTGCCAAATCAATACCACGTTGAGTTATTTAAATGATGAAGTTAATTGAGCTGGTGGTGAAATTTAACAAATACATGGAATGGCTGAGGTGCTCCTGAGGAGAGGTTTGGGACCTGAAGGTGGTGTTCATCTAGCCATCCAGCTGGATATCGGTAACTCTTTGGTGATGGGGAATTTTTTTTTTCACTAATGTGCACGTATTCTTTAGTAAAAATTGTGGTTTTTATTTGCCAGTGTACACTTCTCCAGTAAATGGCTTTACGCATTTTCTTTGCACTGTACTGTATATCGCCTTACGTCGCAGTCGCTGGTCTGTGGTAGTCAGTCCCTCTGCGGCTTCCTCTGCCGGTCGTGACAGTCACATGACTCTCTCCCACCCACAGCGCTACAACTGTTACAAGCACCACTGGAGCGACTCGCGGAGGCCGGTGGTGCTGGAGGTGACGCCAGGGGGCATCGACCAGATCGACCCGCAGAGTAACCGGCTTCTCTGCTCCTACGACTACCGCTCCGTGGAGGGCTTCGTCGAGCTCTCCGACTACCCCGGGGGCTTCTGCATCGTCTACGGGGGCTTCGGCCGGCTGGTATGCCCGCTGCCGCCATCGCCCCCCCTGTCCCTCTTTAGGCCTCTGCCGGCTCCTCGCTAGATGCTAACGTGCTGCCCAACCTCCGCCAGCACCTCTTCGCCTCCGAGCACCGGGACGAGATCATCCGCAGCGCCGTGGAACATGCTGGCAACTTCATTGGCATCACCCTGCGGCTGCGGAAGGAGGCGCTCGCCTTCGAGGGCTTCCTGGGCGAGCGCTTCGGCAAATACGGCTCTGACGACTGTGTCACCTCGCTGGCCGAGTTTGTGGTGCAGAAGGTCTCGCCGCGACACAAGGTCAGCCCCCCCACCCTCACTTCTAGTTGGTATCTCCTGTCTGAGGCCTAAAGTGCTTCATTTTGTTAACTTAATTGCATAACTTTTGTGACAATCCCTCTGGTTTTAATATATAATTCTACCTGTTGGGTTTCCTTCTCTGACAGGGGAATCAATTTAGGTGTGCATCTTATTTATTGGGCAGACCGTTATGCAAAGCAATGTACAATAGAGAAGTGTGATTAAAACTCTTTCAGAAACATCTGAACTGGGACACCGGCTTTATGTTTTTGTGTGTCTGCCAGCAGGTGGCGTGGTGGTTAGGGATCTGGGATTGTAGCTTGCTGTGGTACTGCTAATTGTCTGCAGGCGGTGTGGTGGTTAGGAGTATGCGGTTGTAGCTTGTAGGTTGGTAGTTCAAATTCTGCGTGGGATTAAGATTAATTCAGCAGGTCAGATTAAGCACAATTAACTGATTTAAGATATGGAGGGTTCTGTTAGGCACCTGGGTCCTACTGCTGCTGTTAATATGGCTGATTCCCTAAATATGGCCCTGAATGCGCCATCAGGAGCCTGTGAAGAGGATCCTGGCCCTCACAGAGACATGCCTGGTGGAGAGGGACCCAGCCTCCTACAACGTCGTCACCCTCAAGCCCTTCGAGGAGGTGTGTGTCACCTCCGCACCCCCCCCCTACCCACCAGGAAGCAAGAATTTGTTCTCCAAAGCATTTGTGCTATGTCAAAGTTGAATTTAATCGGATCTAAAACTAAACAGCCCCCTTAACTCACAGAGCTAGTTTGATGACTTGGCTGATGAGGCCCCTTAAGGCCCCCGTTTCCCAGGTACTAAGCGCCGCGGGGGGCCGGGGGGGGGGGGGGGGGGGGGGGGGGGGGGGGGGGGGGGGGGGGGGGGGGGGGGGGGGGGGGGGGG
>JAODKN010000001.1:25039141-25060303 GCA_026774425.1 Petrocephalus zakoni
ACTTCATTTCACTTCTCAAATATCACTGTGTTCGTCTGCTGTATGATATATTTCAATGAAATTGCTGATTCAAACAACCAATGATTTATAAAGAAAAATCATGAAAATCATCAAGGGTGCCCAAACTTTTGCATACCACTATATGTGGGCATCTTTAAGACATGGCTAAGATGTTTTTGAACCGTATTTTAACACATGATTATGTTTGGACCATGTTTTGACATATGGCTAAGACACATTTGGACATGTTTGGACTGTATGACATGTAAGACATGTTTGACTGTCTCTTATCATCCACATACCCCAAACCATGCCAGTAGACCTGGCAGTCATCTGTTTCAGTGTTATAGCCCAGTTGACAATGACAGCAGTTTGAGGCTACAGAGCATCACAAAGTTACATGGCTTTTGGCACTGAACAAGCAAATACCCAACCGTGAATGTTGTTGACATTCACTCTGCTCTTGTTATTGAATAATCTTAACCGCAGGCGCTCCTACTATTGGATGAGCACAGACTGGGATTACTCAGCTAAGTGTCATTATCTCCTTAGTAACCACAGCTGGAGCCCAGCCCAGGGTCCTGCGGTTGAAAGCATCTCCATTGCTGTGAGCAGTGGTGTTTCAGGACTGAATGTCAATGAAGTGCATAGAAAGCATCCCATCCAAAGAAACCCCGTCAATCTTTCCGTTCATCAATTAAGTCTGGGTCTCAGAGATTTTAATATTGGAATTTGAGGCTTGGGGACTAGCTTCTGAACACCACAGGGTTTCTGCTCTGTACTCTGCATTCAGGAGCTATAAGTAACCCTGAAAATATGTGGGTGGCATGAAGGTTTTGGGGACAGGAGAGGTCAGGGGACAAGCCCCTCTTTCAAAGAGTTGGGAGAGACCAAGGAGTGACGGTCCAGATCTTGAAGGTTTACAACTTGGCTCAGAAAGCCAGGTGGTTGTTTTGTTTTGTGGGTCGGTTTTTCTGCTCAGGGGTGCTATAAAATCGTCCCATTCCATCTTCAAATCCGTATGTTATCGGGGATCTGTTAGCCGTCTGAAAGAACAAGGTTTTTCACATGAATATTTGTTCCGATACCAGGTATTCTGTGTTCTTTTTGGTGGGGAGTTTTGTGAGGGTTCCCACAATTAATCTGAATATCTAATTATTAGACGGATCTGTATTCAAATTTGATCCATATACCAGCAGTGACTCGGAGGCAGTAATCATTAAATGGAAATGGAGAGCCGGCGCTGAGCACCGATGACTAGTGCTGTGAGGTGGAATCCAAGATCCAAGCCCTTTCGAGCCACTGTGGACTGAAAATCGCGAGGCTTTTTTTTTCATTCTGTTAATGGCAGTATGGTGAAAGTGGACCCTTGAGAGCAATATGGCCAAAACAACAAACAGCCACCTGTGTGTTTCATTATCCCTTCTTGTAAAATGCAGAATCATGTTCAAGTATACAACAGAAAGACAATTTGTAGGGCTTAAACGAGTGAACTTTTTCATGGCCTGTACAGTTTTTTAGCTCTTTGTTAATTCACTTGAGTGTTTTTTCTGCTTTGGGATTGATTGCGTTAAAGGTATATTTGGTGTTAAAAAAGGTAGATTTGGATGTGTATTCCTGTGAAAATTTCATCTGTGACTGCTGGTCTGTAATAGCTAGAGCACTTGACCAATGCTCAATAGGGCTTCTGCATGGTAGAGTGCCATGTTTTAAAGGGGTCAAACATACAGACACATATACGGGCAAAGCCCCAAGCGCTGAAAGCTGTTTGGCCCCCATTGTGCTCCCTCCCACCACCAAAGACCTAAAGTCAGTCTGGCTCTCACTATGTGCCACAGTACTGGGAACCAAAACTCAGTCCTCATTTAATTCAATGAAAAACATAACATTTCCAAAACTTTTCTGAAGTCCACAGTCATTTTCTCGAAAATGTATCCCTTGCCTGAGTGATTTTTGGAAATTTGCTCTTTAATTTGCTCTTCAGCAGGGACAGAGTTATCAAATGGCACTGCTTAAAAATCTTTCCGTATGCATTTAATCTCATAGCCCTATATTTCCCAAAATACAACCTTTTTATTCTGACATAATTTGTATGGGCTGATATTTATGCCACTAGAAACTGAATCTGAATTGGGTATATTTGAATCTGCATTGCACAAAATGAATCTAAATAGTGTATATTTGAATCTGAATTGCACAATTTGAACCTGAATTGCACAATTTCAATAATACAATGCACTATACTCTCACAATCTCTCACAATTCAATTTCAAATTACTGAGACGCACAGTCCAGGTCCTTCAGGAAAAGTAATCGACCACAGAACTCATTTCCACGTTTACGACAGTTCTGCAAGTGGAACTTTGCCTGGGAGAAAACGCTCGAACTGTCAGGACTGAGTGCACTTTCAAGCCCCAATACGGGAAACTACAATAAGCAATATTTTATGTACAGTACCGTCCAGACTGTATTTCTGAACAGTGTATCATTCAGATACTCGTTATAGTGCAGTGCAGTACAGAAAATACAGCTCAATGTTGTTTCGTTGCTTCTCAGATAGCTAGCCATAAGCAGACGGGTTACTGCAAGGCAGAGGGCTATCAAAGTAAAGTAAAGTAAAGTAAAAAAAAAAAACTTAGTTTTGATTTTATCCATATGTTGTCAAGTGTAGGGAATGGAGACTGTGAACAGTCAGATTTTAATAAAATTATTTTGAATAAATTGTGCATTTTACCTGGTTATTATCTTCATCCAAGATACAATTAACCAAGTAATAACTTCAGTATGAAATCTTTTTATGTCACCTACAACTATTCATATGTTTACTTTAAGGTACAGACATGTTGTTTGGAAGAGCTGTTCGGCCCATGTACATTACGATGTGATAATTAAATTATTACGCCGGCCATCTCACAGACATTTAGAGAATTACAGTCAGGTACAGTAAAACGGATCCAAACGGATTATGCCAAAAGCATAATTGCTAACTCCATTAGCAACTTACATAGTTAGAACCATGCAGCTGAATGAGTCCAACTACGTTAGTTGCTTACAGGAGCTTTTGGGAAACGCACTACCGATCGGTACATCTTACAGAATGGTGCATTGGTGTCTTAAGAATGACTTATTGGGGCTTGAGAGTGCGCTGGGTCCTGACAGAGCACATGCACTCTCAGGCCCGTCCTGCAGCCAGGCACTCATGGGCGAATCCCGAATTTTGTCTGGCGACATCCAGGTAAACGCTTCGAGTGTTTTCTCCTAGACGAAGTTCCATCACAACTACAGAACTAACATAAACGAGTTCTGTTGTGAATCTGCGGTCGATTACTTTTCCTGAAGTTCCCGGATTGCACGTCTCAGTAGTTTGAAATTGAATTGTGAGAAGTGAATTTGTAAGTATAGAGAGTTGCATTATTCAAATTGTGCGATTCAGATTCAAATATACACGATTTAGATTCAGTTTATGCAATTCAGATTCAAATATATCCAATTCAGATTCAGTTTCTAGTAGCACAAATATCAGCCCATAAATTTCGAATTGAAATTAGATGCAAAGTTTTCTCAGACAGTAATGTATGGGGAAAGTTTAGTGTATTTATTATTCCCATGGGCTGTTTGTGTTTTCAAGCCCCATGAAAGTTTTCTGTGCAAGTTTTGGACATGAAGACAAGTACAGCAGGAGTTAAAAGAAAAATCATATTTTTATTCAAATTGAGAAGCTAAACAGATGACATTTATCGGGGGTTTGTGTAATAGCTGGTAGGAGTTTCATTCTGAGACTGTTGCCCATGGCGACTGAGCCGGGAAATTGATGTCCTCTGATGGGTACCGCTAGTGTTGTGCTTCTGCTGTGTCATGCCGCTGCCCCTCCCAGGCTTGTCTTCACCCCCCCCCTCCTAAAACAGGAGGATTTATCGTCATTTCGCCAAAATGCTCCAGACAGGCCCCCCCACACTGCGCTAAAAATATCCTTTGCTGTTGCCCACTGTTGTTCCACTGTGTGACGCCAGGCAACCGGGTGGGGGGGGGCTGCTGCCCATCATTAGATCGATCTCCCCGACCAAGGGGGTGTTCCAGAGCTAGATCAGGCCTAGCATAGTGCACAATGAACCACCAGACCACTGGGTGGGGGCTATAGCCATCACAAAATAAACATGCAGCTCCCCGGCTGGCCACACATTCGTACAGCATTTAAACCTCAGGTAGTTAAGGAGCCAGAATCATCGTCTGCAGAGGTGAATCTCTATGGGGGTCCTCCAATGCACCCCCTACTGACATGGTAAAATTTATGACCATTATTTTAGCATGAAGTCTAAATCAATAATATCATTAAGGATATTCTATATTTAAAAAAATTATAATCAGAATACACAAATAAAGCAGATTTGTCGTACAATGTAATCATCCCAGCTTGGGGGCCCCAGGCAATTGCCTGCCCTGCCTGTCCTGTCCCTACGCCTCTGATCGTCTAGATCCAAACCTCAGTGCAATGCTTCAGCCTGATCTTCTCTCCTCCTTGGCCCCTAAGCTCTGGTGGTACCGGATCAGACGCACCATTTTTATGTGGTCTGGTAGTCGCATCAACATGAGCGAGCACAACATCGTTATTCTTTTGGACGTTAGGACAAAAACGGATATCGATGCCTCACAGAGGTGGTGCGACGTTTTACGATGTTGCCTTTGAACCATGTATGTGATGAGCAGCAGGACACGTCATCTCAGCTACACGGTTCAGGCCTTGCAAGATTATCTGTGGAAGAAAATTTCCTGCAAAAAAGAGTGATTCTAGTGGTTCCAGAGCTCCTATGGCAAGCGGAAAATGAAAGGAGGCTTAAAGTTTTGTTCCTACTTTTGAAAGGTATTGTCAGAGACGGCCTTTCAGAGGGGAGATGCGCCATGAATGAGTCAGAGTCTGACCCAGAACAGACCCACCACAACTAAACCCCAGGCTACTGCATCACACACTGTTATTCGTGTGTGATCTGCCTCCCCGCAGCATGCAGGGGACAGTGCATCTTATGAATCTTTAACAGAGATTGCCATCCTGACCCTCCTCCCCCAATAAACGTAACCATAACGGTTGCAATATGGTGGGCAGTGTTGGGGCTAGTTACTCAAAAAAGTAATATATTACATATTACATATTACTCTCAAAAATAGTAATGCCTTACTTTACTTTATTACTCCCTGGAGAAAGTAACTAGTTATATTACTAGTTAATTTTTTTTTCCTTAATTACTCTATAATTGCCTGAGATGCATCAGATGGAGGGACAACATACAAAGGAGGAGTGTTCTTTAGGGTCTTTATTACGCCAACAACAGACTGGCACTGTCTAGCACAAATAACTACAAACAACTGTACTAGTCCAGATGTCAGCGGTCGTTGGCACATACTCAGTGCTCTCAAACGTTTTCTTCAGCTCACTTTTCATCATGTGTAACATTTATCTAGGTACATTGCGAAGGTTTTCCTGTCGGAAAACGGCTGGTCTGTCCCTGCTATTGGTATTTTGCAGATTATCTTTCGAAAAGACAGCGATTCAATGGTAGAAAGAGGTAACATTTCTTCTACTACGTACGAGGCAACAAGCTTATTTATCTCGGATTTTGATGTTGGTAGTACTTTATGTTCAAATGAAAGTTTTTGCTGCTTGTTCATGTCACTCTGTCGCTTCACAACGAGCTTGATGTGTCCGTGCTGTCGCTGCAGGTGCTTCTTCAAGTTGGAGGTAGAGTTATAAGCGGTGCAGAGCAGCTTTCTCCCCGGGCAGAGTGTGCACTTCACCGTCAAGTTATTTTCCTTCCATTGAACATATTCAAAATAATGACTGAATCTCCACCCGTCAAAACTAGCTTTCTGTTGCTGGGAACCTTCCTCTGAAAAAGAGCTTGCCGTTGTTGACGCTTCCATTTTCCCCCATCTGTCTTTGCGGGTGCTGCTCTGCTGTCGGCTGCCGGGTGTCGACCAATCGGTGATGGTAAATGATACCTCGTGCCAAACCCAGACCAATCACTGTTCCATTCACGCCCCCCTCCCCTTCCCTTCTGTTCTCTGTGTTGTGTGCCTTGTGTGTGATGAAGGTGCTACTGGCAAATGTAATGCAAGTAACTAGCTCGGGAAAACTGTAATAATATTACCATTTTCAGACGAGTAATGCCTTACATTACTAGTTACTGAAAAAAGTAATATTATTACAGTAACGCGTTACTTTGTAACATGTTACACCCAACACTGATGGTGGGTAAGTATGAGTGTTAGGATGGCGTTTGAGGCTATTTCTGACATGGACTGTGAGGCTATCTGCTGTGTGGACCACCTGGGGATAGGCTGCCCTAAGAATTAAAAAGTCAAGATTTGGAGCCTACAACAATCTTACTAACTCCGGGAGAGTGGGTGGGGTGAAGAAAATTCCTCTTGGGATCGAATGATTGATCATTCTATCTAATCTATATCTATCTGTCTATCTATCTATATCTATCTGTCTCTAATCTATCTATCGATCTATCTATCTAATCTATCTACCTATCTACAGTATATCTATCTGTCTCTAATCTATCTTTCGATCTATCTCTTTAATCTATCTATATCTGTCTCTAATCTATCTATCTATCTATATCTATCTGTCTCTAATCTATCTATCTAATCATACTAGCAATAGGGAGTCATCCATAGTTGTTGTGTGGCATGGTGGCACACTGGCTACTACTGTTACCTCATACCAGGGTTTGAGTATCTGCACTTGCTCCATGTGTGTGGAGTTTGCCTGTTCTTTCCATCATGGGGTTTCCTGCAGGTTTTCTGGTTCTTTGGTCCCCCCCGAATCATGAATTGGAATTGTTTATTTGTCCGTAGGTATGAATGTGTGTGTCCTACAATGGGTTGACACTCTAAATTCCCTGCCTTGTGTAGTTTCTGAGATATACCCTTGTGACCCTGCATAGGACAAGTGGGTACAGATAATGAATGGATGGATCCATGATTGTTATAAGGTAGTGATGATGTTAATAGTGGAGAACTTGAGGATTTTCATGATGCCTGGTGTCGTCCCCCATATTACCATCAGCCGTCTTCACCTCCCTTCATCACCCCCCACCTGTCCCCCTCTGGCTCGGACGTGCCAAGTGTAGACGTGCGTCATAGTGCTGGGACACGGCACGGGCACCCCGACACGCTGCCGGAGCAGTGGCATGCCTGTCTGCAGCCGCCGCCGTTTAATCCCCATGAAAGACGATTATTCATTTTTTATCATTGCCATTTATTTTTTATGTACCCAGCAGCTCCTGCGGGGCTTTGCTAGGGAGGGCACTGCAACACGTGATCAGAGATTAATATTAATATCAGACCCACGACACAGATAAGGGTGGGGGGACCTGGCGAGAGACGGTGGCCGGTCAAACTGGATGCTGGATTCATCTGTAATCACTGGTTTATGGTGGGTCTGCATTTCCATCTTCTATTCCTCATTCTGAACTGGGCTACATTCCACTGTCCTTCCTTCAAGATTCAAGATTCTTCATTTGTCACACGGTTCTTTGTTCTGAGTAGGATTCTGAGCTTATGGGGGTGTGTTTCATTGGTTTGTGGCAGTGTTTCTCAATCCAGTCCTCAGGGACCACCAGACAGTCTACATTTTTGCTCCCTCTAGTACACCTGAATCAACCAATAAAGAATGAGCCAGACAGGCAAGAACACAATACTTAGTACAGGTGTATTGGGAGCTGGGAGGGAGCAAAAATGTAGCTTATCTGGGGATCCTCAAGGATCAGGTTAAGAAACAGTTACGGGGCATCACATGGCACAAGGAGGATCCACGGAGGATCTCGTGAGAACAGGGGTTTTATTAGACAGATAGGTCAAAACAAGAAAACAAAAGAGACCACGAGGGGTGTGAACACAGGCAAGTAGATAACAAGGATCAAATCAGGGAGTAACACAGGAACTAACAGCACATGCATCTAGCCAGCACAAACACAGCAACATCCACAATGACCAACTGAGGAACAGAATGAGGGCAGGCACTTAAGTACACAGATAACGAGGGCTACATGAGTGGCAGGTGCGGACCATAACAATAAACCAAACACTCGACCTGGGAACATGGTACGGGTGAGAGATGTGGTTTAAATCAGCGAATGGTGAAGCTTCTCTTTCTCTGTCGTCTCAGGTCCCTCTTGGTACCTCTTCTTCCGTGCTGGTCCATGAGTAATGAGTAACATACCTAATTAATATGGTTGTTGGGTGGTGACCCATTCAGCAAAACATGAACCACAGCAGGGAAAATAACCGGAGGTCATCACAGAAGGTCAGGAAAACAGACGCATGTTTTGACTCATTATCTAAGGGTGAAGATAATGTCATAATCTTCACAAACCCTCCCTTATTCAGAAGTGTTCTGATATTTTAAAGTTGATTGCTTAGTTGTCAGGCTTCTTTTATTCATCGCCTTAATTGAGTCAAATCCGTAAGTGGTATGGTTATCAGCGACAGGAGCTGATCAACCAATCTTCTTGGAATTTGGGAACAGTGGGATGCATTTTTGGATAAGGAAAGACACTGATTGTACTTCCTGTTTCCTTCCTGAGTGGGACCTGGACATAAGACTTTGCAGGATATGAAGCTGAAAAGGTCAGCCTTGGTGTCATGACCTTACAAAAGGTCCTGCACCACAAATCTCTGTAAAAGTCACGCCAGGATGAGTTATGGAAGACTGGTGACAGACACCAAATGAGAAGGTCAGTCTTGTAGAAGCTTTGCTTGTAGAAGTGGCTTATGTGCTAGCAGTGCTTTTTCATCAGGACAGAAGTCTAACCTTGTCTCCCATCCAGTCAATTACTGAAGAAGGCTTCAGCTCTGGCTCCACGGCCTGGTACTAGTGTAAGAGAACAGTTGGGTGGTAGAGCTCCTTAGGTGCCACGAGCACCCCTGTGCCAGACCAGAATCAGGCTCCCTCTCTATCTATTAAGTACAGAGAGGAGACACCAAAAGGGCTCCAGTGGCAGAGAGCTGCTGTTCTGATTGGATCCAGCAACAGCTACCCCCCCTTCCCAAGACAAATAGCTGTGTCAGCAAATCATTTTTATCTTTGGCTAGTTATTCCCATCATTAAGACAGCCGGCCAGTCATGCTTGGCATATCACTCTTTCTCATGGTTTACTAACAAGGCTGCATTTGCCACTTTCACCAGATTTATATTTGCGTGCACTAAATTGGTATCGCAACCACTGGTTATCATCAGACCACCTTAAACGACATTAGCCAATTGTTTACGCCTGTCAACGTCCACAAGTCTGCCTGCCAGCCGGATCATGCGTCAATCGGGCGGCTTGTCGGATTCTCAGCCCGCCACTCAGCTCGCCCATCTGTCCCGTAATACAGTCTCCAGATACAGTCAGTGTGTCATGCAGTGGCAGGGGGTGCAGTCGAGGATGAGCCCCTACCTGCCCACAAATCCAGCCTCTTATATAGAACCCAAGGGCAGTTTCCTCTGCATTTCAGAGGGTTTGACTTATTACGGGGAGCGCATGTTATTCCCTTCATATATAAGGGAATATATAAGAACAGTATATCGGATGGATGGATGGATGGATGGATGGATGGATAGATATGCTTCACTTATTCCAAGAGGAAAAATGCTAGACCCCCCATACTTAGTAGGCCCCAGCGCTGAAATACAGAGTGGTCAGCATTCTTGCTATTTCTGATTTATAGGGCATGTTTAATATTCTGTCAGACTCAGGTGTCACCTAGTAAGAGGCTGTTACTGACCCCCCCCCCCCATTATGTCACTGCATACATGCACAAAGGATACCCCCTGCACTCCACCACTGCGTGCTGGGATGTGAATGAATGAGCACAGCTGGGGCAGGGGGTCTCCAGGGGGTTTCCTGCGCCGGCGTCCCTGACTGGGCACGCTCTCAAGCAAGACGCTCCCTCGCACATGGAGTAATGTAAAATTCATGAAGGTCTTTGCCCCTTTGCTTTCTCTGAGGAGTGTGATATAGATCTTTTATATAATGTAGCTGGGATGCATCTTGCTGGTGTTAAAGGGGTGCCAGAGTTAATCTCCTGAAAAATAAAACTTAGGGAATGTGCTGGGTTGGACATAATAGGTATTAATCAGTCTGTTCTGCAACCGCTCTCTGTATTGTGGGAGTCATCGCAGGTCCTGGAGTACTGCATATTATCTTACCTAACTGATTCAATACTGAGAACATTATTGTTATTTATTCATTTCTGGGGGAGGCAGTAACTAAACTGCTTGAGTGGTCAACATGAAAATGAAAAACGTTTTTTTGTTTTTTACACTTTCTTTTGGGCCTGTAACCCATGACTGTGTGTAAGTCTAAAAAACAAAATGTTAAAATGTATGTTTTTTTCTATGAGGAAAGGCTTGCCATCTTACACCCGTAATGCTCAGCTAGGACTTCTGTTTCAATCTTTTGATCTTATTTTTGTAGGCTCAACCAAGCAGATTATAGAATACTGTTAAAAAGACATTCCTGATTTCATTTTTAATATTACTTTGACTTATGGTTGTAAAAATAATCTTTCCCACTAGTGTTTAAAAAAAAAAGAGTATAATGCAATGTTGGACCCAGTTACTAGTTTAATGAACCCATTTCCAAACTCTTTCCCAAAACACTGGCGACATTTGTTAACAATTTGAAACACGGGATTTTGTAGGTGTTTCAATTGTGCATTGAAATGGTAAAGTTTTGTACGTGGATATCATGGATTTGATCTGTGGCAGCACACAGGCATATACAACCCCTTACAGAGTTTGTACCCCTGTGCCAAGCCCTTGGGAACCAAGCAATGTGTTTAGATCTCTCTATCCGGGATATAAATGCATTCATAATGATTTCAGACCAGCTTCATCTGATTGCGTGTCTGTGTGGCTTGGGAGGAGGTCTGGCTGATTGATGGCTAGGCCAGAGGCCCCAGGCCTGCAGCTTTTGGAGCACAGATGGTGGCAGCAAGCTGAACACCTGCTACTTAACAGTCTGAGCAGATATAATCCAGCCAGTGACCCAGGGGCACTGGGACATCAGCTGGTGGCTGGGATCTCCAAGGCCTTCTGCTCCCAAAGGGGGTCCCCAGTGGGGGTTCCCAGTGCCCTACTCCCAGCTTCATTCTCAGAATAATGCTCTTTCCTCAGTGTTTTAAAGTACATGGCCCCAGTCTAGCTGCTGGTACAGAGTCTCGTCCCACTTTTCACTCATATTATGGTTTATAGAATAGGACACATAGTCAGGGCTGGCTTGGCTTTTTCGGGAGCCCTTGGCAAAGCTTTACTTGGAAGGCCTCCCTAGCAAGAAAACAGATGATAATTTCACTTCCTCTGCTATGAAGGTAATTCAGGGGCCATAGGAAACTGCCTGTTCTGTCTATAGCTAGAACCAAGGCCTGTATGTAGCATAGTGTGGTGTATTTTAGAACAGCATAGTGTAAGGTCATGTAGTATAATGTAATGTGGTCAAGTGTAGTGTAGTATAATGCAGTAAATGTAGCATAGAATAGTGTGGTGCGGCATGGCATAGTAAAATATGCTGTAGCGTGCTATAGTGTAGTATTGCGTAGTAGAATAAATAAAGTATATCATTTTCCTCTTGGAATAAATAAAGCATATCTATCAATCCATCCATCCAACCGATATACTGTTCTTATATCTGATGAAGGACTCATTCCTCAATTTATGGGTGTGTGTCTATAAAGGATATTTTTTTTTTTGCAAGCTGCAGCCTGGTTATTCTCTTTCTCATTAATGCTTCATGAGACTTCAGTCCTGCTTCTAGGAGCCTGATACTAACTGCCCTAGCAGTGCACTACACACCACTTAATGTTTCCCATTCCTTTTGAAGGTCACTTGATGTCATCCTCTGATTAATGAGAAGCTGTCGGATATGTTAATGGTCATCTCTGGCATTAGAAAGTTGCTTCCTCCCTTTACCTGACTGGTTTCTGGGGTTCCCAGTGTCTCCTGCTTCACCTTGTTCTTGTGTACTGCTGTCTTAGAAACTTTGAACCTGGAGGCAGCCTGCTGCTCAGTATAGCCTTCTTCAGATTAAACCAGGATTTAAGAATGCACATTCTAAAATAGAGTGGTTTTCCCAGAGCTGTAGTACTGTAGTAGTGTGGTGAAGTATTATGTGGTGCAACACAGGGCAGTGTAGTACAGTGCGGTGTTGCATTGTGTAGCATAATCTAGTATAGTGGTATTCACTGTGTAGCCCACGGGTCACACACTGCCCCATAGACTGATTAAATAAATAGGCAGATTATCCAGACGATCAGATACATTTACTTTTAAATTATTCTTTGTAATCTAGACCCTTGCAAATTCCCCAGCAAATAGTGTGCAGCTAAGTAGTGAATGAACAATCAAGTAGGGTGGCAGAACAGAAGCTGGAAGGAGAAGGTTTAGCACGGTCACACTTTACTAGCTAACTATAAAATGGATCAGTTTGTTACCACAAAAAGACGAAGGTGAGGCAGGATCAAACGTAAATGATGGCCCCCAACCCCCCTCTACACTGGTAAGTGTGGCCCTCATCTAAAATTCAGTGAAGAACACTGGTCTAGTATAATATAATGTAGTGTAGTGGTGTATAGTGCAGTATAGGGTAATTCAGTATAGTGCGGTGTAGTGTAGCATGGCACAGTGTATTGTAGTATAGTGTTGTATAGTGTAGTGTGGCATATTATGGCACGGTATAATTAGTATAGTATAGTGTGGTGTAGCATACTATAATGTGGTGTAGTGTATCATAGTATAGTATAACGCAATATAATGTAGTGTAGCAGAGTATAGTATAGTAGTGTGGTTCACTGTAGTGTGGTGGCATAATGTAGTGTTGTGTAGCATAGTGTAGTGTGGCATGGCATAGTATAGTGCAGTATAATGTGGTGTAGTGTAGTATGAAATGTTGTGTCGTGTTCTATAGTGCAGTGCTTATAGTGTAGCATAGGGTGATGTAATAGTGTGTTAAAATAAATAAACATAATTAACACAGCTGCATTTTGTTTTCTTCCTGTGTGGGCCTGTGTGTGTTTCTTTAAAATTCATCACCTGGAGCTTGGCTACCGATGTCATTGCGCAGTGCATAATGGGACAACCGACATCATCGTGCAGTGCATAATGGGGCAACCGACATCATCGTGCAGTGCATAATGGGGCGACTGACATCATCGTGCAGTGCATAATGGGGCAACTGACATCATCGTGCAGTACATAATGGGGCTACCGACATCATCGTGCAGTGCATAATGGGACTACCGACTTCATCGTGCAGTGCATAATGGGGCAACCGACATCATCGTGCAGTGCATAATAGGGCAACCGACATCATCGTGCAGTGTACTACGATGCAGAACTGCCTTATTGTGTAGCCGCAAACCGTAATAAACTGGCAGACTCATCTCAGTGCTATTCCTCGTGCTGCACACTGTTTGTAAGCATATTTACAATTTGTCAGAACGAAAAGAGATTCTACAGAGACAAACTCTTACCAGACTGCATAGTTCAGTTTTTAAAGATGCTATTAAACAATGTTGTCTGAAATATACATCCTTTGTGATTATTTTACATTAATTTGGTGATTTAATTTTACAATTTAATGTGTATTAACTAGCTTTAATCTTAACAAGAAAAACACGTTTTTAATTGTGATTAATCACAATCAATTCATTGCAAAATGTGCAATTCATTTTTTTAATGGACAGCTCTAATCTATACAAACACATATGATATATACTGAAGTATTATTTATGTATATTCATATTGTAGTATATATAATACAGTATGCTATAGTATTCATAAATAAATGTTTGATGTACTAGGTGCTGCATATATTGTAATCAATATATAAAGCATAATAAGAAAATCATTTAAACAAACTAATGTACAGCTTAAGCAGCCCCATTAATCTTCTCATTACAGGCAGGTGGACAATGTCTGCTCCACCTTCTCACGTTCAGTAGGAAATAAAATGTTATGTAGCCAGGGTGCTGTTCTTGCAATGCTTACTGTGACACTTCTTCCCCCATCTGAACGCGATTGTATTGGAAGCAAGACGCTGAACACACAGATCACAACAGAGGTCCAGTGCTGTGATGCAGAGAGCTTGCTAATGCTATCAACCAGCTAATAGTATCAGTCGGCTAATGCTATTGGCCGGCTAATGCTATTAGCGTACACCATCTCATCTCACGCAGAGCACTGGCAACGTGCAATATTTAAATTGATCACCAGTTTCAGGAAAACTGAACAACTGGTATATGAAACTGCAATATTAAATTAACACAAGACTCTACAGCGTGACACTGAATGAGAAATTATGTAGCCATTTCTGTAGCACTATGGAAATTAACCAGCTGTGACTTTGTTGCGCTACAGATTTATTGGTAGTCAAGCATTTGAAAACATTGGAAATAGAGTTTAAAAAGTCAACATGATTTTTTTTCTTATACCAGAATATATTTGTTTTTAAAATACAAAAGTTGTTTGCTGCAACATAAAATGACTAATTATTATTAATTATTATTAATTTACTCAATTTGATATATCAGCCTACAATTGAATGTCTCGTACATATTTCAAAATGGCGAATTGTATGCCGAATTGTATGAATCGGATATGATGCTAAGGTTAACTATGAACGGACAGGCTCATCATTTGATGTAATGAATTGTCTGGACTATTGTGTAACATGCCATTATTATGACCTGAGCCAAAATGTCACGGTTGCGTTGAGCTGGACCCATTTATGAGCTGCTGCAGATCTAGTGTCTCCTGTACTTCAAAGGGTAAATGCTGTTTGATCTCATTGGTGAGATTGAGTCTTGTGATGTGATGTCACCAAACAAACTACATTCATGGGAGGATCCACATCCTCTGATGTCTTACAAACTGTTGAAATTAATGAGAAACTTAACATGCTTTCAGGGGTCATTACGAGACAAGGCTAGCTAATGCTAATAATCTTAAAATTTTATCAATGCCTCTGTAACAGAAGGTTAAATCCTGGGTCGTGAATTGAAACCCTTTGTACGAAGGCCAGACGGCTCCGATGTTAAAGGTCCTTTTAATCTGATGGAGGATCTGATGACCATAGTGAGACTGGTGCCACACCAAGAAAAGCTCTAGAAACACATTTATAGAAACTTGTAAGTACTTCTTGGCAGGCCTCCTTGCTGAACTCCATCAAATGGCGAAGCAGCAGATGAGCTGAAAAGCAGCTGCACAGCAGGCCTTGGTACTAATCTGGTGGTGAAGGGAGCGGGGCGAGGGATTGTGATAGGCATCGCTAGCTGCTCCCTGATGGGCTACTGGGGATTAACCAATTAAGTCCTCCTTGCTTTCAGTTCTCTGATCTAACTGAACATGGGTCTCTAGGCACCATCTTGGCAGTCATGTATGAATCTGTTTATCTAGCCACGAGTTTGAGTAGTCCTTTCATAAACACGATAAGGCTCACTATGTACCATAGTCCCATACTTTCCCTCCATCTGATAGTATTTCCCATGGATCCACATCCTCTTCTTTAACCCAAATATACCCAGCCTTTAGGTTTTTTCTCAATCAAAAGAACACAAGTAGCATAGGAATGGTTTTCTACCAGAAAGAAATAATCAAGCAAAGAGCACTTATTCCAAATGCTGCCCTTAATTTTGGCTGAATTGCACTCACTGAAGTGGTGTTAATCAGATATCTGGAAATTTATATGCCAAAGAAGAATCCCAGTTTTCTCACCAGAAGAAAGGGAAAGAAAAACGATTTGCGAGTGAAACTGAAGGCCTGAGCTCTCATTGTTGTGAAGATGTTAAATGTGAAAAGGCTCATTTTGCAGAAGAATATGTTCAGGCAGAAGAATTGTAAATGGCGAGGCCCTGGGAGCCTGTTTACCATACCTATTCTTCTTTAATCTGGTTCCTCATGGGCCTTTCTTGGTACCATCTTTTTTTTAAATGCAAATATGCTCCCTGAGTTCCTTTTAGTTCCCAAATCGTCACTCTCTTCATACTCTTCATGACTATATGATATCTGGCAAAATATCAAAAAAAGTCTTTTATTTTATATTACCTTTAATTCCCTCTCTACCTTCAGTGATTGATCTCTTTATTTGATGAGCAAAAGTCCAAAACTTACTCAAGCCATGGGATATGTTTTCCAGAAAATTTCTCTGGACTTACTGAAGTTTGGAAATTTAGTGTAAGTGCTTTTTGGATTACTTGAGGATTGAGTGAGTTTTGGTTCCCAGTACTGTAATATATGACTGGGGTGAATTTTGGACACTTGGTCTTCGTAGGTTCCACCATAGCCTTTTTCTTCTCAACTGGTTTTACCTCAGCGATATAAGAAATGTATGTATCTAAAACCTGCTCCCAACAATTTCCTTGAGTTATGAAGCAAGTTCTGAGCGGTTGGCATTGTAAAGTTTGGCATTTTGCAGTTCCATGTGTAGCTAATACTGATACATGGTACTCCTAGTTATTTACAAAAAATTTGTCTGAGAGTCTGTACTGGTACCAACTGAAATGGACTGCCACTCAGAATTAATTATTTCTGATTTACAAAGTACCAATGAGCCCAGACTGAAGTATTAGGTAATGTATTGTAGTAAATGTATTAAGAAGACATTCAAATAGTTTGTTGGGGGTATGAGGTGAATTAGCCAACTATTCGTTTTAATCCAATACAAGCCCAGCAACAGAACCAGATGGATGTTCATTTTTTTGAATGTACCATCACCAGTTTGGGCAGCCACTCTGGATGGAGAATGTGGCTGACAGGTTTATTTTATTACACAGTCACAGCTGCCCATCTGCCAGATACACAGACTGTTTACTGTCTCTAGCATTTGGGACCTAAGCGTCCTGTCACTGTTGGGAGGAATTAAATGCTGAAGGATAAACAGAAAATGATTCCTGTGTAAGGAAAAGTAGAATGCTTAAAAACAGACGTATGACCCTAACAGAACTCTCCAATTGCGATTGCCATTACTGATCAATTCTAGATAATTGCAAGCACCTAGGCATGCTTCTGCAAACATTTATGAAGGAATGGGTTGCGCTCAGGAGCTAAGTAGAGTCAAGTGTGGTATAGTGATAGGATGTCACCTGTGCAACAACCATTCGAGAGTCCATTGAGATTTCCTGGCTACTAAATATTCCATGGGCAACTGTTAGTGGTATTATAACAAAGTGGAAGCACTTGGGAAAAAACAGCAACTCAGCGTGGTAGGTCACGTAAAATCACAGAGCTGGGACAGTGCATGCTGAGGTGCACAGTGTGCAGAAGCCCTCAACTTTCCGCAGAGTCAGTACCTACATACCTCTAAACTTGTTGCCTTCAGATTAGCTCAAGAACAGTGCGTAGAGAGCTTCATGGAATGGATTTCCATGGCCGAGCAGCTGCATCAAAGCCTTACCAAGTGCAATGCAAGTCCTGCATTCGATTATCTCTCTCAGAGTTGTAAGTTGGAGAAAAATGCAATGAAAACGTCACTTCCTGTTGGGAACACACCCCTTTTCCGATGTTGAAGTTGGAGAGAATTTTGTTGTACGAGAATCCCCTGTGATGTCATTTCAACATGGCAGCTTACACAGTCAACAATTAGTGTTTCACTAATTCTCTATTTTATAAATATTTCAAAATGTTCATTTTATTAAATGTATTAATCGTTATGAATGTAATCGCACATGGTCTTTCATATGAAGTAATAAATGTCTTTCTAAGAGCTTTTTGTACTCAGATGACAATCACAGTGTGTTCATGGAGGCAGCCATGTTGGTTCTGAGATGTGTAGCTCGAACGGGAAATTGATCGGATGTGACGTCTCGCACCTCAGAATTTACTACTTCGTCGGGATAATCAAACGCACCAAAAGTGGTGCAATATATATATATATATATATATATGCATATATATTGCTGACAGTTACCCTTGCAAATGTTGCTAATTGTTTGGGTGTCCTGCAGTTAGTGTCTGTCACAGGAGATTACAGTTAGCAAGCTATTCACAAACTTAGTGCGTTCATTCAGAAAAACCAGTTACTGAAGCTTGACTGAACTGTACGTTCATCACATTAAACTTGCACTTTTCATTTCTGTTGCATTTATTCTAGTAGCATCTCTTGCAATTTGTGATTGGGACATTGGTATCAGTGTCTGGATACATGCCCATGGCCAAAAGAAATAGCCAGAATTACTGGACTGGTAATAAGGCGTACTCAATTCAACTGAATGGACTTGTAACCTGACTTTGTCCTTCCCCAGGACATCCATGCACCCCCTAATTCACCACTGTTTTTCTTGTGTGCTGTGTGTGGCTTCATCGTATTCAAGAATGTCAAAGAGAGAGATTTATTATGAGCTTATACAGCAGACACTGCTGTATTCTGCACAGTTACAAACTGATGGAAAATAAGCCTTCCGATTCGACGAACATATAAGACTTTTCTGCCAGACAGCCAATGAGTTTCTAATTCTATTGTATTTGGAACAATGAATTAAAAAAGTTTAACAATGAAGGTTCATAGCCTGTAATGAATTAGCTCTGCAGTTGTTTCTGGTAATGATGTTACATTTATTCTGACTATTTAATAATTAATTTGTGGAGAGCAGCACTGAGCTTTCATTAGGTGGTATGAAGCCGTTTCATTGGTGTGATATAATCTGGTGAGTGTCAGCAGGTTCCCACTGGTGTCTCTGTAGCGCAGGTATAAGATTTAACGGTGTCTACTGGAGTCTCCTCATTAGAGACCACCTTTCTCGCTAGGGGTACAAGCACATGGGTGTTCTGTTCTTTTGTGGACTCAAAGGCGCAGCGATCGTGACACTGAGCAGGGGCAATTCCATCACAGTTCTGACTGACAGCACACGGCTTAGTCACAGCTACTGTAAATGGCAGACTTCAGGATACACAGCGAGGGTGTTTCCTACTCACTTTTGATTGACAGCGTCTGTCCATGAGAGTCGTGACTATATTTTGGTTTCTTGTGAATGGCAATAACAATTTATATTTGCAGGCAATAATGGGACAGTAACATTGTCACGAGAGCCTAGCAATATTTTATGGAGTTCATTATAGAAAACAGGGTTCTTTGGAATCCAAGTAAAACTGCTGGGCACTAAGACTGCAGGATAGATTGAGATGATTTTATGGGCGCCCTCAGGATAATTTTTCAGAAACTTACAAAAACAGAGAAACTTACAAAACACTGGTGGCTCTTAAATTGAAGGACCACACCAAGGACCATTAATGTACATAAGGTGAAAGTGCTTTATAAATTTATTTCATTGGTTCCAGGTAATAGTGGGACTTGGTCCCCCATTTCACCCATCCCCTAGAACTTCTACCTCCTCCTTGTGTTTCATTTCAGTGATATGTGTAAAACCATCTGGCCTCGTGGTAAGGCATGCCGCCCTACTGTATTTCTTAGGACCGTAATTAACAGCTATTTCTGCAGAACAGTGCCTTGCACTTAGAAGATAGTTTGGTCACATTCCTTACAATAAGCTAAAGTTCTACAAGCAGCAGCACCATGCAGTTTGAATCCAAGCAGCTTAAACATTCAATGTGATGTAAGTGAGTGTCAGTTTAGATGCAGGTAGTGCAACATTAATAGCGAAGACCTGTTTTACTAATGCATTTTCAGCTGGTGATATCTCGTATTGTTCTCCTCACTAAAGCCCATATGGCCTACTGAAGACCAGCTCAGGAATACAGGGAGCAAAGGCTTGGCTCACTAGTATATGCAAACACTAGGGTAATTTGTGACTGTTGTACAGAGACATGGGATGCTTACTGGGAGCATGTATGCAAAAGCAAGGTGAACATTTCAAGAGGACTTCCACAGGGCCCATCTCTCTCAAGGGGATCTTCTGTTTAAGAGGGGTCTATGATCCGATAGAGCACTTGTGGATAGAAGCCAAAAGTTATTTACCACAGAAAATGTCACCTGCTTTGTTCTAATGGTCTGTCTAGCCCACTTGCAGCAGAACATCTGGCAAATCCAGCACGTCAGCTAGTGTAGTGAATTATAAGCGGGGGGTTTCAGATTTGACCCCCAGTAGAGGCCTTGCTGAGATACACTTATGCTGCACTTATGAAGTATTTATCCTGAACTGGTCAAGTGTCATAGTCAGGTATCTGTGAGGGTATATATAAGTCCCTTTACATTAGAGCATCAGCAGAGCACTTGCATTTAAGGAGAGACATTAAGTGTGCATTAAGTGTCTTGGATGTCTTAGCTTTCACATTTAAACCATCTCTTTTAGCTGCTTATCTATAGGGTTACTTCAGGCCTGGAGCCTACCTGGGTACCTCATGGATGGGATGCCAGTCCATCACAGGGCAGAAGGCTGGGTTACCCCTTGGATGGGGTGCCAGTCCATCACAGGGCAGAAGCCTGGGGTACCTCATGGATGGGATGCCAGTCCATCACAGGGCAGAATGCTGGGGTACCCCTTGAATGGGGTGCCAGTCCATGACAGGGCGGAAGGCTAGGGTATCTCATGGATGGGGTGCCAGTCCATCACAGGGCAGAAGGCTGGGGTACCTCATGGATGGGGTGCCAGTCCATCACAGGGCAGAAACCTGAGTTACCCCATGGATGGGGTGCCAGTCTATCACAGGGCAGAAGGCTGGGATACCTCAGGAATGTGATGCCAGTCCATCACAGGGCAGAAGCCTGGGTTACCCCTTGGATGGGGTGCCAGTCCATCACAGGGCAGAAGGCTGGGGTACCTCATGGATGGGATGCCAGTCCATCACAGGGCAGAAGCCTGGGTTACCCCTTGGATGGGGTATCAGTCCATCACAGGGCAGAAGGCTGGGTTACCTCATGGATGGGGTGCCAGTCCATGACAGGGCAGAAGGCTGGGTTACCCCTTGGATGGGGTGCCAGTCCATGACAGGGCTGAAGCCTGGGTTACCCCTTGGATGGGATACCAGTCCATCACAGGGCAGAAGGCAGGGTTACCTCATGGATGGGGTGCCAGTCCATCACAGGGCAGAAGGCAGGGTTACCTCATGGATGGGGTGCCAGTCCATCACAGGGCAGAAGCCTGGGTTACCCCTTGGATGGGGTGCCAGTCCATCACAGGGCAGAAGGCAGGGTTACCTCATGGATGGGGTGCCAGTCCATCACAGGGCAG
>JAODKN010000001.1:25105397-25115653 GCA_026774425.1 Petrocephalus zakoni
GGTTTTGCCAACGCCCCCCTAAAACTTTGTTTTCATTCCTTTCTATTTTTTTTTCGCTTTATCTTGGGTTGGTGGCACCCCCCCCCCCCCCCCCCATTTCACGGCTTTATTTGATGATTCCTTGGTTAACATTAAACTTGCCTTTTCTAACCAAATTCACCACAAAAATGTCTCATTCTGAAATCTGTGCCTGTCCGTTGTGGTTTCTGCTGATATTTGAAGAAGGAAAGCTCTAATGGTGAGATGGAGGTCTACCTTTGTTCATAGAGGGGTACTCTCTGCAGACAGGAGGGTCTCCCTAGGCTCGTACGGATTTGGTGGGTAAACCAAGGAGAGGACCGCACTCTAGAGGTAGTTTTAAAAAAGCTGGGTTTTTCAGGGTTTGAGGTCATTCCATGAAGAAACTTACCCAGTCATCCTGTTCTCAAGTGCCTATGAGACACATTCAATTTTAAAAATGTTTAATCAGCAAATTTTATGCAAGTGGTGCAAGTTTGTTCTGTACAGTATATTAGGGACATTTTCAGGCTGTCAACAGTTGAGAAATTAAAAAAATAAAGTTGTAAAGAATGGCGGATGTCCTTATATACTGAGTGGTTGCAATGACAGTGTGCTTGGTATTATTAGCATTTTTTGTGCCTTATGGTAGTTATAATGGATTCAAGTACTTTTAAACATTATACGGGCAAACAACAGTGCAATATTGAATCAACATACCAGTTGGACCAGATAATGTAAGGAATAATTATTTGTAGTATGTAAACACTACTGACAATGGTAGTCCTGGGAAACTTGCTTAAATTTAAATATGTGTTGACTTAGGCAAGTCAGGCCAATAATGAAAAAGATCTAGGTCTAGTTTGAAATTGCTGCAAGGACAGGTTCTATAGAGGTATTAATCTTATTAGCTATTAGTTATGGTTGCCAAATGTAATCAGCTGGTAATATGTGTGTCAGAGATGTGATAACATCCAGCACTTCACAATTCAAATCTCACATCTCTGGAAGATTATCTTCAGCAGAAGTAGATCACAGATGAAAATCCAAACGCTGCAAGGAATTAACACCATCTGTATTGCATTTTTCCCGTGTTGTACACTGTATCTTTTCTATTCTCAGTTGAATCACTCCACATGTGTACTGGCTGATTATAGGTTGTCACAGTAAAAATCATCCACGATTAGGAGAGGGCTCTCGTTCCATGGGAAACAAGATCTCTCCAACCCAGTTCTCATCATCTGTAGGTTGGTTGCTTGTAACCTGTAGAGACAACTGTTTGAGAGAGAGCTGAATATCAACCCTGAAACAAATTAACCTTTTCATTTTCAGTGTAAATAAGGTGAGACCTGCCAGGGAAGAGGTGTGGCATCTGCGAGTGGTGCATCTTCAGGTTTACTACTTCATTTAGGGCAGTTTTTCTCAACCCAGCACTCAAAGCATAGACGCGTTATTCCCTACTAAAGAATATTATTCTTGGCCTGTGAGATTTTTTTGTAATGTTCTGGATGTGATTTGTTCCAGTGTTTCTCAACATAATCTTCAGGAACTCCCTGACAGTCCACATTTTTGCTACCAGCTCTTAGTACACCGGTTACTACATCGGTGTTCTTGATTTTTATGTTTGTTCTTGATTGTTAGGTACAGGTATACTGGGAGAGTGTGTAATGTGGACTGTCTGGGGGTCCTTAAGACTATGCCTTGATCTTCCTGAGACTCCAGGCTCCCTTCTTCCCTGAATAAGATGACTGGTGGAAAGATGGATGAATTAATGGATTTTTGTGGACAGTCTGCAGATTACATTTTAATTGGAAAACGATTACGACCCTGTACTGACCTTTTGTATTTTAGCCTCTGGGGCCGGATCCTCTATGTTCAGGCTGGATATGCACATCCTGCAGTTCCATCGATCTCCAAGGAAACGGGCCTAGCAGCAGAGGGGGAGACCCAGACTGTGTGAACGTTCTTCTGTCACATGTCCATTCATAGCAGAAGGAAGCAGGACTACTAAACACAGGCCCGGTACCACCTGAGAAAAGCATTCACCTGCCCACCGCAAGCAAGGTCTGCTGAAGCCTACGTGTAATAACCATGGGAGAGATGTCTTTGAACATCCACTCTCTCATCAAACGCAGAGCAGGAAACATCAAGGCTGTGAAGCCTGGAAGAACCTTCTTAAATGATTACTGCTACTCCATGTGACCCCGCCAGGGGTATATACAGGATATGGGGTCCTCTGAATGAATAATGGCCCCTCTTATTCCCCACTTACCTTAAAAAATATCATGGGATTGCCTCCGGACCACACAGATCAGTGTTTAATGTGTGCAGCCTTGCAGCTAAGACTGTAAATATATATCTGCCATTTCATGCTGTTTTACACGAATATCATTAGTTTCATATACCGTGACTCAAACTAAGAAATATGGACTGTGCTCATGATCAGAAGGTTGCTAGTTCCAGTCCTGATAGGGGACTTGCTGTTGCGCCTTTGAACATACTTTACCGGAATAAATTCAGTAAAATATATACAGCATCCTGTCATCACTTTCATCCACCAGAAACAAAGTTCACTCAACCAGAGGGGGGCACTGTCTATTGCCATAGGAAGGAAATCTCATATCATGAAGCTGAAAAAAATAGACAAATATCACATGGCCTGTGTTGGGTAAAGGTTGAGGGTAGGTTCAAGTGAATAATGGTGGACAGTTTTTCATGAAACTGAATGATCAACAGGCTAACATCTGCACAGTTGCAATAACCCTGTTAATACTTATGTCTTAGTTAATCTTCTTCATGTTAGTCAGTGAGACGGGAGACTATGTGGTTGTAGTCCCACCATATATTGAAGTTAAAAGCTTATTTTCAGATTAATTAAGGCCTTTTTATTCATTTACATAGTAGAAATAACGTATTCAAGATGATGAAGCTTTAAAGGGGGACTCATTTCCAAATTATCGTTTTTTATTTGGCCAGTGAGTCTCTGTGGCTATAGTCTATTCACGTCATTAAATGATCCAGAGCTGCTGTTTAAATGGGAAGCAAGATTGCCCTCATGACGTTAGTTAAATGAGTTAAATCACCTTTAATTAACTTATTTGCCAGCTGTTCAGAAGGCAAATGCCCCTTCACAAAGTGGCCTGTTTCCTCCAAGCTTTTTAGAGCCTCATGTCTCAGACATGAGCAGGTTTGAAGCATGGCGCTGCCGTGTTCTGCAAACCTGGACTTTGAACTTGTGGGATTAGTGATCTATATTCAAACAAAAACTGCAAACAAACTTTACCGCCCAAATTGCAAAACAGACCTTGAATCTCATCAAATGGGGTGAATTTAAGACAAATGAAAAGTTATGTTTATCACATTCTGAGTTTTTCACGTAGGAGAGATTTGAACATTCTATTTTGTAGCAGGAATGTAATAAAGCAATGTATGATAAAATACAGCATCACTTGGACATTTAGGACTAAATACTAAGTAACTAGTGTTTTATTTCTATATTATATTATAGTGTTTTATTATTATAGTTTTTTTTTTATTAGACATTAAAAAATATCCTAAGATGAAATTCAAATGGACTTGATTGCTTTACTGGAAGTTTGAATTCTGTAATGTTTAAATGAGTAAACAGAGATAGAAACTGATAAATATTAGAACAGGACAACCAAAAGTAAAACCTTAGAACCCCTGAAATAATCCTAATTATCCTACTTATCAGAAATAACATAAATAAAAACAGCTGAAGCCAAAGCAGTTAATTTAGGTTAATACGTAAGATGATCTGGGTTAGATGTTCTGAGCCCCCTTCTAGGGTTTCCACTAAAATCTGAAGAAATATGGGTACCCCCATGGCAGAATTTGCTATTTTGTATTCAGGGGCCCCTGTAAAGTGCTGGGCCCCCTGAATCTGCCAGAGTGTTTATGTCCCTCTGACACCCCCGGTACTAAATAACGAAATAGATGAGGTATTCTAGGGAAGGCCAATTCAACGCTATATTTTAGTGGAAGTGTGTTGTGAGGATTTTCAGTTTCAGCTACACTGTATTATACTGTAGGTTACTTACGTGTTTATTTAAAGTTTGTTATTGGTTTGTTAAAAAAAATGATTGACGATTGAACCGGAGTTTTTGGGTTTAATTTCAGTTTGTGAAGATTGCTTTCAAGTCAACATACATTAAAACTTAATACAGGGCAGTTCCGAATGTTGTTTGATAATTGAAAAATCATTTCAATTGATTTCATTTTCAAATGAATGATAATTAATAAGTAACCGTATATTAGGCTATAGATAATGTCTTTTTGGAAACCTCCCCAAAAAGGCTTAACTATTTATAAGTCTGATTATATTCTGACTATATTATATAGTCTGTAAATGGCTCCGAATACGACTGCCTGATCTTTATGTCTTTTGGCATTTCCCAAAATCAATGACTCACCTGTCTCTTTGCTCGGTCCGGACGAGGGGCAGCAATTGCTAAGGCCAAAAGGGTGGCCAGCAGCAGCAGCAGCGATGATCTCTTCATCTTTGTATTGGCGTGAAATGCACTGTACTGCCCGGAGAGCACAGGGCTGTGCCTTATAGCCACGTCATGCTACATAAACAGCCTCTCACAAGCAGCCTGTCAAAACTATTTCACTAAATAGCTCCAGCGTGAGGTTCAGGCATATGACATTGGAGGAACTCCAATATGACAAATCCGATATTTCAAGGTTTGTCTGAGATTGAAACTTGTACAGCAAACAATTTCCTGAGTATTTCTGCCGATGTCTGAATATATACAGTATACTACAGCCGTCAAAAAAACTCCTCACCTAGGTAAACTGAACAAACTCGAAGCTTGTGTTTTGGAACAATGCATATTAAGTTAAGTATAATGTTCACTGCAAAGTGTACTGTTGAGGAATTATATATGGTGTAGGCTATTTAATAGCCCAAAATAAATGCTCCTGATGAATTTAGATAAGGGTCTAATTGTTCAGTCCACTCCTAGTACAGTTTTACTGCTTGGGTGGTCAAAGATAAGTTATGGTTATAGTTATGCCAAATATCTTAGCTGAGCAATGATTTACTTAAATTAAATACTGTATTTCAGAAAGGACTTCGAGAGCGGAAGTGACGTCACCCACCAGCGCACTGTCGCTATGAGGTGTACGGTGCAGGTTGTGGTTTCCCTAGGAGCGTTATAAACATTCAAGCTGTTGAGTAGGTGGCTATGCTTCTATATTAGGCAGACACTGCGATTACCAGAAAACATCGTACTTTGTAGCTATCGAAATTAAGTTATACCCGAACAACCAGTGAGTACGATTTATTACCGGTAGTCTACAATAGTTGCTCTGTGTTGCTAAGCAACCACGTATAACAAACTTAAAATATCAAAAATCTTGCAACGTTGTGACAGTGTGTATTTCTGTATGTCTGTACTACAAGAGAGTGCTGAAATATAACATGTATCGCATTATTTTGTAATTACTGATAAAGTCTGCAGAAACATTTCAGTAAGATCGAGAAACTGCATGCGCTTCTAATACGCACGAAAGTGATTCGTCGTTTAGTCTTGAATTTTGCAACGAATGGAAATAGCTAAACAAGATAATATTATCGAGTTCGCTCCTACTTGGTTACATAAAAACGCAGTTTTGCAATTAAATCATTTTACACATGATAATGGGAACATGTTACTGGTCAGAAGTGAAAAAGGTGTCGTTTTCTTGTTCAAATATTACCTTAAGCAGCTTAAACATCGGTCAGGACTTAAAGATTCTTAAATTAAGAACGAATATTCAAAGCAAATTTCCCCGTGAAGCATATTCTCCGTTAGTGTCTGTGCAGCCCTAATCATGTTTGCACTCCCTCGCTTTTCACTGATTCTCTTTTCTTTCCGCATTGATAAAGGGGTGATGAGTGCCCCTGTCAGTGATGTGAGGGTATTCGTCCGGACCAGACCCACTGCCAACTTTGCAAAAGACCTTATTCAGTATTTACCAGATGGGCAGGTATTCTCAATACCTCAATATTCTCAATGCCAAATGTAGGCGTGTGTGCCTGTGTGTGTGTGTACTCCGTGCCTCAGCAGAATGTTGTGGTATACTTTCTTATCCATGATGCCATCAGTTTTCACTAAGTCACCTGTTCCTGAGGCTGAAATGACACCAAACACCATAATACTACCCCCTCCATGTTTAACTGTTGGCAGGAGACACTCATTTTTATATCTCTCCGCCTCCCTCCGTCAAACATACACTCTTCACGTGTTTCCAGACTGTTCAAACTAGGACTCGTCATTCCACAGCACTTTATACCAATATTCCTTTGTCCATGCCTTGTGTTCTTTTGCACATTTCAGGCATTTCACCCTATTTTTCTCTCACAGTAATGGCTTCTTTGCTGCTATTTTGCTAACAGGTCCTTCTTCTCCCAGTCTCCGATGCACAGTGCTTGGGGACATTGACGCACCATTAGTCATTGTGGCGTTGATCTCGTCACGCAGCTCTTTTCAGGTCTTTCCTCAGTCCTTAAGACTGAGAATTCTGAGATGCTTCACTTGTTTCTTTTTCCTACCTCTCCTCTCTCAGTTCTGGTGGCATCATGGCGGTCTGAAATGTGTGGACCTTGGCTATGCGGCGGCAACTCCAGCCAGCATCAAAAAGGGCTTTTATTCTAACCCGTTGCTCGGCCATTAGCTCCTTCATCACCTTAACCATGTTCAACGAAGAGCGACATGTGCTTCAAGACTCCCTCTAGGGGCTTTGGATTTATACCAGTTGGTGGTGTGGCCTCAGTGACAAACCCTGATGTTACCAGTAACTTAATGAGCAGGACAGACCTTGTACATTCCAAAGAACCACACAGCTGTGCCCTAAGACTCTTTCCTCACCATCAATTTCACCATGATCACACCTGACAATGGTTACACTTGTAATTTGGCTTCTTCTTTGAAGGAACATCATTGTGTGACGTTGACAGTGAAATATGCATAGCTTGTGTTTTTTGTAAGGAACATGACCTAAATCTCCTTATGATGGATCTATTCTATGGTTTATAGAGCATAATGATGACTCTGTATATATATGTATATATAGTTTGTTCTGCATTTGTGTCTCATTATACATAGTTTTATATGGACAGATGTTTCTATAGTGTCTATGGGACAAAAAAATAAGCTCAGTCTAAAACTCTTAATAAACATATGGATACACAGTAATTTAATACAAGGAGCATTCCAGGAGCATTCCAGACCTTTTATCCTAATAGTTTTTGTTTTTTCCATGCATCTCTGCCTTTTTCTCCGGAAACCCCATTTGATTTCTGTCTATCATCAGACAGTAAACATCCATCTGCGGAAAGGCTCTCGGAAGCGGGTGGTGAACAACCAGCTGTGCTCCTGGTCCTTCCGGATGGACCGAGTCCTCCACGATTTGTCCCAGGAGGAGGTGTATGACAGCGTAGCCCGCAGTGTGGTCTTCAGGGCGCTGGATGGTTACAATGGCAAGTTTCCCATTCTCCATCTCCCTCAAATTGTATTTGTAAGTGGGCAGGATAATAATAATAATAATAATAACAATTATTATTATTACCGCTATTATTATTCATGTTTATTACACAGGACTACACATTTTTTTTTAGGTGACGAGGTTTTTTGAATGCATTTGGGGTATTTTGAGGGTGCTGAATTAAAAATCTCATTACTTTTGCTGAATTGGTTCTAGTTTTTGAGATAATCGACATCCATGAAAATAATGCATTCCCCCAATTCGACTTGTGTGTGATAACACATGCAATCGTTTTTGGTCTGTCTTTTGACTCTTTAACAGTGTCTTAGGTAATGAAATATCCCATATAATTATTTTGTATTTCAATATGTAGGCTTGCAATGCTATAAACGCAACTTTTTTAAGCCAGATTAATTAAAGAATTAATTAATTATGAAATATCTCAGAAATTAGAGCGAATCTAGCAAAATCGAAGTCATATTCTTAATCAGCACCACAGCACAATTTAAAAAAAATCAGCATTTTTAAATCCTGGTTTAATCCTAGTTCTGCTGGCAGAAGGCTACTGAGCGGCAGGTAGCTTGCAGGTTCAATGTTTCTAAGACAGCAGTAGCTACCCAAGAACAATGTGAAGCAGGACACACTGGGAATGACCAGAAACCGGCCAGGTAGTGGGCAGAAGCGATTTTCTAATGCCAGAGATGCCCGTCAACTTATCCAGCAGTGCCTCATGATTCGTAGGATGATATGACCTTCATAAGGAATGGGAAACATTAAGTGGTGTGAAGTGCACTGCCAAGATAGTTAGTATCAGGCTCCTAGAAGCAGGACTGAAGCCCTTAATTAAAGAGAAACAGAGGGCGCCATTATATGTATATTAGGCAAGTGAACAGTCAGTCCATTAAGTTTGTGTGTTGGAAGCAGGAATAATGGGCAAGTGTAAGGATCTGAGTGACTTTGACGAGGGCCAAACTGTGATGGCCAGACACCTGGGTCAGAGCATTTTCAAAACACCAGGTCTTGTGGGTTGTTCCAGTATGCAGGGACAGTGCCTACCAAAAGTGGTCCAAGGAACGCTGACCAGTGAGCTGGCAACTGGGTCATGGGTACTCAATGTTCAATGATTCGCGTGAGGAGCAAAGGCTAGCAGGTCTGGTCTGATCCCACAGGAGAGCTACAGCAACACAAATTGCTGAAAAAGCTCATGCTGGCTCTGATAGAAAGGTGTCAGAACACACAGTGCATCACAAGTTGTTGCATTTGGGGCTATGTAGCTACAGACTGGTCAGAGAGCCCATGCTGCCCCCTGTCCACTGCAAAAGCACCTACAATGGGCACGTGAGTGTCAGAACTGGGCCATGGAGCAATGGAAGAAGGTGGCCTGGTCTGATGAGTCACGTTTTCTGTTACATCTTGTAGCTGGCCGAGAGCGTGTGCATCGTCTACCTGGGTAAGAGATGGCACCAGGATGCACTATGGTACGAAGGCAAGCTGGTGGAGTCATTGTGATGCTCTGGGCAAAGTTCTGCTGGGAAACCTTTGGTCCTGGCTTTCATGTGGATGTTACTTTGATACATACCACCTACCTAAACATTGTTGCAGACCAAGTACACCCCGTTGTGGCAACGTTACCTCCGATAGTAGTGACCTCATTCAGCAGGATAATGTACTCTGTCACACTGTAAAAGTTGTTCAGGAATGGTTTGAGGAACATGAAAAGGACTTCAAGGTATTGACTTGGCCTCCAAATTCTTCAAATCTTAGTCTGCTTTATTATCTGTGGGATGTGCTATACAAACACACTGATCCACTAATGGGGTCTTTAAGCACTTATGTAAGTCGCTCAGGCTAAGGGCATCTGCCAAATGCTATAAATGTACTGTAAATGTATCCATGGAGGCTCCACCTCGCAACTTACAGGACTTGAATTGCCTGCTAACCTGTTTGTGACAGATACTACAGGACACCTTCATAGGTCTTGTGGGGTCTATGCCTTGACGGAGCTGTTTTGGCGGCACAAGGTGGACCTACAAAATATTAGACGGGTGGTTGTAATGTTAGAGCTGATTGGTGTGTATGTGTGTAAAGAAGCATTCCAATGTACCTGTACTTTTGCAAATGGCAAATGAAACATTTCATTTGCATTTTATGCACCACTATGAAATCTCTGGCTGCAGTGGCGACTGTTGTTGCTGTAATTGTCTCTCGACATTGATCAGGCACAGTCATGTGCTTTGGCCAAACTGGGGCGGGGAAGACCTACACCATGACTGGAGCCACAAGAAACTACAAGGAAAGAGGGATCATTCCCAGAGCCTTGCAGGAGGTACAGCATCTTCACTTGCTCCTCAACAAGGCCACCTGGTCTCTACATCCTATACAACCTTATCAGCTCTGTCAAATTGTCATGCAAGAAGAATCACGTGCACCTGTAGTTGGTTGTAAACTTAATCTGGTCTTGTTTTAAATTTACTGCAGCACATGCAGTATTTATTATTATTTATTAGTCTTATTTATACAGAGGAGCATCTCACTGCCAACCAGCCCAATCTCTCTTGCTCTGCCTGCATCTCCCATGATCCCACTCATGTACCTGTCCTTGTGTCCACTCAATGTTTCCTGTCATATTTTTTCCTATGTACACACTGGGTGTTCCTTGAGTACAGCATTAAACAAACCATAGACATTCCATGGGGGGTATTCTCCGTACGTGGATTATTCGTTTAGCCGGATGAAATTGTTGACGATTTGACATGATCCTGGATCTG
>JAODKN010000001.1:25115998-25127036 GCA_026774425.1 Petrocephalus zakoni
CAATCATCTCGGATGATGGGATCCAGCTAAACTAATCCGTTCCTGAAATGCGTTCGAGGAACCGACTTAACCGGATGTAAATAAAGCTGATTCTGATCCTAATAATACAAGGAGTTCAGCAGGAGATTCACTTCTGATTCTGTTTATTACAAATTCATGTTAGACATAATTCTCAGTTTCAGCTTGTTATTTGAGCTTAATAAATTTACATAGATTTATTCATTAAATATAAGTATGCTGTGTTATTTGTTTACTTATTAAATAAAACCAGACAAGGCAGACAGCAACCTACTGCTGTTCTTCTTCTAAGGTTGCCTAATATAAAGATGCTTGTTGTTCTATAAACATGTAGGAACATTGGGTGTTAATGTTGTTGACTGAGCATTGGTGTGTTGGCAGAGTGGGACTGGGCAGTAAGTCGGAATGCATTAAAAACCAAGTAGATGACTGATCCCCCAGTTTTCCCAAAGTTAAAGTGACAGGCCTTGCAGTTTGTAGAACCATGTGTATCTCAGAGTATTTTAAGTGTCACACTAAAACCAAAAGTCATAACTGAATGTCAGGAATTCTGTTCTTGTGGCATATAGACTAGTTGAAAACTGAAAACGTAAGGAGTTGCATACTGATATACTGTACTTTGCTTTTTTATGTCCTAACATGTGACCCTGTTGCTGTGCATCTGTGGAGAGTGCAGGTGTTCAGGGAGGTGGAGCAGCGCACAAGCCATGCCATCTCCGTGTACCTGTCCTTCCTGGAGATCTACAATGAGACACTGCTGGACCTGCTCTCCTCTGTCTCAGCTGAGGACAGTGCAGCGTATGGAGGCATGTCCATTGTGGAAGAAGCTGGGGGCAGCATCTTTGTGCGAGGGCTGTCTCTTCACCATGTCCGCAGCGAGGAGGAGGCCCTGAATTTGCTCTTCGAGGTAGGAAAGACTGTTTTCATTGGTCAGTTGCTGTCTGAATTCTTTGGTGTTATTTGGTGAGTGAACTTTTTGGAATAATATAGTTTACATAATGAATATGTCAATGTAAATTTATTAAGCTCTCAAACAGCATTAAGCTTACATTTTTAAATGCATAAAATACATTTTTAATGTCTGTCTAAAATGCATTTTTAATAAATAGAATGAAAAAATCGGGTATTTCAAATATAGATTAATTATTTAAAATGCTGTCAAAATGTGAAATTACTAATAATTGTACTGTGCAGTTGTTCTCAGGATTTCACTGGCAAGTCCTTTTATTACCCCACCTTTAATTACTCTTCATTATTTTTGAAAGGCATTCAGAGCTGACTGAGTTAGTTGTTGTTGAGTTGTTGAGTACAGTATTGCTGGAAAAGGCTTCCACCTAACATTAATATGAAGTACATGATGTTCTGGTATCTTCAGGGGGATATGAACCGGATCATAGGAGCCCACACCATGAACAGGAACTCCTCTAGATCTCACTGCATCCTTTCAATCCACATCGAGGTATGGGGAGCTGAGAAAGACGAATAATGTTCCTCTTTGCTGCAATACTGATACACCTGACACATCTGATCAAAGCTGTTTGTCAGAAGTTGGAATATGAGCCGTAATTTATCTTAAAAGACTCTCTGTTTCAGTCTCGCTCACGGACGCTGTCGGAAGCCAGGTATCTCACCTCCAAGCTGAGTCTGGTGGACCTGGCTGGCTCAGAGAGATTAGGCAAAACTGGAGTAAGTGACAGTCTCTTCCCCTTTCTGAATGCTACTGTCTTGCTCTGGAGAAGCATGAAATAAGCCTTTTACTGATGAATTCTTTTAGTTATAATATAGCCTTATTTCAATTCACTTATTTAGTAGACACTTTAATCCAAACCAACATACAATCCAGAAAGCAGAGTGAGCCAGTCCCTGGAGCACTTGGGAGTTAGGGGCCTTGCTCAGGGGCCCATGGTGACATCGCTCTACCAACTCTATGATGTGAGCCAGTGACCTTCTGATCCCAGACACAGCATCCTAACTTGCTTAACTATACACAGCCTCTATTATTGATATTCATATGAGTTTTAAGGTTTCTTAGACAGTGATTTTAACAGCCGCACGGTGATTGTCATGATGTCCACCTCTCTCTTCTCTTCCCCCGGCCAGTCAGAGGGCCAGTTGCTCAAAGAGGCCACGTATATCAACAAATCTCTGTCCTTCCTGGAGCAGGCCATCCTGGCTCTAGCAGACCGGCGCCGCGAGCACGTGCCTTTCAGGCAGAGCAAGCTCACACATGCCCTGAAGGATTGCCTGGGTGAGCAGGGCTGTGGGCGGCGGCCTCCAGCATTGGATTCACCGCCCTTTACGGGACAGCTGGACCCTACGGGTCAGGCAGGGGTGCGAGGTTTGCCATGTGCAGCATATGCAACTGTCGCCCTGCAAGTAACTGAAATGTATCCAAGAGGGGTTGATGGAGCAGGTGCAGTTTATTTGATGTTGGGTATCATTCAATATTGCAGCTGTCAAGGGGTGAGGCCACAAGGGCACTGGCCCATCTGAAAGCTGATTGGCCCCTGGAGTGTCCCATCCCCTGTCACTCACCAATACAGAACATATCATTGGCTCATGATAAGGTCGAACCCTCTGTATTAAATATGATCTCTTTTATAACCCCAACCTTGAATCACCCGTGTAGCTATCCCAACAGGTCAGCAGAAGTGATGCTAGAGAAGCAGGTTGTATTAGACCAGGGGTGTCAAACTCCACTAATGGAGGGCCACAGCCCTGCATATTTTTGGGGTTACCCCCAATTTACACACCTGATTAAACTCCTTCACCTCCTTGCACTAATTACCACACAGCTCCTGAGTTCAATCATTTGTGGTGGAACTGGGAAAGAGCTAAACTACACAGGACTCCGGCCCTCCGGGAATGGAGCTTGACACCCCTGTATTAGGACCTAGTTACATACAGTTTTATAGAATCTAAATCAGGAGTACTCCCAAATTAACTTGAATGGTCAGGTTATCAAATTTCCATTCAGTCAAGGGTCTGGAAAAATTACTGTGTATTTGAAGTACATTAACATATAATATGTAAAGGTTAACATGCATGATAATAGTTTGCTTGATTGGTCCCATGTTGACTGGAATCTGCCTATTCAGTATTATTATTATTATTATTGTTATTATTGTTTTTTTAAGAGATGGAGCTCTAGTCGCCTTTCTCTGTTAAGTAAAAGAAGGCCAGTAGAGCTGCATCTCTTAAAGAAAAAAGAAATGTACAGAATCTTTCATTGTGTGCTCTACTGAAAACACACTTAGGTAATTAAATTAGCATACCGATTTAGGTGACGGTCCAGATTCAATTGTATTTGGGTCCAGATGCAGATTGGAGTCCGCCTATTAAGTATCTAGAATCTAAACCAATGTTTCTCAACCCAGTCCTCAAGGATCCCCAGACAGCCCACATTTTTGCTTCCTCCCAGCTCCCAGTGCCAGTTCCAGGTATTCAATGTTCTTGATTGTTTCATTTAGGTGTGTGTGGAGCTTGAAGGCAGCAAAATGTGGAATGTCTGGGGGTCCCCATGGTTGAGAAACACTGGTTTAAACTGTTCTATTAGAACATGGCTGTAACTGTCCTCCTCCTCCCACAGGGGGAAACTGCAACACAGTGATGGTGGCAAACATCTACGGGGAGGCTGCCCAGATAGAGGAGACGGTGAGAGTGGCTGTACTGCCAGAAAGAGCCTCTCTGTGCCAGTCTCCTCTGGGGATCTTTATAGGTCTAGATACTTTCCCATGTTCTTGAGCTCTGACTGGCCTGCCGTGCTTCCCAGCTGTCCACGCTGCGTTTGGCCGGTAGGATGAAGCGCGTGCAGACGCAGCCGGCCATCAACGAGCACATTGACCCTGCGGTGAGAACGGCACGAGTGCCCTGAGATCGGTTATGGCATGTAGGCTTGGCCGTATAGAGATTCAAGGGATTTTTAAAATGATATCTGGCACGTTCAGACGGCCACAGTCGGCCATGTGCAGGTCACATGATGTCCACCTCTCTCTTTCTGATCTGGCCTGTTTGTGCAGATCCAGGTGAGGAAGCTGCAGAAGGAGGTACAGCTGCTGAAGCAGGAGCTTTTCATCCACGACTCCCTGGTAAGCATCTACATGTGGATGCTGAGGTCATAACTTGCCCACATCCATCCTCTTGGTCTAAATCATGTAAAACAGTGTTACACACCCTAGTCCTGGAGACCCCTACACAGTCCACAGTTTGGCTCCCTCCTTTCTCCCAGCACACCTGTACCAGGTATTCGGTGTTCTTGGTTGATGATTTGTTCTTGGTTGTTTGGTTCAGATGTGCTGGGAGATAGGAGGGAAAAAAACTGTGGACTTTGGGGGTTCGAGAGGACTGGGCGGAGAAATACTGATCTGAAACAACAAAATGTAATTCATGAGTTAGAACAAGCAACGTCTACAACATCAGGAGCATATCTCACAGTCCAACAGTATTATCATGTTCAACTTAATGAACTTTATTAAGAAGATTTATTAAGAGAATTTATTTCTTTTAAAACAGAGGGTATAGCAATACAGACAAACCTCTACTTAAGTAAATTTGGCTTCCGTAAATCTGGAATTATGTAAGACATTCCCACCACACACAATACTTATGAATAACGCTTAAGCATTTGAAGTACGTTTAGTGCAAGTTGGCATAGCCAGACAAGGCAGGCAGCTGTAGCTTGCCAGTTCTCACATGTCCTGTACAGTGAACGCATATATTCTCATTATGGTGCTTTTCCATTGCCACCAAGAACCAAGCCGTACTGTTAACCAGGCCATTGTGTATGAGCTGTGCCTGAGCCGTAACTGCGCTGACATGGCCTGCTTATCAGCAGGGCTGAAAGTGTGACTAAACTAAGCTGGTTCCATCTGATCAGTTGAAATACCTGTGTACTGTGCATGTATTATCTGAAGGAAAAATCATATATTCTATATATTATTCATTATTAGTGGTATCGCACATTGCAATGTCTTGATGCATTCCCAACAACTTGTAACTTGAAAATTCCAGCCTCCTACTTAAAAAAAGTACTGTAGAATATTTGAGCAGGATGGATTTGTAATGCAAATTTACACAAGTGAATGCTAATTCTGCTAACCTTTGATGCTTGCATAACATGGCTATTCTCACAGAAATGCTAGTGGAAAGTAACATGCCGTAAAAAAATAATAATAATTGCACATAGTAAATCATGATATACACTGTTGGAACAGTAAATAAACATTTCTTCAGTTTTACATCATTGTCGCTCTCCAAACCCGGTAACGCCTTTACCGAGCCCACCCTTCTGCAGTGGGAAACAGAAGTGAGTGGGAACCGCGCTGTAACTAGTCTCCCTTCATGGCACGGCTCTGCTTTGGTTCGGTTCCTGTATGCCATTGTCTAGGCCTATGTCTTATTGTAGTATTTAATATGTCTAACATTTACTAGAGAAGTCTATTATTTGTGTATTTTTTATACTTGTGTTTGTAACAAATACCTAGGCTAGGGTTGGCTAGTCCAGTATTTCCCAGCCCAATTCTTGGGGACCCCCAGACAGTCCACATTTTTGCTCCGTACTGGGAGCTGGGAGGGAGGAAAAACGTGGACTGTCTGGGAGTCCCTGAGAACTGGATTGGGAAACACTGCACTGGGCTATGCTGACTGGTGGGAAGGAAAAGGGAATCCAATATGCGTAAATTTTGACTCGTGTAAGAGGTTGTTTGTAAATGGCCGTGACCACCACTACCCCCCCATACTCCCCCCACCGGCAGGCCAATCGAATGGGGGTGTCTTATGATGCACTGACAGACAGGCAGGTGGCAGAAATTCAGCGTCAGGTCCAGAGATACCTGGAAGGCACCAGCGAAGAGATTGAAGTAAGATGGCCACCGATTTCTTGTTTCCTTCAGAATCACAGCTGAGGTCACCAACATATGTCCAAATCCTGATCCCTGTTTTCCATTTCAGATAATAAACATCAGACAGGTCCAGGAGGTGTTCATGCAGTTCAGACTCACTCTGCAGTAAGTTGTTACTCAGTTGGAATTTGAATCAGCTGTAATGTCGCTTTGCACTACGTCACGGTATTTATTAATACACGTTCATCCAACAGTAAGTCTTACCAGAATGCTGGTTGCTTCAGTATGCAGCTAGTAGATGGTGGCTTTCTTTTCCAGGCAACAGGAGCAGAAGCTGAGATCCCAGCTGACTGAGAAGAACAGCCTGGCAGAGAAACCCCAGGCCCCAGCTGCTGGAGCTGGTCCTAGGTCCCAGGTTAGTGTGACCATGGAAGAGGGGGGACATCCTGTAACGACAGAACTATTCACTCATTTCAGCTGCATAAACTTTAAATAATAAGCCAGAAAATAAAGAAATTTCACATGAACCACGAAAATGTTGCCTTGGTTGTATCTGGGTATAACTAATAAAGGTTCTTCAGTGTATATTTTGGGGACAATATTTCTAAATGTGCAGTTTTCTTATCCAAATCAAATTTGCCATGTGTAGGCCGACTATAAGGAATCTCTGGTGAGTTTTATTTTTGCAGAGTAGCCTGGCCTGTTTCTGGACAGGCCACGGCACAGAGACAGGCACCACTTCTGACCTAACTGACACGTGTTTCATGTCACAGCCTCGAGGAGAAAAGGACCCTGTAGGAGAGGTGGAAACAGGGGCTTTTGGGGGAGCAGAGAGGCACAAGGTCAAACCTAAAAAGGCAAAGGATGTGAGGTAAGGGGGGGGGGGTTCACGTGGACAGCATTTACAGGGGTGTTTTACTGAGGCTGTGATCTACCAAGAGCAATCAAATGTGTGATATTTGGGGTTCAAATAAGCGTCAAAACCGCTACTGTTATTCCAGCTATGTACATATTTAACAACAGCCATTTTACATTTTACATGTGTAGCTTAACAGTTAAAAATAAGCTACTTTCTTAACTCCTAATGTGTAAATGATGAGGAAAGATGAAGACGCCCTAAACTAGAGAAAAATTAAGTGTTTGTGTTTGCTGTGTGCCAAGTATATAGCATAATAATGTGACACATTGCTTAGGTCCCTGAAATCAGGACATCTGCCTCTTTCTCTGATGCTGAAAACCTTGCCACTGTCCTCCTCAGTACAGGGAGGAAGGAAGGAGCAGTTAGCCCCACCTACAGCAAAGAGGCTGACACCACTGCCCTGGACAGGAGCAATCCCCTCCTGGAGACCCAGCGGGATCTCAACTCGGATGAACAGAACCAGGGATCCCAAGGAAACCTCAGAACAGAGTACAGGGAACCAGCGACCGACATGTCACTCCCTGTTCTGTTTGGGAAAGCCTGGTCCTGCCTGCTCTGTGGGGCAAATGGCTAGTCCATTAACTGTCCTTAATGTTGCCAGGTTGCCAACAGGCCTCATCATTAAGGAGCACGGCTACCTGTCTGCACTGATCCTTTCCGCTGTCTATGTTTTAGGCTAACATAGGTACGGGGCGGTAAAAATTGAAAATTGGCTAAGGTCAGATGTTTTATTTTGAAACCAAATAAATTCAAACAAAATTCAAGTCAGTGTCTTTCATTAGGGATATTCAAAATTGTCCATAGGTGTGTGTGTGTGTGTGTGTGCACCCTGCATTGGTTTACCACCCCATCCTTGGTTCTTCTCTGCCTTGCTCCTGTAGTTTCCAGGATAGTCTCTGGACCCCCACAGTGGGTATAGAAAATGGATGGATGGTTTTGAGATATTAGGCTGCCCCATGTCCTGGTGAGTGGGCAGCTCACCTTCATTTCCATGGCAGGTTTCTACCATTAATTTTGGTAACATTCCACATCATTGGATAATATTAGTGTGCCTTTTGAAAGACATAATGACAAGGCATAGATTGGCAAAACAAGAGATATTATTTATGAAAAAAAAATCGCACTTCCGGACAGAGAAATAGGTTTAATCTGAAGCATGTTTTTCTACACTTTCCTCCAGCCAATGTTTTTAACCTGCCAGCACCTATTAACAGTGTAACTTCAATGAGAGGAGCTTTGTTACTGATGGTAATAAATAGCCCCCAAAAGCCCCTATGCCAGCCGTATGCCCTTCTGCTCTGTGTGCATGGCAGGATACCTAACATCATTCTAGAAATTGCATTATAGCTTTGAATACTGGTACCCAGAAGTGACCATGGCTGCTTGATCTTCACTGATTGATACAGCTCCCCTTCTGCCAGTCCCCCTCCCCCAAAAGCAGAGGCCTTTGAGGACTTCAAAGCAGGACAGGGGAGTGAGATCACCCACATCTTGAAGGAGAACAAGGCGGTGCTCCGGGATCGCCAGCGACGACTCAGGGAGCTGACGGATGGCATCAACGCGACAAAGCGGGAGATTGACCTCGCCAGCAGCACCCTGCAAGCCCAGCAACAGCGTCATGGTGTGTCTAGCCACAATGCTCCCTGCTTCCCAATTTCCACAAGAAGTGGTACCTGATTGGCTGAGTACAATGAAAGGGTGCTGATTAATATTCAAAAGAGCACTACCTGATTGGCCAGTGAAACCCTGCTGTAGCACCTCCTCTACGAACATTTTATTAAGGCTCCTCCTGCACATGTGTGCAGGGAAATTTGTGACTGCGGAGGGCCAGCCGGTGATGGAAGAGCAGGAGCTGACCCTGGTGCTGAGGCTGCGGGAGCTGAAGATGCAGTATCGACGGCAGCACGGAGAATTGCAGAGCACCAGGGCCGAGGTCAACTACTGCCAGCACCTGGTGGACCAGTGCAGGATCCGTCTGCTCACAGGTGGGCCACATTCCCCAGCTCGATGGGGCAGAAACAGGCCCTGGGCTCTTATACTGTCACTCCCCACCTCCAGCCATACAAACCCAGTGCCTTCTTTTTATAAAATCGGGGTTGTCACCTCAGTCCTATAAAATTCCTGGACACCCCTTCATTGACCAATACTGGACATAGAGACATTCCATTCCACAGGTTTGTTTAGGTCTATTTGATAGGGGAACTCAGCAGTGTAACCTCCGATATTTTGAATGCCTTGATAATTATTTACTCAATTATTTACTACAACAATTTTAGTCTGCAGTAATATTCTTACTAATATGGTTTCCATCAGGTGCATATGTAAGTGTCTGGTGTGTGTGAGTGTGCCCTGCAATGGGCTGGCCCCCCATCCTGGGTGGTTCCCTGCCTTATTCCCGTAGCTTCCAGGATAGGCTCCGGAGCCTCCGCGACCCAGGATAAGCGGTTTCAGAAAAAGGATGGATAGATGAGTTTTCACCAGTAACTGTTTTTACAACATCCGTTGTACGTTTTTACAACATCTTACAACAATTTAACTGGTCATCTCTACATCACTGAAATGAATAAAATAAATCAGCTCTGCTCCTTTGTAAAAGTGTGTGTAATCTTAAAAAGTAGTGGGTGCCAAAAATACTTCTAAAGGTTAAATAGAGCAACACCTATTCAATAAATGTAAGCATTCCTGACTGCCAACGTAGGATACCTGCACTCAAAACAAGGCATGGAAAATTACAAATTGAAATTGAAATGTGTTTCGTTTTCAGTAATAGCCGAATTTTTGGTGTGGGACTTTTTGTGTCAGTAGCTGAAGTTCCAGTAGCCAAGTACCAAACCAGCCTTGGTACTTTGCGGTAGGGCTTGCAAACATGTTCACTGTCGACTGGTTATGCAAATAGCTTGTCTCTGAAACACAGTACAACCACCGTCTTGAAAACGGTTAAGAAATCAAAAAACACTAAACTAAAAAAATTCAAATAATTGATGCATGGACAAATTTGAGAAACCCAAGCTTTAACTGCAATCTGGTCGGAAGAACTAGAAGAGGATCTGGATGGCATGATAAGAAATAAAGTGTTTCCTATAACATGCACGATAATGGAAAAAAAATTGTGATGAAATGAGGGATATTTATAAAGAAATTTCTCACAATCTCATCTAAGAATATTTTAAATGGGGAGGGTGAAGATGATTACGATTAGCTCGGAGAGCGTTGGTAAAGCTCATTCAAAAGCATACTATGTACTCTTGAAAAGGAACAATCATTAAAATTGCAGTGCTTGTTAAGATTTATTTCCTATGACACAGTAAAAATGTTTTTTTTTTATTATAATAATGTGCTATAATGTCCAAACAGTATGGAGACGTGACTTGCGGTGAGGTTCGTGGCAGGTGAGGCCCTGGCTCTTTCAGGAAAAAAAATACGGAGTGCTATAGTGAACTTGATTTTCTGATTTTTAGCTAGTGTACTGGCAGTAATAATCCTGTGGGCTCACACACGCCCCCTTCAGTGAGGCTGCTTATTTGCTGCGGTTTTGTATCAGATCAGCAGGAGTAACTTCGTTAAACACATACGCGAAATGCATGACCTGTTCTATGGAAAGTGTGGACATATAATATGGGTTTGTGCGAACATGACATTGGTGGCATGCAGTGAGAAAGCAGAAGACGCGCGCTCGGCGCGGTCAGTGAGGGAGCAGAAGGCGCGCGCTCGGCGCGGTCAGTGAGGGAGCAGAAGGCGCGCGCTCGGCGCGGTCAGTGAGGGCCAGGCGCGCTGGGAGATGGGGCCCCTCTCTGTCTGAACAGGAAACACGCAAATTCAATGATTTTTAAAATTGATTCAAATGATTGTACATCATACAAACATTACATTTATAGCACAGGGCAGTAGACAAATATAAATGTTTATTTTATCATTATTTTTTACTTTTCATGCTCACCTGCTTCCCCTGACCGCACGTCCCTGGTATTAGGATATGAAAAAGCCTGATAACCAGCTGATGTGTGAGAATTGCATATGCATAACATGTGACGCTGGCCCTATTTTTTTAATTCAGTGCAAAATACCGCACCGCCGCTCTCGGGCCCCTTCCGGACCGAGGTAAAGTTAGTTTGATATTCAACATTCATTTGATATTCAAAATTCAAACCTATTATGCTCCCTCGCCATGTGACTTAGCGATGTCCAACCAACTGTGCAGCACAGAGACTAATGTCCTTCACATGTCACAAGGCTTGGTTTTCAAAATTTCAACTTTGACATT
>JAODKN010000001.1:25150809-25159042 GCA_026774425.1 Petrocephalus zakoni
CAGGGAGGAGACTAAGGAGAAGCAGGAGGCAAAAGAACAAGTTGATGAGAAGAGAACAAGATGACAGGAAAAGGGGGAGAAGAAAATGGAGGAACTGAAGTATGAAAAAAAGGAGGCGATGACTAAGAAGCAGAGAGAGCAGAGCAGGTGACATGAGGAGACGCAGTGGGAGAACAATATGAGAGAGGTGGGGAAAACAGGTGAAGAAGGAGGGAATAGAAAAGAAAGGGAAAGAGGAGGTGACTATGGAGCAGGAAGAGATGGGGAAGGAGGTGACATATGAAGAGAACATAGGCACAGGTAGAGTGTTGCCTGTTCTCCCGCGGCCTGCTTCGAGACAGGAGCCAGCATGCTCCTCACCTCAACGGCAGCAGCGTCCTGCGGGTCGAAGCCGTCACACACAAGCACAGCCAGAGCGTCTCCTGTGGCTCGCAGGGCCCGCACCGCCTCCGTGTGCGTCATGCCCAGCAGGCTGTGGCCGTTCACCTCCAGGATGCGCATGCCCACCCGCAGCCGCCCGTCCCTAGCGGCTGCCCCGCCGGCGCTCACCTAGGGGGGGTGGGGGGGCAGGAGGTAAGGACCCTGTCCCTGAGATCGAGGCCCCAACAGGAGAACAGCACCCGCACGATGGTCACCTTGGAAATGAAGATGCCCTCGTCAGTAGGGTCGAAGGGGTTGCCGGTGTGGCCTCTGGCCCCCCCGCGGATGCTGATTCCCAGCTTTTCTCCGGGGTACTTCTCAATGACGATCTCCTGTGGGGGGGGATGTTTATTGAATCAGGAAAGAAGCAGACTCTCTGCCTGAACAGACGCATTCCTGTAAACTCACACGCTCTGCAGGACAGTGCAATGAAAACAGCAGGGCTCATGGGAAGGATGGATTTAGCCAGACCATTCAGAACCAAAACTAAACCACTAACTACTATCTTCAAAATGCTTCAAATGCTTTATAATGGAGCTTTTAAAACTCTGCTCCAATTGTTAAAGTTTTTTCTTTATGTTCTACGCCTGTAATTTCCCCAATCAGCCTCTCAGACACTCAACCTTTTTCGCTTATTTATGGATTTGTGAAGATGAGTCTCTCTCCAGCCCATATAAGCCAATGTGAGATTCTCCTCATACAGATCTCTAATGAATATTAACCAGTTATACAGTGCATTCAGAAAACATCCCTTTCAGTCCCTTTATTTCGAACAAACTTACAAAAATGGATTCACTGATTTTACATTTCAGGCCTAGTGGTCTGAGGCTCCGTTTATGAACCAAAAGGTTGCCGGTTCAAATCCCGTCTACCACCAGTGGGTCCCTGAGCAAGACCCTTAACCCCGAGTTGCTCCAGGGAGATTGTAATTCCCTGTGACTGGGTAATGTATGTCAGCTAAAAGCCATAAATGTAAATGTATGGTGCTGATTGCAGACTGAGCATGGGGAAATGAATTTAAATGTTTTCAGCAAAAGGCTGTGACATAAAATGGGAAGGGAATGCACTGTATGGGGAAATATGAGTTTGGGAGACGGTGTAGCAGAAGATCTGTCTGCACATGAAACCCCAGCCAGCTGTCCCCTCCGCACATTTATATTCTTTAACACACAAAAGCCAAAACCACAAATGCCCCGGGTCTGGTCAGGGAGTGAGGGGTCCTCACCTGCATTCCGGGAGGGGCGGGGTCACGGCGAACCAGCAGCTGTATCTCCTGCTTATTGGAGAGCAGGGCTCGCACAGCCTCCTGATGGGTGGCGTGCCGGAGGTCGATGGAGTTCACCTCCAGAATGCGGTCGCCCACCCGCAGGCCACTCCTGCAGGCCAGGCCATGGGGGATCACCTGGACACACAAGGGCTGTCATAATTCATGCAGAGAGACTAGCCTTATTATTAGCCAATGATGAGTCCTGAATAGGTGAGTGACAGGGGTGGAGCACCCCAGACACCAATCAACTTTCAGCTGGGGCCAGTGTCCCCGTGGCCCCACCCCTGATCACACTAGCTAGCTGGACTAACCCATTAGATCCCATTGCTCATTTCCTCAGGCTCACCTTCGAGATGAAAACTCCAGGCTCACGAACTCCAAACGGGTGGCTAGCGTGGTCGCTGCCTCCGACGATGCTCAGCCCAAGAGGGCCGCCTGCCTTCACTAGCATCACTTCCTGTTGGCACAGGAAGTAAAGGTCTTAATTTTGACAGGAAGAAATCACAATTCATTGTTCTTTGTAATGGCATTTCCCATGCGAAAAACCTCATTATGATTATATCATTTTGATATCGTAATGAACTTCACTTTCTCTGGCAGATGAATGCATTTCAAATGAAAGGACCTTTATTAGCGTCAGTTGCTGTTCTAATTGCAAATGAGAAACATGAGAGCTTATAGGCCAGCTCCCCCCCGCATCCACGCCTCCATCTCTCACCTCAATGGGATACTCGTCCTCCATTGGCTGGCTTGGCTGGTCGCTGTGGTCCTCCTGGTCCGTCACATTGGTGGGCTGAGGGGGCGGGGGGGAGTGTGGACGGGCCCGGGGCTCGGCCAGGTCACGATCCACCAGCAGGGTGATGGTGGGGGAGGCGGCGGTGAGCAGAGCTACTGCCTGGTCATGCCTGGCCTCTGTCATGTCTACACCATTGATCTGGATCGACAGATCAGCGCGTCAGCCTCCAGACAGACATGAGCCACAGCATGCGGTTCTCAGACGCCCCCTACTGGTCAGTAGAATTAGACTCATTTTACATCCCTCCCCTTAAATTGGGACACAGTGGCCATTCATTTCCATTAATTTAATACTTTGAGAATTACATAATGCTAACTGACAATTAAGCAAAAAAATAAGAACAATTAAGTTACTGAAACAAATGAAAGAGAGCATTTACAAGACATTTGGACCCAGAGAGAAGTATTACAGGCATTCCTGAGCTAACGTGATTTTGGAGTATTCAACGGTCGGTTGTGAGCATCAAGCAGCACCAGGTTCACTAAAATGTCCATACACTGTCTCTGTGGCTACTGGACAAGATCCACAAGAAATGCCCAAATATTGAAGCATGAGATTCAAAACAGACCGAAAAACTTCACACGTGCAGTTCTGCCTGTACCATCAGAAATAAATTCTCATTAACAACAAAATATGTGCATTTAAAGCAGTTTACAGTGAGATGCACACAGACACAACATTAACAAACCCAACATCAGGCAATAAGATAAAAACTACAGGCATTAACTACAGATGATTTGAAAAGAACAAGGAATGCAGTAGCACCACCTGCTGGTGGACTGAGTTTGTCAGCTAAGTAAAACTGATTTGGACTTGGAAGCCTCTCGTATGGCGCAATAGGAGTGCGGAAAAAGAATAAATCTGAAAAAGAAAAACTAAAACAGACAAATAAAAGTGCATTTCTTTATTGCTTTCTTCTGCTTTTTGTCAAAGTGCCAAGCTATCAATCAGCTAGCTTTGGGAAGGCCTCCTGGGCAAACACGCAGGGAAATGCCCGATGCTAGTCGGGGAAACTGCAAAACAAAAGATTATTTGCTTAAATCAAAGGCAATTGCACTGGACAGGGATCTGCCCAACTTTCCAAAGGACCAGTGGACCATGGACACTGACATATGGCCAGCAATGGGGTTTCCTGTCAACATATTTTGTGGATATTTTTAAAGTTATCTGGCTGTCTAATTTTTTTTTTTTGGTCTACTTTTTTGTGGAGTAGTCGTTCATGAGGAAAACTGGGTTTATCCGAACAAGCTAACGCTAACCATCCCCCACTTTGTTTTCAGTACATAAGGCTCATCATCATGGATGTTTCTTTTAAATAAATGCTGACATGATTTTACCCAAAAATCCAGCATAACTGACTCAAAATGACAACCGCAAACCCAGATTTCAGAGCTTGGATTCCATTTGCTGCTGCGGATTGCAGTGATTGATTCTCTTCTTTCATTTTCAGCAATAAAAAGATCAGATTTCTTGTTGTGTGTTCCTGCGACATTAAAGCTCAATGCTGCCACAGTCTTTTTGCCACTCAGTGGGTGTGTCCAGAGCATGTCCCGCCTACTGTGACCCCTACTGACTACGCAGCCTGGTGAGGAAGGCCTGCCCACAGCCAGCTGATTGACAGCTTGGCCTTTTGGGGAAAAGGCAAAAGATACTTTCTTACTCGACATTTATTTTCTTCTTCTTTTACAGATTTATTCCTTGTTAAGGTACTCCTATAACTCCTTACTCGAGAAATAGGGTCAGAGAAATGAATCGGGTCAGAAAGATAAGTGACAGACTGGCTAGGGAAATAGACCCAAGACAGACTGACCAACCAACTGTGGACAGACCGACCGGTCAGGAACAGACGAACAAACCAGCTGGGGACGGAAAAACCAGAGACAAACCAAATGACCGAGTACACAGACACCAGCCTGGGACACTGCAGACAAGCCGGGATGCTCGGGGAGAATTGAAGAGGACCAGCCACGAGCAGCGCAGATGATTGAAGCCAAAGAAAATGTGTTAGAGGCTGGTACAATTCTCCACTACCGTAGTGGCGGCCCTATATGTGCCCCTGCTAATGCGGTTTGTGCTATCACCCCCAGATTCCTCCGGGGCCCAGCACAGACACATACCGGGAAAAATCACAAGTAATTACTCAAAAACAAGTAAGTATATTAAAAACGTAAGTAAATGCGTCTCCCGTTGTCTCTAAAATGTCCAACCCGTCAGAGCTGCCAAACACTCCCTGCATTACAGATGCGTCAATCAAAGGCCTTTCACTGAATCACACGCGTGAGACACACTAAGCTACACACTAACGACCCGTCATGGACCAGCAAAAGGCCCGGGGGCCTGAGGGCGTCTCACCACAGGGACAGAGGTCAGCACTGACCATCCAGTATCAGCGTTTACCTCCGGATGGGCGTGGTGTTACCATGGCAGCGGCCCCACCTCCCCCAAAACCCACAAGTGGGGAGGAGACACAGGAAATGAGCACCGGGGGGGTGAAATGATCATAGGAATAAAAAAGGAGGAGTAGAAGAGACAGACATCATACAAGCAAAGACAACTGTACACCCCCCCCCAACCCCCCCACCGAAAAGGAGAGACAAGCAGTAGAGACACAAGGAAACAGCAGCACTGTAATGTTTGTGCTTCTAATGGGGAGAAAACATGTTACCATTCTAACTGAAATGTCACTGCAGGCTAAAATAGTCATTTTACACCCGATAGGGTCTCTCTGAAACACAGTAAGCCACTTCCCCGGCGGCTCACGCAGACAGCACACAGACACATTAACAGACAGCAGACAGGTGAGCACAGACGTGTGGCAGCCAGGTGTGCAGCGGCCCCCAGACTGGGGGTCAGGGATGTAGCTGCTGATCCCAAATGAGGCTTGGGGCTGGGGCAACAGGAATGATTTAAAGCTCCTCCCCCCCAGCATGGCCCCCTGCTGATTTTGTTCCGTCTTCGCCACCCGATCTGGTTACACTCAGATAAGCCCCTGATTAGTCAAACCGTCTTACTTCTGGTGAAGTAGAAAAGTATGGAAGTGCTGAGGTAACCAAAGGGGATTCTGGGAAAAAACTGCCATATAAGGTATAAACGGAATCACTAGGAGAGAAGAGGAGAGAGGAGGAGGTGGGGGAGCAGGCCCTGGGTCCGAGCCCCGAGCGGATCGGCAGGGGAGAACACGAGACAGAGCAGTAAGAAACAGCAGGGGTTGTTGCAGGAATTCAGCATGGGGTCTGGTGGGATATACAGCAGAACGCAGAGGTACTCACGGAGATGACCCTGTCGCCCACTTGCAGCGTGCTGTCACGGTGGGCGGCCCCGCCCTCGGCAATCCGCGAGATGAAGATGCCCTGCTGGTAGAGGGAGACCCCATGGCTAAGTGCTGATGGTCCAGTCTCAGCAGCTACGGCCAATTCAGCTCTGAACCCTTAAATGCTTAAGACACTATGGACACATTTCTAAGTTTCTTATATTCACAGGCGTACAGTTAGGTCAGTAACAAAGGGCAGTGACACACACAAGCACAGCCAGCTGTAAAAACACAATCTCACATTTTAGGTGTTTAAACAAACGTGGTAAGTTACCATGCTTGGTATTACAAGCTAATCTGCAGAGACCAACAACGCAGATGCATGGTAGGAGAGAGAGGAAGCTGAAGGAGGTCAGCAGAGGGGTGCATGCTGGAGAGTGTGAAATGACACTGTACTGCAGAGCGCCCTCTGGTGTAACAAAGCGAAATCCTCATGTTCGGGACCCGGACAACAAAACCCGACATGGAAAACCTTCAGAAAGCACGAGCAGGGGATCTAATGAGGTAGGGTCAGCATGCTTGGTACAGTGCCCTCTCCTGGGTACACAGACACTCACAGGATCTCAGGATATCAGTGCCTCGGGCAACACAATATTCTGCTAATCCCAAATCCACCCTGAGAGAAAGCAAATGGCAACGCAGCGACCTACAACGTTTTCATTGGGGCAGCGAAAATGCCCCCCATTCCCTGGGACGTACCAAGAGACTGTGCATTTCAGTGGTGGGGCACCACTCATTCTGCCACTGCACACCGCGTAACACAGAGCCCCCCCCAACCAGGATCTGCCACCTGCCCGCAATAAACCCCGCATTCGTAAAAATCACATTACGAAAACAGATCGTTAACTGACGACATGTTTCGTTTGCGTTACCTTCGACCTCCCTCCGGCAATCTCACGTCACTGAAGCGAGGACAGTATAGGTAAGTATAAAGGTCAGCCTTTAAAAGCCACACCGGAAATGCATTACCCACTACTGCCAGTCACTCTCCTGCTCGTGCAGGGCAATCGTGTGCAGCCGTTTTCACAAGTGTCCCTGTGAAAGGAGCGATATGAGCCAGAACTTACCGGAAGAGGGTCTGCGAGCACACACGCGTGTACTGATCACGCGGAGCTAGTCAGCACCGGGCGAGTCCCGGTCTGAGAACATGGGGGCCGAGGTAAAAAAATACCAGCCCCCAAAATACCACCGGAGGTCTGATTGCCAGCCGATGCCTGCTATTCATAACCACGTCGCCACGGCGACCCATCTAAACTGAAAACAGGTGGTGTTGGGTGGGAGTCCGGCGGGGGGTTGGGGTGTGTGGATAAGTCATCATTCTCACATTTAGATCGAGGTCTCCGTTCTCTGACTAAGCACTGACTGGTCACTCGTGACTCGTCCAGCCAGCATGCTGCATAACTACGGCCCAAGGCTGAGAGCAGTTGCTGGGAAACTGCACCACTCACACACATCTATATTTACCTGCCTTTACTGAGCTGGCACTAGCTTTTGTCCAAAGAGATGTACATATGAGCAGGCTAGCAGGGTCTGCCAGTTCCTGGCGCAATTAGGATTAAGGGCCCAACAGTGATATCACTCTGCCAAACACCGCATTTGAAGCAGCGACCATTTGATCACAGGCACAGGGTCCTGACCCACTGAGTCACACAGCGCCCCCTACCTGTTCAGATCTGAACAGCCAGATGCTTGGCCCCTAGCGGGTTTGGACCCTGTGCCGGTGGTAAGAAGGTCTCTGGTGCGAATCCCAGGGTCACTTTTAATCCTTAATTGCCCCAAGGACTAGCAGACCCTGCCTTGCGGAAAGTGTACATCGCTTTGAATAAAATGAATAGAATTCAGCAGTGGAGTAGGGCTAAGTGTCAGCGGGCGGCGAGGTGACCTACGGTGTCGCTGGCACGGTACTGGGTGGAGCCCTTCCCCCCAGCGATGCTGAAGCCCAGGCCCTTGTCGTTGCGGATGAGGCAGGCCGTGAGGCGCTGGCGGCCCGCATCAGGCTCCAGGCTGAAGGGCAGGCCGCTGCCGCGTCGCTCGCGTGGGAACGAGTCGTCCTCGGGGCGCAGCGGCGTGGTGGTCACGGCATTCTCGGGCTCCACCATGCGCTCCCGTAGCACCGTCATGGAGACAGCGGCACCGGAGCCACGCAATGCATCCACCGCCTGCTGGTGCTCTGCCCCCTGCAGGTCCACGCCATTCACCTGGGGACACAAAGTCTCCCTAAGGCCTACTGCTGGACCTTTGATAGGCTGCTACTCTATCACTGTACAAATTTACAATATTTAATGAGGTTAATCGCCATTAGCTACATCATACCTACATTCCCGCTTCTGATTGGCTATTATGTGTCATATAATTGGAGATACCCATAAAGTTTATAGGCATAGAGTTGTTAGCCTCATATGTATAAGATCGGGTAGTTCTATTATTAATGTAAAAGCAC
>JAODKN010000001.1:25161359-25186540 GCA_026774425.1 Petrocephalus zakoni
TCACGGCAGTAGAGGCGGCGCAACTATAACGACACGTGAATAATCCCGCCCACTCTAAAGCGGCACTAAACTGCAGTGGAAACGCAAACTGAGCCGAACTGTACTGAACCGTGTCGTACCGTACCGTACCGTACTATGCAGTGGAAAAGCGCCATAACAGTGTAGAAAGGGGACTTTCTGGAAAGGACTTATTCCCAGCATGAAAGAAAACAGCTGGGTTTTTTTTTTTCCTTTTGTGTGAAGCATCCGGGCCCCGAGAAGCCAGAAGGCGAAACGATGTGCTGGTCTCCCCCCTCGTCCAGTGGGACCGATTCGTGCCACAGGAAGGCGCCTCAGAGTACATGCAGAACAGAGCAGGTCCTCAGAGTGCAGGATGACCTGTAAAAGGTGCATTAGACAGACACGGCTGCGCACACGCACACGCGCACACACACACACACACACACGAGAACGTGCGGGAAGCTACTGCAAACCACGACGTGGAACCGGGAGACCAAGAAAATAACACTAAGGAGGGGGTGTTAATAAATCACAACACAGCTACTGGGACCCCATCCGAGGTGTGGATGTTAGTGCGGCAAGCCGTGCCAGATCAGAGTTAGTGTAGATGGGAAATTTAGTAGTAGGGTGAGAAGAGAAGACAGACGCATGCAGTAGGTCACGTCCCTGCCGTAATAATGTGGCAGACCAACCCTAACGCCGTGTGGGCTCATGGCGCCGCACTGTGGGTCTCGTACGATCTACACATATCACGGGAATCCAGTGCTGCTCCTATCCCTTCCCCAGGGGCAATTCTAGGAAGCTTTTAATGTGGGGGGCATTAGAGGGGTCTGTAGAGGATCCACAGACTGGCGGCCGGCCATATGTCTCACCCGTCACCTAAAGTCCTGGTGACTATTGCATATGCGCCATATAATCACGAGTATATCGCAATGTGATATCGTGCAGCCCTATTACCAACAGGATGCTTTTAAGTGGTGAGTGATTGGGGAAGGGGGGGGGGGGCACTCCAAGGGCCAATCAGCTTTCAGCTGGGGCCAGTGCACTTCTGTACAGCTGCCTTTCCCTCAGCCTAACACTTCTTTAGTAATGTCTCTTGAACCCAACTTCCATATAGGAAACAGACAGAACAGGTGACTAATTTCTCTGACATCAGCATCATCATAACACATTAAAAGGACGGTTCACCCTAAAGCTGAAATATGTTGAAGAGGGGCTTTAGTGCCATCTATCCATCTAGGTTGCTCTGCTAGGAGGTGCCTAATTGTGGTATCAGCTGTAGAAATGTCCATCTTCTCTCGATTATAATGGCATTCTTTCTGTGGTGATTTAAACACCAAAAAAAAAAAAAATACATTTAGAAAAATGAACAGCATTGTCACTTACCTGACATCATGCCCCAGTTACTCAAAAATGATCCTAGTAAGACTATTAAGCAGTATAATGGATTTTTTTTTCTACTGCACTCCACACACCAATTGTATCACTTCACAGAAGATAGTGCCAGTGCTCGATCCATTCATTGGTACAAATGGTACATTTTTCAAATGATCTTTTGGTGCTTAATCAGCACAGAGAGAATGCTGTTCACTCCCATTATATTCGAGAGAAGCCCAAAATTTCTCTGGCCAATATCTCCAAAACTCCCAGCAGAACAACCTATATGGGAAAGTAGCATGATAGTCCCTCTAAAACATCTTTTTCAGTTTTGGGATGATCTGCCCCTTTAAGCTAATGCTAAAGATACTAAGGACCTACATGAGGGCACCTACTTAATTACAGGAAGTATGATGTACCTTTGTTTATGTTTACTGCAAGCTTCTTTCATGCAGGAGTATTGCTCAGATCATTGGGAGATCCGTCACTATTCATGTAATTCATTCCGAGGAGCTAATCTTAATTATCCAATGATATGTTTATAATTGGGTAGTGACAGTAGAGGGGGCACTCCAGGGACCAATCAGCTTTTAGGGTATTGTGGCTCCGCCCCCAGTAAGTGCCCCTGACACTCGCCTTACAAGACCTGATGAAAACCCTTGGATCTTAGCATCTCCACTCACCTCCAGCCCATCTTATGAGCCTGGGAGCTCACAACCCGGCAGGATGGGAGAGGAGGCCGACAGGCAAGTGAATCAGAAGTGGACCGATCACAGCATGGTGAAGATACCAGGAAAAAATGGAAAGGCCAGAGGGACTGACTGACCATGCTGGTTCACCCCCAGCACCACCCCCCCAAGGCCAATAACATCCTGACAGCTGATGACTTTAACCTGGCTGTGAGTTAAGGCATCCCATAATATGATCCTAGCCTTTATGAAAGGTGTTACCACGCTGGGTCAGTCTCTCCAAGGCAAACTTTGGAGGTTATCCCTCGTGACCGGCTTGGGTTATTTAAGGTGTTTGCTGTGTCAAAATGAGCGATAAAGAAAGAGAGAGAAAGAGATGGATGGATGGATGGGAAAGAGTAGGTACAGACCTCTTCCTCCTCAATTCGAGCAGGCTCAATCAGCAGATTATTGACTTGATCAAATGACACCCCCTGTTAGGACAGGAACCAGCGAGAAGCATGCGGATTAGTGAGGCAAAAATGAACACCGCGCACTCGCACGCACGCGTTTGGGTGGGCTGGGCCAACACACTGCTTGCAACTCCACTCTGGAGAACAGGGAAGATTTTGCTAGTGAAGACCCACCCCCTGACACTCACTGCTTCACCACCTCCTCTCCTGGGCTTCAAGGTCTTGATTTATGACCAAGACTAGACATCACGTACACGGAAGTGGTGCTTAAAACCCCCACGTGGAGATACATTACTGCCCATCCACCTTCCAACCACTTAAGCAATGCAGGGTTGGAAGCTTCGGGCCTCCATTAGGTAGGGGTACGACCTGAACCAGATTACAAGCTTCAAAGACCACCTGAATTTAGCTACTAAATACTACACTGTACGAGAATAGCTCTGCAGTACAGCTCAGGTCTGCAGTAAATACCCACTGAATACTGTCATCATCTGTAGTGAGTAGCCAGTGGATACTTTCATCTGCAGTGAGTGCCTGGTATCTGAGTAGCCAATCTGAATCTCAATAGTATCTACACTGGAGGCTGGCATGAAGCTATCAGATTGGAGGGGAGGAGCGTGTAGATTTTGTGGAAAAAAGCAACCAATCAGACACTTGAGGGGAACCAAAGAGAGGCAGACATGGGGGCTCAGATCTCATCTGCATTGTCGTGAAGTTCAGAGATCACCGAGTTAAGAAGAAGAAAGGTCAGTTAACCAGGTAAGGAGGATGTTGATTATACTCAGGCATTAATATTTGAAAATTTGAAATAGACATTGAACAACACTGATGGACCTGAGAGCAAGGCCAAGCAGAAGGCATGGTCTTTCCATACATTGACAGTGTTCATTGGGACACAGTGTTTCACTGAATCCTCCAAGTCCCACAGCTGGGAATCAAAGTGTAGAGCAGCTGAGTGTGATTGTGACTGCCGAGGGTATATGTCTGATCCTACAAACCAGTTGAACAACTCATAAAAGTCTCAAACATCAGAATGTTTGTAGTGCCCCAAGAGCAGAGATGAGTCCTTTCAGTCTGTGTGTCTGGCAGAAAGGGAACTCTACTGAACAAAGACATAAGCTGTTCACACGAACTGAGCCGGACCAAAACTGGCCATTTGTACAACAATCTCAGGACTCCAACCCCAACCTCAAGATCATGACCCTAACCTCAAGACCCTAACCGCTAAATAGCTAAACCAAGTTCAGCAGTATGACACCAACCTTACACTGTGGAACGGTATACAGACAAAACTCTTGAGTGTATCTAACTCTGGAGAACATGAAAACAAATTCAGAGCATTAGGCAGTAGAGCGGTTCACAGTTAAGCACATTAACAGCACCTATAACAAGGAGGTTCCTGCAAACTCCAGGCCTGAAAGAGATGTAAAAGGGCATAATGAAGGACATAACATTAGAAGGTGCTCATTCTGTGGCAGCTGCAGAAGCTCTGTGACCTGTGCATGTTTCTTCTGGGTACAAAATATTGGTCGGCACTCAAGAGACTGGAAATCCTGAGAATGAAGAGGAAACGTCCAGCGCTGACGTCGGCGGCGCGTGGATCTACACGTGGTGACCCAGAAGATAACCCGGGGTGTGCAACTGCCCCATTTCTCTGACCGATCCCTGAGCCATTCATTAGAGGACAGAAGATGGCCGACTGCTCCCTTCACACGTCTCCCTACCTTGATGGGCTGCAAGGGGGAGATGATCCTGTCCAGCAGCCTGTTATCGACAGACTCGTGACCCTCTGTGACAGCGCTTGGCCCCTCCTGATCTTCCTCCTCGTCGTCCCCTTCGCCCACCCCATCGGGGGTGTAGCCCCGCAGTAGGGCAGCCACCGCCTCTGGTTTGGGCAGCTTCGTGATCTTGAAGTGCTTCTTGTAATGAGGGGTGTCCTTGCGGATAAGCCGCTGCCGCTCAGCAGGTAAGCTGGGCCGCTCCTCCTCCTCATCACTCCGCTCCCCGTCACCATCTTCCTCGTCTTCATCGTCCTCCTCGTCCCCTCCACGAATGATGGGCTCGTCGGCAAAGTGCACTGTTGGCTGAGAGGCAAAAATTTATAAATTTTTTGGCATTATAGTTAAGCAGAAACCAACAACAATTTTGTCAACGAAAATAACTCAAAATTCTACAAAAAGTCCAATCAAGTCTCTACTCCAGCACATTCACTCAGGATGAGGTGATGACAATTTTTTCCCCACTTTTTTTTTTTTGGAGATGTAGGTCTAACCTCAATATATTCCACCTCCATCTCGTCGAGCCCCTCCTCTTCCTGATCCTGGGCGTATCCATCTCCTGGCTCCTCCCCCTCAGCTGGCAGGCCCCGCCTTTCTTCATGAGAACCTGCAGACGCCGTGCTGTAGGAGGCCTGGGAGTTGTGGCTGTTGCTGGACAACCCGCTGAGGCGTTTCTCCTAGGGAATCGAATAGTTTCGTCATCAGAGGGGCTTTCTGGAAGCTGCAGCGCCCAGAATGTCTGCCAGACAACAGCGGAGCACCGTATCACACTGCGATTCCCTAACTCTCAGCATCTGAGCAGCATAAGAGCGTAAACTGAGTCCCACTAGTTTAGCAGAATTCACAGAGACCCGTTCACACAGAGAGCACCGGCCTCATTGGCGGACGCCCACCTCTGCTTCGGGCGTATCCGCGTCCCCGTCCGGCTTGGCCGTGTAGGCCTCGTTCCTCCGCTCCTCGATCACCTTCTTCATGACCTTCAGCTCGCTGGGGTGCGGTGTTGCACGGCGCTGCAGACCCTTCGACAGACGGACGGACGGACCAATTACCGCGAACGTCATGCGTGCAACACAGCCATTACACCCCGATGAGTCACCTACAGGGGCTACGGGGGCTGACCAACGGGCAGAATGAATTGTGTATTGTGCGTTAATTACTGTTACTGTCCATTACTACCCTCACTTGTACGTTGCTTTGGACATATGCAAGTGTAATTATTAATGTAAAAAATGCCATTTGTCTAAATGTATTGTACTGCTTAAGCTTTTTGGGATTAAGTGACCAAGAAAGTAAGCAAGTAATTATCCATCCATCCATCCATCCATATCCCTAGTGGGCCCTCCAGTCCCCGCCGCCTTCACTTACAGTGCTCACCTTGCGCTCCTCTGGCACCTCCTCTGCCTCCTCCTTGGTCTCGTCTCGGAACTGGATGACCGACACGCGGTTCAGGTTGGTGTCTGTCCAGCTGTCGTCGGGCCTCTCCTGCAGCAGGTTCTCTGCGGGATGGGGGGGGGAGAGCAGCCATCTCTAAATGGCCAGAGTGCAGCCTGACAGCGGACGGGGAAGCGGTACATGTACCCTTTCTACATAGCGGGGGTGGGGTTTGGGGGGGCTCTCTCACCCAGGCTGGGCGACGGCTGCTGGGGCAGCAGGTAGCAGGTGAGCACCTTCTCCCCCGTCTGCTCGTCGTCTTCCGTCTGGAACTTCAGCATAGGCTGCGACTGGTTCTCTGCCAGCCACATGGCCTTCAGGTTCAGGTTGGCCAGGGCGAAGGGCAGGTTCTGGAGCCTGGGGGCAGGGCAGATCAAGTTATGAGAAGAGGCAGAATGTCCCTGGTTTCTAGTTTGTTTTTCTCCCATAATTAATGTCTGACTTGAAACCACTGCTAATCCAGCTTTTCACCACCCAAAACCCAGGGAGGGCCAGTCGATTTGAAAAAGCAGGTACCAGCAGGTCAGCACACTGACCACAGGATACTGTAAAAACTGGCCTAAAACTCTCCATCTAAATTACTCGTTTCACAAAAATGAAGAATAATTTCGTTTTACAAACCTAAGCCTTCAAAAAATTTAAATTAAAATCAAATTATCCATCAAAACTCAATGAATTTTCAATTGTTTTATCAAAACTATAGGTCAGTTTCGCCCTCGTTATTCTCATGGCAGTGAAAGACACCCTATACCCTAATAGTCAAATGACTTGGAATTTCTTGCTCCTTTATTTGCCAAAATAAAACATTTCAACCTTTTACCTGCCGGGACCTTTGAGAAGCTCAGCTTCTGCCCATTAGCCTGGATTTCCAGGCAAATTCAAATATCTGAATTTGTTTTCATACTTCAAGCCTGGCAATTTGCATTGCAGATGATGCAGTAAGGCCTCCAGAAAGGTGGGAGGCGCTCACCGATTGCCGGCCACGTCGAGCACGTGCAGCTCGGAGGCTTCGGCCAGCTCACTGGGCAGCCGGCCGACCTGGTTGTCCCGCAGCGACAGCACGTTCAGGCTGGAGCAGCCACCCAGCTCCACGGGGACGCTGCTCAGCCGGTTGCGGTCCACGTTCAGGTTGGTCAGCTTCTTCAGCTTGCCCACCGTGCGCGGCAGTGTCTGAAGTGGGGGATCACGGGGTTACGGGAATGCAGCAAAGGAGATGGCAGGATGGAATGAGAGGCTGATTCCATGCAAGGGTCAGTTTGATGTCATATCCGTAACACTGATAAAATGCTGTGTATTTCTATATTCAACCCAAGAGGTTAGGGGAAAAGACTGACTCGTTCTTACTAAGTTTGGTTTGCCAGTTTAAATGTCACATCCATAACACTTCAACAACCCAAAAAGGATTTCCGTAATACTAAGTTGAGATAAACCGTATGGGGGGTTGACATCACTCACACACATACACGTTTGTATTCCTATACTTGTGAGGACTGTCCATTCATGCCTGTCCATTAACTCCTACCCAGCGCCAACCTTAACCATAAGTAACCAAACAAAATACACGGCATTTTTACTTTTTTGACTGCATCCACAGATCTTAGTGAGGACCAAAAAAATGATCTCACTAGTCACATTTACAGCACATTTTGCTATACTCAATGAGGTGTGCGCGCGCACACACACACACACACACACACACACACACACACACACACACACGCGCAAAGCCCACACAGCTTCAAGATTCCCCTGTGGAACAGATAATGGTGAGAATCACAGAATGGAAAACAATCCATTCATCAGGCTTGAATTACAAGCCACCAGCAGAAAATAACCTTTTCTCCTCTTTGTGTGCGATTCAGGAGGTGCTGGGGGCATCTCGTCACGGCTAGACACTGCACGCTTGGCAGGGTTTATGGAAAGCGGTTTCATTTTCATACAGGCTATGAAGTGACATAACGGAAGGTCAGGAGGACAGGCGGGGAGGGCAGTCTGCATTTGGACGTCTACCTGGAGCAGGTTCTCTGCCAGCATGAGCTCAGACAGGTTCTCGCACTGGCCGATGGATTCTGTCAGGTGGGTCAGCCGGTTCTGGTCCATTTTAAGGATGGACAGCTGCTTCAGGGAGCCTTTGAGAGAAGCACTCATCAGAATGTATGTGGAAATGTTTTGATTAGATGGGAAGCAGTTTGGTTACAATGGCTGAGTTCTGCCAGCAGAGGGCAGTAGCATTTAACCACTCATTGCTCATTTCCATTATTTCCAACCTTTGCCAGACAAAGGCTTCCCCTTATGGTATATAACCAGCACCCTGTCCGAACAGTCAATATGTGGAAATTCCCAACATACTACAGGACTGACAGCAAGGATTATCATTTCTCTGCTGGCAAAATATAGGTAGTTTCCAGGCCAAAGTAGGTACTTTTCCTTGCCCTATTATTCAGGTATTAAGTGCATCTTAAAGTTCCTCATCAGTGGATTCATTTGGCCAGCACTTACTACCAACAAATCAGGCTCACCCAGTCTGAATGGGACAACCTATTACTGGGACACAGGGCAGGGATTGGCACCTGGCATACCGGGCATTTTCAGGGGGTATGCCAATAGGTATATAGGCTGGCAATGCAACCCCCCAAAGCCCAGGGCCAATTTTTAATCTCAGTGCAGCCCTGCTGGTACAGGCCATAATGGTCTTACAATGGGCCATCCCAGTTGAATAATACCAAGCTGCACATCAAACACAGTGACAATAACAACAAGGACAATGAAGGCCACTAGGCTGCTTGCAGAAGGCTTGTGCCCCCCCGGGCCGCTCACCAATGCTGTCGGGCACGCTCTCCAGGAGGTTCTGCGAGAGCAGCAGGTCGGTGAGCGCCAGCAGGCCGCTCAGCTCCTCCGGCAGCTGCCCCAGGCGGTTCTCCGACACGTCAAGGCACACCAGCCGACGCAGGCTGCCCAGCTCCTGGGGACGGGAGACGGCGTCCATCAGCACCAAGCACGAGCGGGCGGGCCACTAACAAGGCAGCCATTTAACTCCTAACCCAGCCCTAACTTTAACCATAAATAACCAAACAAAACAAGACTTTTGGCTATTGCAGTCACAGATTCTTATAAAGTTGAGATTTATATTGTGGAGACCAGATAAGGTTTAACCACACTGGGGGGGGACATTTGGTCTCCACACAAACCCCCACACACACACACGTGCTTTGCCTGAAAGCAGCCCAGTGTGGACTGAGGAGAGGCGGAGAGGACGATACTGACCGGTGGCAGTGCAGAAAGCTGGTTCCGGTCCAGCCACAGCTCTCGTAAGTTAGGCAGGGCCCCAAGTGTGTCAGGCTGGGGACACACAGTTTCATGAGTACCACACACACCCCAGTGAGGACACACCGCATGGTCACAAGTATGAGTCACTCCCCAGTGAGTTCACACGGCATAGTCACACGACTGCCACACACGCACATCAGAACTGGGACGCACGGTGGATCAAAACAAAATCGCCCGTCAGCGCTAACGACGTGACACAGGGGTTCTTAACCAGTCGTGAAAACAGCTATTGAGTCACGGTGACGAGCACTAATTACGGGCTCTGGCTGTGCCATAAACACGGAACGCGATGGCAGATAATGGGCCAGTGCGGGTTCGAGACCTGCTGGCTCCGTTGTTTGCATGCGAACACTGTGGCATGTTGAGCAAACGCAGACGAGAGCCAAGCGGCCCTGAGGCAGGCTGCGCAGTGAGTAATGTCATTAAAGAGAGACTAATCCGCGCCATTTACGCCTTTTCATACTCGTTTTGTACAGTTAGTCTTTGCCGCTAATCCAATCTGGACAAAGAAAGCCAGACGGGGGCCTCGCTGCCCCTGAGATCCGGCCTCGAAATCCCCCACCCCAAAGGTTCTAGTCCTCCCTTACGCATATACGGGGCTGCCCCCCCGGAAGGAGGCTGCCCATTGGGGCCCTCGCCCCCCAAGACCATTTTCTCAAAAAAACAGCAAAGCCCCCCCTGAGCTCTTTCATCTTCCACCTGCCCCAGTCCCCCTCCACCCCCACCAGCACCTTCGAACATAAAAATAACTTCCTTAACCTGCAGCAAAGACCGATGAATGCAGCCGGGCGGGTGTGCGGTCAGACCCGTTGGGTAGGGCCTCTACCGGGCTGGAAAGCTCGAGAATAATATGGCAGCTAGTTTATTCAGAAAGGAAGAGCCCACAGGTATGGAGAGGGGGGAGAAGTTCACTGTGCCTTGGGAAGTGCCCATACCGTCTGCCCTGCACGCAGGCCGGCAGACACACACACGCATGCAGGCACTTGTATTCCTATCTTATTGGGGAACACCCATTCACTTCTATGGGAAAAACCCTAATCCCAGTCACAACAACCCTAACCCTACCCAGCTCTGACCTTAAATAACAAAACAAAATACAAGACATCCACATATTTTTTATAAAATTAAGTCTGAAGTAATGAGGACCAAAAAAAATGACCTGACTAGTCACGTGTTTTTGAGGAATTGCTTGAGAAGTCCTCTCTCTCACACACACACACACACACCCAACTGTGACGCGTTTACAGTAAAACGCTCAGAGCAGAACAGAAGCAGCTCTTACCAGGACTTCCAGTTCATTGCTACCCAGGTCCAGGTGCTCCAGCTTGACCAGGAAGGACAGCGACCTGCGGGGAGGGTGGGGTTGTTGAGGGACAGTCAGCTAGCACGGGCCCCCAGCAGTTACCCCCCCCCCACACACACACATAGAAGGGGGTCCCTCAGGGGGGGTCTGCTACAGGCAGCAATGCTCCTCAGGCATGCAAACATTCAGGCCCACAGGTCACAGCAGACCTTAAATAACAGCAGTCAGCACTGACAGCTGCTGTTGACACCTTTTCACTCCCCCACCTGCTTGCTCCTGATGCACCCCCCCCCAACCCTCACTGCTGCTTTTGCTTCCAAAATCACAACCAATCAGCAAAAGGACACCTCCGTACCCCCCCCCCCACAATAAGGGCCGCGATGGCCGATTCGGTTAAATTCCATTTCACAGACGGACGGGGCTCAAGACCTAAACAAACGTTGTGACAACTGTCTCAGGAATTAGGGGGGGCAGCTGAGTGCTCAGCGTGAGCGGCGACCTACACGAAACCCCAAGCAGCCGAGACGGGGCTCAAAGCAAACATGGCCGCCCGCCACAGACAGTCAGGTGCAGGGCGTGACTAGGGCCTTGGACATCGAGGGCTTAGCCCCAAGACCCAGAGATCTGACCTGTCTCCATTTAGAATTCTCCGTCTCTGAAGTTATGATGGCAACACTACGGTTTTAGGAGACCCTGGAGTAGGACTGCAGTGACACTCTCAGACTGAAGGCATGGGTGGAGAATCATCTGAGCTAAAATCATTCCATGATTGTTCAAACTGATTAGGGGCTTCAGCTTTTAACATCCCAGGCTCTCCCAGGCAAGCGTCCGTCCTGCAGGTTTTTATTCAGCCATCTCAAAAACAGGGCTGTAAAGCAGAGCACAGATAAAACCGCATCTGCACTGCTGCTGCAAGTTGCCGTCATGGATCTAAGTGGGTGTAGGACCCAATTACGTGCTTGTGACCTCACAACTGTGGTCACATGACCCAGTCACGTGTGGGGCAGAGCCTTGGCCAGGGCTGCCTAGACACAAATGCGTTGACCGCTTTGTAGTCCCAGAAACGAAGCAGACCTGTGATTCATGTGGGAACGTGATTCACTCCCCAGCTTAATCTGGTAAGTTTACGTCCCTGCTTTCTAACATTCCTCCTGCCCGTCAGGCGGGATTCCCCAGTCTCCCTAGGGGGATGTCAGCTCACTTACGTGGGCAGGGACTTGAGCAGATTTTCTCGCAGCTCCAGGGTCACCAGGTTGGCCAGGCTGTGGGGAGAGAAACCGAGAGGGTTACCTTTCCGGGCGAGGCGGAAGGCTGGCGTGGGGGCCACGCTTTTACATGAGCAGGGCCCGGGACACTTACTTGCCAATGTCGCTGGGCAGAGCCTGCAGCGACACATCGTTCAGGGCCAGATGGGCCAGGGCTCGCAGCTGGGTGAAGCCATCAGGCAATCTGGGGGGGGGCAGCGGGGGGGTGTGAGAGAGCCAATTACATTTATGTTTGTTAATTATTCAGCACATGTTTTTATCCAAAATGACATGCAACTAAAAAAGAAGTAAGAGTCCCTGGAGTAACTGGGGTTAAGGGCCTTGTCGAGGGCCCAATGGTAACATCCCTGCCAACCCTGGGATTCGAACCGGCGACCTTCTGATCATAGGCACATCCTCCAAAAGCACTGAGTGACAGACCACCCACCAGAGACACCCCAGCCCCCATTCAGGAGACACACAAGCCCAGGGCACCTCCACCCCCCCAACAACCAACAAAGCAGCAAAACTAGGCACAAGTATTGAGCATTAATAGCGACGGCGCTAAACGGTGCAACGTGCCGGGTGACTGGGAATCCCACAGAGATGGAAATAAGGAAGCAGGGGTGGTGTCTGTTACTTAATCAGCCGGTTCAGAGGGAGCTGAACCATCTCGTCTTCCCTGCAGACTCGCATATCAGGATGGCCAAAGCTGCCGTGTGCCATTAATACAAAGGGGGCGGAGCCTAAAGGCACATGAAAGGCTTGAAGAGAAAGGTGCCTTCTTGGGATGGGGAGTGAGAGTGTGATGGACTTGGGGGACCCCCGGGAGGCCAGCTCCTTCCAGCATACCCCTGCAGGGGCGGAGCCTGTTACTGGGTGACGTAGGAAGGGAGGGGGCACCTTGTACAATACTGCATATTTACAAACCACGCGGGCCTGGAAGGACTGGTTTCCCTTTCTCCTCAGAGTCCATGGAAGTAATCGTAGATGAAGCCTGTAGACCACCCCCACCCCCCGCTGGCAAATGAGATGGCTTCGGGGGCAGGGCTCAGCATATTCTATAGAGGCATTGCCCCCCCCCTTTCTTTTAACCATTTAAATTTGACAGGCTGAAAAACAAACCAGAAATCAGCCTCGGGTCAGCTTCCCCAAACTCCGAGAAGTGCCATCACCATCCCAGGCCCCCATGCCAGCAGCCCAGCCCGTGACGGAGAGGATTACCACCCCGCGGCTCAGGCACAGTTGAGCTAAATGCCGTAACGCGCCAGGTGACCGGTAATCCCACGGCAATATAAACGAGGAAGCTTAGACCGTGTCTGTTACTTAATATTTTCATTAGCCGGTTCAGAGGAAGCATCTCGCCTTCCCCGCGTCGCATTCCTGGCTGGGTCAAATGGCCGCACGGCAAACACCCATTCCCCCACCCACCAATTTGTGCGTCGTTAAATCAAGAAAACACATCCTGCCGTGATTAATTACTGCGCTAAGACATAACAGCTGCCTCCCCCACTGAGCCGCTAGCACCAGACTGCTCACAAGACCCTCCACCAATTGTAAGAATAACAACCACCCCCACAGCTCATAAACACATAAGCAGGATGACACTGACCTGGAGAGGGGGTTTCCGCTGAAGTCGGCGATCTCCAGCGCCTTGCAGAACTTAATGCTTTCAGGAATCTCTGTGATGTCTATAAGAAAAGGGGGGCGATTATGTGGTGCGCAGGTTGCTTACAGACTAGCGGTGCGTCAGGAGCGGGGAGCTGGCAGACGAGTTCAGGCTCCCCGTTAAATGGCTACCATATGGTCTAGAAGGAACCTGGAGGAAGGACTTTGAGACCGTCTTGGAATCGGCAGCAAGCTTCTGACCCCAAGTGTGATCCTCCATGTTTCCCGTGTAGACAAACACAGGGTTCATCATCATCATCAATCTAGCCTGTACTTATTTCGCAGATGCTTTTATTCAGAGCAACGTACATTTTTTGGGAAAAGAGGGCCACACAGTCTTTGAAGCAATCGGGGGTTAAGGATTAAATGACCAACCCTGAGATCTGAGCCGGCAACCTTCCAATCACAGGCACAGTCCCAACCCAATGAGGCACAAAGTGCCCCCCATCCCTCTACAGAAATATGTATCGAGGAAGCATGAGATTTCACCTGGGATACATGACAAGTGGTTTTGTGGGTGGGGAGCACTTTAAGATGGGCAACGAGACACCACGCAAACTCCCAGCATGCAAAGGATTATGACTAAGCCCCGTTTGTCAACAACTTGTGGATTTCCTAACTGTAGCAGTTTTGAGGGGTCAGGGGCTGCCTCCTGCTTTCTCTGTGGCTTGAGGAAGCAGCGCATGTGAACACTCATCCATAACTGACTGAAGAACAAACTGGTAAGGCAAGACTACAAAACCAAACGTTTTGAACTGGCAAAATAAGAGTGGGCCTTGGCTCACTGGGCGTGAGTGATTTCCATGATCACTGTTAGCTAAACCTGCCTCCCTTTCGTTATCCAATCAACGAGAGGACATTGGTTCATTGGTTCACTAGACAGTGATTGCTTTTAGAGGTTACCAAGTTACTGCTACATAGCTGTTGGTGCAGCGGGGGGGGGTCTTGGAGATCCCCCAGTTTGAAAGGTGGTGGCAGTCATGCTGTGTTCCATTTGCCTTTGGAATTCAGATTCCGAAGGCAGATTCAAGTTCTGAAGCCGGAAGTGACGACATGCGCACTCCCATTTCTCGGAAATCAGCCCAGAATAACCCGAGTTTCAGATTCAAGATGGCTGCTCAGTGATATTTACATTTTTAAGCACTTTAGTGCTGTTTGAGTCAACTTTGTAAGCTGTGTACGCCATACAGTGTTATTGTAGTCGATATATGTATTGATACGGTCATGTTATACGTGAAATACTGCATTATGTGTCGTTTATCTACTGGCAATGCTGAAGAACTGTTTGGTCCATGTTGCAAACAAATGACTAGTTGAACCATAGGTGCGCAGGATCTGCGACTCGAGCCGAAAAGGTTCCATAAAAAGTGTAGACGCGTTAGGGTATAAGCCTAGCTTTAACCTGAATCCGAGTTCTAGCTTCTGCAGCATCCGACTCGGCTTCCCCTGAGCTTTTAGCGGATGTGACGTAATCTCGGCAACCGCAACTCGGATCCCAAGGCAAATTCGTTTCTTTTACCAAGATACTATTTTACTGCAATTATGTTCATGAACGATTTGCAAGCTTAAAGTCAAAAAGTCAATTGAGCAAAGACTCAAGCTTTGAGCTCTGTCTGAAGATAAGATTTTTCGACTTAGAACCAGTATTCTCTACCTCAGTTGACTTGCTGAGATGGATGTCTGAGAGACTACTCATCCAGACCATAGCACTTTCATGATGCCAGTCCTCATGAGATGGCTGCATTTGCCTCATCCTTCGTGATTTCATATTTAGTGATTCTAGTACCAAGTGATGCCTTTTCTAATCACGGGTGTCTAATTTGGGGATGCAGGGCCCCGGTGCTCTGCTCTTTGACCACAGCGCCCTGCTAAGTCGAGCTTTGATAAAAGGCCACTGTGCCTGTACCAGCAAAGGCGGGCCAGAAATTATTTCCAGAAGTCTCTTGCTGGCTGTCACAGTACAAAAGCTGACAGAGACGACTGTGTCTGGCCAACAGGGACACAAACAGAGATGGATCAAGTTGCCTGAGGCCTCTTAACAGAGACTTGGGTCATCCTAGAAGACCCCCAAGTGATTAGTCATACAGCTACGGCAGTCACACGGCGCCTGTGTGTGTGTATGTGAGAAATGTAGACACGATCAGTAGGAAAAGTAGGGTGAAGATTTTCAGTGTGTATGCAAGCTTGAGGGAGGATATTCTGATAATACATACAAGGTAATTAAGCTTCTTTTTTTAAACATTTGCGTTTAGTTGAGGCGGGGTGGGGGAAGGGGGCAGCAGGCGACGGGGGCCTCCTCACCATTGCGGGAGATGTCCAGCTCCACAAGCTGCATGAAGTTGGCCACCTCTGGGGGAAGCCGCTGGATCTCATTGTCACTCAGGCACAGCTTGCGCAGGTTCAGCAGCCTGAAGAAGGGCTACAGACAGAGAGACACTGAACTTAGGTTCTTCTCAACGCTGCTTACCCTGCTGCTATTGGGTCACCTAGCCATGTGACCTCCTTTATGCACCAACCACCACATATTCTTCTAGACCTGGACGGTCCAAAGTGAAAGAAGTTCCCAGGAGCAAATTATGCACTATGGTAGATTGTACCGCTGCTTATGCTCTTGAAATATGGAACCACCTTATAGTTTGCATGAGACAACCAGCATCTCAGGAAACAAGACTATCTAGTGTAAACAGAGATGCACGATATGGCAGTTTAAATGTTGGAATCGGCCGATGATTGTTAAATCAATATTGGTCGATTCTGTCAGTTGACATTTAAACTGCATTAGTATTTAGAGTTAGCAACAGAGGTAAAGACATGAATACTAAAATAATGGAGAAGTCTGCATTGGACGACCAGCCCTTGCCTGCAAGGGAGAACGAGGGATTTTGCTGGTTCATTGGCTACTTAATGCCTCGCTATATAAGCACCTCGATGCTGCCACTCTGCCTGCACTATATGTGGCAGCTGTACAACACATTCACAGACCTTTGGAAGTAACATCCACATCAGGTTCACTAGATTTGTAGCCGGTTATCAGAATCAGTAATATGGGGAAAAAATATATACTGGTTATCAGTAGCAGTAAAAATTTCCGGAGCAGTGCCCCATTAATGGTAGGGATTTCACTGAAGTTGCTTTTATTGTGAGAAACACTGAGCTTTTGCCAAATGAGCTAAAAAAACTAAATATATATCACTAGCAAGATTTCACTTCAAATGTCTGAAAGGAATGAGGAGAACAAGGGAATGCGGAAAACAAGGGAATGAGGAGAATAAGGGAATGCGGAAAACAAGGGAATGAGGAGAATAAGGGAATGAGAGAGCGAGAGGATGAAGGGACCAGACAGGAGCTGCCTCCATACCGCTTCTGGGACTGTACCCAGCACGTCTTCAGCAGCGAGTGTGTAAGAGACCCCTTTGTCATGCCTTTCTGGGGGACGGCAGGGTTACCAGAGTTTAATGACACGCTGCAGTGAAGAACGATCACGTGGCTCCCGCGCTAAAATCAGATTCAGGCCGGCATTCCCGGGGCCTGTCGACGAAGCCAGCGTTTGGCACTTATTAGCTTATCGCCGTGTATGTCCTACTGCAGTGCTTCACCGGGTTCCTGAAAACTGGAGCTCTGCGAAACTAGCCAGAAACGAGGGACGTGGGCAATTTTACGGGCCAGGTTGAGCGGCCCCGTGAGAGCTGCCTGCCACTCTGTGCCTTCATCATTCTCGTATCGCCAGAATGGAGATAAAGATCAGACTTCTGGGAAAGGGAAAAGGTGCCCCTTGGCTGCCCTGCGGCTCGACCCGGGTCAATGGGTCGATGGGCCGCTGACGGGGGAAGGCACTTTCAGCTCACCTCGGAGAAGAAAGCTACCCCGGGGAAAGGGAGTCAAGCACACATGCACATTCACAGAGGCCCTAGTGATCGGGGTGACGGACGGAGATGGAGGGCAACTCTGCAAAAAGAGGACGGTCTCCATCACAATCACAAGAAATATGGAAGGAAGCTCCAAAGAAGAACGAGTATCAGAGCTTCACATCAAGAGAAAACACTTGGTTCCAGTGAGCAACTAAGCTGTATGCAGACGTCGGACTCACTTCTGCGCAGCCACATGCTAATCGAGGCCTTCCCCCAACAGTGACAGTGTGCTTTAAGAGCAATCCTCCTCGCCCCGAGGGCCAGTGAGAACGGGGCCCGTTGAGGGAGGCCCAGCTGGTGCATCAGGAGCCTCTGTCGCGCCTTCCCGTCACTCGCTTCTGTGATGGGGATTAGCCAAGCAGCTTGCGTTAATTCTTCCTAAAGCTGCTACCACCCCAGTGCCCAACCCCCTCCCACCCGCCCCCAGCCGCTGCATATGTAATGCAATAAGCCCACAGAAGGGTGGATTATGAGGCCATCACAAAGACCTCCATTCAGCAGTCTCCGAGGGCGCTTCCCATGCTGCAACCCCCCCCCCCCACACAAAGAGGAAGGGGCTGTTTACTCGACCAGTGCAGATTCTTTTTGCCGACTTCCCTGCCGGTTCACAGACAGTGCCCAAGCTAGTGTCAGTGGTAGCACGGTATGTCTGACGTTTAATAAAAGAATGTGAGGGTGTGGAGGAGGATCCCTCTGGCTGAATTTAGGCCACACGTCCTGGAAATGGCCAGAACAGCCGACTCAGCCAGGCTGTGTCCCAATAGGTATCCTGCTATCCAAATCCGGCCTACGGGTGTCAAATGTTTGGCCAGACATAAACCAGCATAACGGAAGAATACCAGGACCAATCCTTGGCTCGATGTTGTTGATAGAATTTGGCCTTCGGGGAACTCTGCTGTACAGTCTAATTCAATTCAATGTTCCCCTGGCTGGATTACCAACAAGAGCCTTAAATCCCCCCCATATATATGTGGGGTTACTAAAATCCTATACTTCATGATCTCAAACCACCAAGCAAGTAACTTGGGCCACCATGTTGGGTCTACTCCCATCCATTTTGCAACCTCAATAGAAACACACTCACAGCAAGAGCAAAATACCTAAAATACCACTCAATAAAGTATGGGTTTGTCTCCGGCACACAGCAGCCACGTCTGGCTTTATCCTATTACTCACTGGCCTGCTTACAACTAGCCTCTGAGTCACTAAACTGCACCGTCTTGGACTGATGAGCCACACAGCACACAGTTAAAACGAACTCGCATGGCTCCTGGTTTGTAAGCATACTGAGGCTCTCGCAGCACATAGATCCGTGGTCTCATCTTTATAAACGTGACAAGCCCTGCCCCCTTAGTTCACCTGGCTGACGGTGAATGTTTGTCAGCTCAGTCAAAAGAGCCTGGTATTCTGGTAGGTACCCATTAGTTGGTCTTCCATCAAGTGACTGCTTCTAGCATCATTGCATCTCTCAAGGGTACTAAGCGTCACATGTTCTCAAAACCGAGGTACAGGTAAACGGGTGGCCCGCAACCCACTGCGGTGTGTGGATTGACACTCGACCACAGAGCCTATTTTGAGAGATGTAAAATAGGTCAGTCCTATACCACAAAGTGGTTCAGCAAAGAGGAGCCTTTCACTGTTGCGGGCCTGGGATACGTGCTATCTTCAGCAGCCTTGTCTGAAACAGGGGGGATGTCATTCCATTTTTACAGTGGGCCATTTTGACATTCCACATACTGCGATATTGATGTCCAGCAAAGTATTCGCTTGCTTGCCAGCTGCTGTCATCCAAAGCAACAAGGTGTTAGCATGCAGGCTATTTAAAATTTAATTGCGTGGGACAATCATAATACTAAAAAAAAAAAAACAATGCCCCATGGGGACACCCAGGCCATTTTACAATATAAACCCAAGTGCAAGGAATGGCCATGACAGAAAACAATAAACAATCACAATTATGGTGTTGATAGAAAAGGAAAAAGAACCCAGAGGGAAACAGAAACCGGGAGAATGCCTTGGAGTATAACGAAATGTCCAGAGGTGCCATGTTTTATATAAAATGACCTGCAAGCTCCCCCTACAGGACGAATTGAAACACACGAGGAGCGTCCAATAAGTTTACAGAGACCTCTGTTGTCCCACTCATTGAACAACCAAAATATGACAAAATGTTTCTGTACCTTAACCCTAAAATGACCCAATGTGACTCATTTCTAAAGAAATAAGTAATGGCTACCGAAAAAAGGTGTTTAAGTGGGCAGAACCTGGGAGAGAAGATTCAAGGATAAGCCACCCAAAGACTATCAGGTGACTGTATGAGGAGAACGAAGGAGCCAGGCCGGCAAAGAAAGGTCTTTGAAAACAAAGGATCTACTAAAAGGTTGCTCTGGAAACCACGAGGTCATGGCAGCAACTCAAGGGTACCATCATATATCAATAATCAACAGACCAACAAAGACATCAAATTCACCAATCAAGCAACACTGATCTCACTGGTCTCAAATTACAACAAACACTCCACTCACTGCTCCTTACATGCCTGCATTCCATTGCTGCAAATATTTCATCTTAAATATATCTATCCACCACTGTGTTGGATGAGTCAGGAGTACAGAGCATGAGACACCCCCAAAGAAGAGATGCCAGTGTAACTTAAACATGGCCACGAATGATGCGCTGAAGGAAAACAGGAGCAAGACAGCAGCAGTTCATTGAGAAGTGGCACTGGATGTCCTCAGAAACGGCCCTCCTTCTGGTTCAGAACTACAGGGAGCATCAGGGAGTGGCGGCCCTGTGGTACCAGCACACAGAGCGCTCGGCGTAACAGTCAAGCGGCTCCATTGACGCACCAGCTGCTCTCCAATGAGCTGCTGGCCACCCGGGGGCTTGCAAACTGGTGCTTGTGGGTAAGTGAGCACACGATATTGGATTGCTGGAAAGTAAAAATGTGGTACGCCAAAGGATAAAAAAAAAAAAAAAGTTAATGTCCACTCACTGCAATGGTTAAGAATCTTCATCATAGGTGGGGCGTCCTTAGAATTGGCAGCTTTTGGGTTATGGGTCTGCTTCTTTAGCAGGTGCTCTGACAGCATGATCGATGGGCACTGGGCCCTGCGACATGCCACCCGGAGCACAGCGCTAACGCATAGCCACCCGCTCATTTGCATCTGGAATTTTCATAGTCAGCACCAGCACAGCAAATTCCGCTCATCTGAGCCTCCTTGTTAATGCTAAATCAGGACTCAGCTGTTAAGTGAACATACTCAGGCTTCTGAGAGAGACTGAAGATGGCATAGGCCTTGTTCTTAACCTCGCCCCTCTACCCGTTCCTGGGTCCCCTGCTCTAGTCCAGCACCACAAGCTGTGTTCTTCCTCCCGTGTCATGAAAGGGGAACACAGGATGGCGGGGGGAGGGGAAGGGGAGGGAGCCAAGCTAATGAGTGAGCCAAGTGGGGGAGGAAGTCAGCTAAAAGAGCAGAAGGGGAGAAACCCTGGAGTGAGAACAGGCAGTAACCCAAGCAGCAGACACCATCAGCACCTGCAGGGGCCCTGTGCGCTATACACCACCACTATAAGTCTGTTGACTTGCCTTGGCTCTCCAATGACTCATCTTAGGCTGTGCTCCCAATATGCCTCTCTCTAGTCTGCTCAATGGGCTATACCATAGATAATTAACGGAGGGGGGTGAAACTGGCATTGCGTGACCATAGTCAGTCCCTGGCATGTGAAGAAGGCAGCTCTTAGCTTTCCCTGTACCCATTCCTCACTAACAGCGCCATGAATGGGGGGGGAGCTCCCATATCTACCACCCCAGTTTCATCCAACCCCCCCCCTTAATTTCCCCCAATTTATTCCTTCTTTGGCATAGGAACAAAGCCGGTCGGGACAGAGCCCAATACAGGGCTGCCAGTCAAGCAAGAGCGACACTACAGCATCACGCCGGCCCCCAGTCGGGGCCACGAAACTAACCCGCCCCTTAAAGTCCGAAGGAGGAAGGGAGTGGGGGGAGGGGACGGAAGGAGAACGAGGACAATGACGGGGGCAGGGAGGAGAGGGGAGTTGATCAGCAGGAGAGGAACAAAACAGCATGAGGGAGGAGTCAAGAGAGCAGCTCGAAAACGAGGAGCGGATTCCGAGAGGAGGAGACCCCACCATGGGGCTCACATGGCGCAAGATCGAGAGATTGGGGGGGTGGGGGGGTTATTCATGCGGGCTGCAGAGGTTAACAACCAAAGCCCATCGTTCCGCCATTACGTCATGCTGGTGGACTCTGTGTCCTATTGTCCTGCTCCCATCCCCACTGAGCCTCCCATGAAGGGGGGGTGGGTTTAGACTAAAGGGTCTGGGAGCAAGTCACACTGTTGGGACACACCACACTCTTCCCTGAAACTCCTCTGACTGTTTCACACTGGAAAAGGTTCCCTATTTTTTCATGCATTTCCAGTCCACGGTGTAAAGGTGCCCCCCCCAAACCCCATTCACCATACAATTGATAGTGAAAGAACATGGAGAGGAAAAAAAAAAAAAAAAGGTTCACCTCAAGCACACCCCCAATAAAATCAGCCCAATTTGAAAGCATGCTTAATTATGGAGAGCCCCTCAAAACTGCCAACAGTGTTTTTGACTGTAACAGTCCCAGGTCTGAAGTGTAAACAAAGGAGGAGGAACTGGCTAGTATGATCAGCCATGGGGACAATGGGGCAGCTCTTACAGGCTGTGGGCTGCATGCTATGCCAGCCAGCACATCCACAGCATTCTACTGACTAAGCAGAGTCACAGAAGCCGGGCGTCCAACCGAGCACAGTCACCAAAAGGGGAGGGTGGGCTTGGAGTAGGATTTCCGAGGGCACAGAAACGTGGGCTGTTTTGCATGCAGAACAGGTAGTGCTCTGTAAACAGCGTGACGTGGTGAAACACAGAGGAGCGCTTTGGGGGTGATGCAAATGCCACAGGGGCTTGCTGGAGGCTGTCCAGCTGGACCGGTTTGGACCGGTTCTCCGAGGCCCACACAGATGGGGCTGCCGCTCGCGGTGCCTCTGCGGTCCTGCCAGGGCATCGCTCTCTCTCGCTTTCCCTCCCGCACGAACACCTGCGCCCTCAAGAAGCCGGCTGGTCGGCTTTTGAGCTCGGCATGGTGTCCGTGTGTTGGAGAGCAGGGCTGCACATGATGGCACCGAGCAGCCCAGGAGGATGGGCCCAGCTCGGGGGGGGTGTCTCTGCCCCTCATTCCACCCTCAGCCTACCCACTACAGAGAACGCGCTCCACACCACCATCCCCAGTTGCAGAACTAAAACTGCAAATTAAAAGCGATCTCAAGAGGAAGTTAATCACTTACCAAGGAGCAAGTCAACATTTATATAATGTCTCCCACATTAACAATCTCACCTTGATATTAGGTTTGCTTTAATTACTAGTCATCAAAACTGCATCAACACTCAAGTGACATGTGGTAGGAATTTATGCAGAGAAAGTAATGAAACAGCCACATGTGAGACATGCATGTTAAGTTCTACTGACAAGCATACTAACAATAAGACTTACTGTTATGTAAAAATTGGAAGATGGAAGATGCTGGCCTCACCATTGTTCCCTACGCTCCTATTTTGAGTATGGCTCCTCCCACATGATGTAATTAATCTCACCCTGTGCCTCTACAGACAACACTGTTGACCAATTCAAAGCCATTAATAACAAAAAACTTCATGTATCCTTTACGGAAAACAGCTTTGTTTTCGGATCTTCTCACCCCAAAATTAAGCTAAATCGCATTGGGTGGTTAAACTTAGCTAACACAGCAAATTCTCTACACCGATCCGAACTGCTGACGAAGGTCATTGTTAGCACAGCCGTGACACAGAGATGACAGCAAGCCCAAATAAGCATGCTGGGGCTGTGGAACGACGAGCCAGAGTGACCAGTCTGCTGATGTCAACGCAGCGGATTAGCAGCACCTCGCAAGTGGGTCAGCACCTACGTTACAGGTCTGGTTGCTCAGCAGGAAGACCTGACTGCAAACAAGCTTTGCATACGCTCGACAGACCATCCCCAGTCCCCGCCTGTGTGCAGAGCCCAATAACGAGCACACTTATGAATGGGCAAACTACAAAATTTTAAAAAACAAACCCATAACTAATAGGAGCACATGCATAATAAAGCAGACTTTTAGGAGGGGTATGGTGTGGTAAAGGGATCACTCGTCACAGCCAAGCCCAGCATCACATCCTGGGACACAGTCCCAGTTAATTACAAGATTCAAACCAGCCCATGCCACACTCGTGATGTCGGTCCCTTGATGGTGAAACAAGGCATTCCGTTGGCTATGCCGAGGAGCGAAATCTCCAGGCCAAGGTCGTAACACCTGGATAACTGTAAGAAACCGATCTCTGACCTCCACAGTATCCCACAGAACTCAGCCATGTCCATCTCACTACATTCAGGGTGGGCTGCTTGGGTACCTCCCACCACCCCCCAGAGTCTAAACACACTTTCCCTACAGTTAGTACTCTTTTATAGCCACCCATTTACATTTTATTACCCTAGGCCTCAAGGGCTTGAGAAGGGGAGTGTTGGTGTTCACTCCACTTCACCACTTTATGGGTTAAATCAGGACTCTGCTTTAGCAGTTAGCCTTTCCTCGCATTCCCAGAGTTACTCAACACCTAAATTTAAGGGGCAAGTTTAAAAACCCATGGGTTTCCCTCCTAATAAAACCTCCCCAATTCAAGCAAAAAGCCTAATTAAATTAGTGCATTTCCTCATTCATATGAATGTAAGGAGGATGGTGTTTAAGCTCATGAATTTAGAATACTGGCATCTTAGGACAAGTTTAATCAGGTCAGAGATTTGGGAGTTTCCAGGTCTGGCTGCCAAGCTAGTCTCGTTAGGAGCAGAAACAGAAACCACATGGTCATTTGACAGCTGAGCCACTGGTGGAAGGCTCCATTCTACCAGGGCCTCCTTGGTGGTCCTCAAAGCCCAACCTCCACCGTTTGACACCCCCGCCTCTATCCCCTCACGTTTGGCAGTTAATCAATGGATAACCAGAATTTCACAGGTTCTGCTGACAAACGGGGTCCCCTGAAATCCTTCTTTGAAGCCGCCTCATGCTGCAGTCTGCACATTACTTCAACACGGGGTCTGCGGTGACCTTGCAGGCACTTTCTCAATGTCCGATTCCTGGCCAGGCCAAGCCAGGCGCGGCGTGTGTCAGCCAAGTCGAGGCAGATGCTCACAGTAAAATAAGCCCACGACGACAGCCTCCTCCCCCCAACAGTGGGCCATGGAAGCCCAGCGTGTCCGAGCCCAGCCTGCCGGCTCGGGTTTCCTTCCATCCTTTCATTCCAGGAACAATAAGAGCAGACACTAGATGGGTTTCATGGTCTTACTGTGGACCATGAGTCAGGTGGGGAAAGGACGACATAATGAGGGCGAAACAAAGCTCTTTGGAATTCATTCATATTTATTGTTCTTACTAACCCATTTGAAATGGACTGGGCAGTATAACATGGGATGACATGCACTCCCAACAATTCCATAATGCACACCAAACACTGCTCCATTCCACCCAAACTCATGGCTCTTGCTAAATCTGCTTCTTTCCTGAAACAGACCCAGTGTTCTTTTGGCAAAGAAGTGGAAAGAAGGTGACGTTGATAGCATTTCTGACCTCTGCAGAGCAGACATTGGCGAGAGGAGTCCGGCTGGATCGTACACTGCTGCCACTCAAACATGACATGACTTGCAGTGTGCAAATGGTTAAAACTCCTTCGTATTCAACAGTAATCACACGCAGATGCTAATCACTTGTGCCTGTCAATGTTATATTTCCACAAATATGCCTGGCACATATGTCTGGCAGCAAACCTTAGGATAAAGTCAGGGCTCCTTGGCGGGGGTGGGGGGGGGGCCCAAAAATAGTTACAGTGAAAAAAAAAAAAGAAGGGCAGGGAGGGGCGGGAAATAAAAACAAAAAATGACATTTAAATTAAGAAATGGGATAACAC
>JAODKN010000001.1:25229259-25253069 GCA_026774425.1 Petrocephalus zakoni
ATCAGGAAGACTCATTTGAGTACTGATTCTGAACAAGCCAAATATGTGTCAAACATCTATGGGGGCTGAGCCCCCCTTGAATGAAAATCCTAGAAACGCCCCTGGTGTGGACCACTATTTTCTTTTTGATCCTCACAATTTTGGAATCCAGTCGCAGGCCGGATTGAACGGCTCAGCGGGCCGCCAGTTGATGACCCCTGATATATACAGACCCCTGTGTCCAGCCTCCCAACCCCCCTACATTTTTGCACTTTTACCCAAAATACTGTGAAAACCCTCCCCTTGACACTTGCTTATTATTGCACCATAGTTTTTTTTTGGGGGGGGGGGGTCACTATTTCTTGCCACTGAGTACCTGTATATGGAAGGCATTAAAATAGAATCTCCTTGACTAGACTTGCTCCAGGGAAGTCGGGTACCGGCTGACCCTGTGCTGGCACCCCGAAACTTGCCGTCACCTATATACGTGTCCATGTGTTTCATGCAGAGCAGAATGGAATTGGTGACAACAATTCCCCCATGGGGATGAATAAAGCTTCACTCTTCTAGTGTTGTTCCCATTTCAGCCGCTACTGACTGGCTGCACTTTACCTTCCTGGTCTCTATTTCCTGCGGCTCAGGGGTGGGCGTCTTCACCGTCTCCATATTCTCCTGGGACATGGAAAGGGTGCGAGGAACAGGGTGGGGGCGGGCAGAGGCGAAGTTCATCAGGGGGTATATGCCATTCCTGCGGTATATGGAGACAGCCATGACGCAGCACTCACGGTAGACACACAAGCTTTTGTGTCTAACAGGACAAGCTAAAACCTTTGGGTAAGGAGCTCGACTGGACCTTACTCTCACCTCTCCCCGTAACCCAATCAGTGCCAAACAGCCCATCGGCACACTTGCGGCAGACAGACTTACTTGACGTCTTCAAGAAATTTGTCCAGTTCAAGCGGGGAAACGTGGGAGTATCTGTAAATGGCAGGGAGAGGATGAGGACACTTCCAAGGACACTGCTGATGTGCAAGTACTTCACAGCTGGTTCAGCTACTCGAGACTTACTTGAGCTGTACTCCTGGCCGGTCTTTGTGCTCAATCTCAGCCATGATGGCGTTAGGATCAAAGGATTTCGTCTTTTCCTCCACACAGTTTTCAGGGAGGAGATCTGAAAAAAGAAGGAAGCAAGTGGCCTTTGATGGACCAAAAACTCACAACTGAATTCACAAGTGAAGAGCAAATTTCCAAAACTCACTCAAGCCACTATATACATGTACGTTTTCGAGAAAACTTCTATGGAATGAGTTTTGGAAATTTAACAAAAGTACTTTGTTGGATTACATGAGGACTGAGTGAGTATTGGTTCCTGGCACTGCAATATATGACCAGGAAGCTTTAGGCTTCCTTTAGGTTATTTGTGGTCTCGTCTCAAAACTCTCATGTCAGAAGAGAACACAGACTGCCCAAATCTCACTGGACAGCGGTCATCAACTGAGTGTGACGATTAGCCTGTTAATCAGAGCATGGCACCAATGGCAGTATCATGTGGAAGTTCTGGAGCATCTATGTGGTCATCAGAAACCCTCTGATCACAAGGACTCACACTGGTTGTTGATTAAGCAGTGTGCAGCCAATAGCTTCAGGGAGTGAACCTCGAACAGCACGCGGTGGAACAAGAGGTCGTGAGCCGTGGGTCTCAACTTTGCCTCATGACGCACACACGACTGGGTGAATTCCTGTGTGACAACACAGCATTATGGGATGGCGGGGGGGGGGGGTTGCAGTGAGCCAGTGGATGCTTGGTTTGATAAGGGTACTTCATTTATCTCAAAGATAGGAAGGATCGGTGAGCATAACTAAAAGACACTCCTACATGTTATCATTAATGTCTCCAGTGGTAACGGTAACCAGGATACAACATTCACCCTCATCAGTGGATCCTCTAGGGACTGCCCAGCGTTAGTTATGGCTTCCTTAGACACAACCGAGTCTCCATTGGCCTGGATTTCCAACACAGCCATCTGCATGAAACGACAGCATTGCTGGCAATGTTATTCAACTGGGGTTATAGCCATATACATTAGAGTATACAGTGAGACGAAATCACGTCCTCCAGGACCAAAGGTGCAACATATAACACAGCAGTACAACATCACAATCAGACAGCACTTCAGACAGATTCACAATAGGATAAATGGGAGGGGGCGGAGCCAAGGGGCACTGGCCTGAGCTGAACCCTGACTGGCCCCTGCCCCTGTCACTAAATGATTCAAAACATATTATTAGGCTAATGATAAGGCAAGCCCCTCTGTATGAATTGTGGCCCATCTTACATCCCCCACATAAAAAAAACCCCCTAGAACTGTCCCTCTTATTCTCCAAACAAATGACTTGAATGTCTGCTCATTAGCATTAGCTGCTCATTTATCCCGTAACAGATTCAATGAGGAGGGAAGAAACAGAAACTGAAAAAAACAACAACTGTGACAGATGAAAATAAGGCATAACCCGATGAACAGATTAATCACTGTGATAGAAAAAACAACACGTATCACAGTGCCACAGCCTGACTGATTGATTTCTATATACTAAGGACATCACATGGCGCCACACAAGAAACTCCCCACTGGCAGGAAGAGCTGGCTCCAAACTTCTGCTTCTGGCACATGCAGGGAACTGCAGGTACCCATCAAATCTGCCCCTTTTGCTGGCCCAGACCATCAGAAGCCCCCTCAGCAAGTGCATTCATTACCATTTGCCATGTCTGTCAGTTTTTGTGCCCGCGTGCCCACGTATGAATATACATTAGCTGTATTGTTAACTCACAAAACAGTCCCCTCCACTCAAACAGGGAGACTGACAAAAACACGATTCATTATACAGAGCCAGTTCACATACCAAACAGAGTAAATTACCTCCACCACTTCTATAAATGCTAATCCCAAACATATAAATATAAATGCAGGATGACACGATTGAAAGCAGAGCTATTGATCTCTCAGAGCTACTGGAAAACCATTAATTAGCAGTTTAATGTGGGAAACCCAGCATCAACTCCACTTTCATAGGTTACATTTACTATCTGCAGGCAGAAGGGTAACCCCTGGCATCGCTAGCGGCGTACTGACAGCGACATCTGGCCCAATTGGCCACAGTCTCCTCCAGCGTTCCAGCGCCTGCTGCAGGCAACCGACAGAGACCTCCATCCAGCCAATCCGGTCTGCCGGCTCAGCCTGCAGGGGCAGGATAACCATCGATAGTGTGCCCCACCCATATTCCACCCATCCCCCACACCCCACCCTATCCTGTCCCAACCTGGCCCCAGCCACACCCACCCCGTCAATGGCTGGCACTCAAACACACATGATTGGCTGGGAGGGGGGGGGGCACCAAGCAAATCAGCCCTGCCAGAAACAGACAGAGGGAGGGAGCGGCAGGGAAGCATCACATCTTTATGCCAAGATAAGGGATGTCTCTCACCTCCAGGGCGCAAATCCCGAAAGAGTAGATGTCGATGGCATAGTCGTCCTCGCCGGCTGGGAGAACAAGAGACATAAACAAAGGGGGGGAGGAAGAGTAAAGGCTTCAGATGTAAAGAACAGAGTGTGATGGCAAACAAAGATGCACAGGCAGAAATGCAGAGGAGACACGGAGGAAAAAAATGAGCTAATGCGTCCGTACATGTCCCTCCCATGGCCGACAGTGCCGAACTTGTGAGATTAATTAAAATGGATTTCACACGTTAATCACCTGGCAGACATCTAAATGGCTTCTTTAAAAACTGCCAGATGGCTTTTTGAACAAGCAGAGCCGGAGGAGCATGGAGCTGCCAAGTCCAACAGCGGCATCACCAGGCTCCTTTAAGCACAACGTACTACCTAGTGTCCCGACACGCACCAGCTTTTCATTTTGGGAAACGGCTCTCTCTAAATACACTTCTGCTGACTGCCACTAAGCATTTTCTGGGGTGTATTTTCTAGACCACTGTTTCTCGACCGATGGGTCGCGACCCAAAAGTGGGTCATGGGACCATTTCACTGGGTCATAGAGTGTCTGGATGGGAAAAAAAGAAAATATTTTCTATTATTGGACTTACCAGTACATGAAACTTTGGGCTACTGTTACTGCATGTTCTATTAAGTATTACTGCACTATTTTTGGTGTGAATGTGGGTCAAAATTTTTAACATTATTATTATTATTATTATTATTATTATTATTATTATTGTGACTGATCTTCCAACTGCCTATCAAGCCTAGCCATGAGGCAAGGGACACCCCCAGATGGGATGCCAGTCCATCAGAGGGCAAACTCACACCCTACTGGCAATCTGGGGAAGCCAACCGTCCTGAGGTGCACGTCGCTGGACCACGGGAGGAAACCGGAGCAAGATGGAGAGAGCATGCAAGGCGAATGGGGATGGGGGGGGGGCAGAAGTTGTCCCCCCAGCCCTGGAGGAGGGAAGCAACGGTGCCACCCGCTGTGACACCACGCCGCCCTGATTATCAAATGCATTAAGAATTATATTATTAAAGTACAACCAAAGTCAGATTCTCATCCCTGCAAACTATTTTGCAGGTACTGGCCTGAGCTGAAAGCTGATTGGTCCCTGGAGTGCCCCTTCCCTGTCTCCCATCTATTCAAAACATATCTTTGGTTAATGATCAGGTTGGCCCCTCTGTATGAATTATAGCCCTTCTTATACCCCTCCAAACTAAAAAAACAGAGCACATCAGCCCAATGGTGGCGGCATAGACAGACTCTCACAGCCATATTCCGGGGAGAAGAAGTGCAAATTCCTCTGCTCGTCACGATGGTGCCGCACTTTGCCGTGGACGCTGGCCTCTGGGAACACTGGGGAATGGGGAGGAATCAGCAGGGGTTAGAATCTTCCTCCAGAGACTGCCATTTGCAAAATTCACTCAGCCCCAGTAGTACATTTACGACGACTCCTAAGAAGATTCCATAACAAGAAAAAAAAAAAAAAAAACATTTCATTTTGTTAGGCCTTAAACTGAATTTCCCTAGGAGTTTTCATGACTGCTAGCATAATGAAAACAAGCTCTGGTAACTAAATTAAACATATTTATGTAACCAACCAAAAGCTGGATGTAGGAGGCGGCAGGTGGACACATGCTGAAGATAAACAAGGCACACATCTCTCACACACACACACACACACACACACACACACGAGGCAAAACTGGAAAAGTTATCAAAAATCCAACATTCACAACCGAGTATAGGTCATACATAAAACTTCAGGGTCTATAAAACCCATGCAGAATAAAATCTATAGTGTAATTCTATAGATTGACAGGGGAATGACACAGAGAAGATGGAGCTTACCATTGACAAAGAGTCTGTGCCACACTGCGGATGGACAGGGCGAAGGAGAGAAGCAGGAGAAAGAGTTAATGAGATTTAGTCAAAGCGTCAGACAGAAATAAACGAGCGCGCACACACAATGATGCGCTTATCAATGAAGCCAAGAGCATGTTGTCAAAGCTACTCCTCCCCAGGCAACATAAGAGAATTACAGGTGACATGTTTCCAACTAATGTCTCACAATATAGTACATGAATAAACCTGTATTTATCTAATGCTGCCATTCATTAACAATGACAACAGCAATTAAAGTTGTTTCTTGAAAACACAGATATAGAACTAAGAAATGTTAGACTTGGTTATAATATTTTGTTATGTTATTTGCCTTTAGTACATAGGGATTCTTTCATTTTCACAAATCCCATTTCATTGACTGATGAGACGCATGTATACAAGAGAGAGAGCAAAGTTTGGGGTTAGGTACTTATTTGGCCTCCCCAGAGTAGTTTTGGGGGTTAAGGACCCAAAGGTAATAAGACCACTTTGCCAACCATAGGATCTGAATCATTGACTTTCCAATCACAGGCACAATGCCTTAACCCACGAGCCACAAACCACCCCCATTTTGCACGCCTTAATTTTGCAAAAGTCATGGTTTGCTCCTCTATCTGCAGGAATCCAAATGGAACGACAGTAATTAATTTTATCATGTCTTGCAGAAAACACCACGTATGTACAGAAGAGACCAGCTCGGGGTTTGGAATGATGCATCTTTGGGGTGAATGTGGAGTTCTGTGTTGGAGTACCAGCTTTCAGCCAGAAATTAGCAGGAACTTTCTACTGTGCATCAGTCTTTCAGCTCAAGGGCTTGTCAGCATGCTGTTCATTCCTGTTTATAACTGTGTCCCTCGAGTCCCGTTTCTGTCAGTAGGACAAGCAGTCGGTTTCGAAGAGCCTTGGCAGACACACCGGCGCAGCGTAACACGCTGAGCTAGTACATCGCGTCTCACCGCAGCCGTCAAACATGTCGCCATGGGCAATACCAGGACAGCCCTGATGGTGGCGCACCTGAGCCAATCTTGATCAGTCCGTTGTGCTGGATAAAAATAGTGTCGCAGGTCAGGTTCCCGTGGATGATGGGCGGGTCACATGAATGCAGGTAACTAGGAGAGATAGCAAGCACCAATTAGCACTCCTTCAAATGTCACGCTTGCATTTCTGGCTGCTTACGTCATGTAAATGTGCAGTGTACATTCTTGTGAGTGTGTCATACCCATATTAAAATATAAGCACATCTTATTCATTTAGCAGATGCTTTTATGCAAAGTGATGCACAGTTAAGCAAGCAGGGCCAGTCAGCCCTTTGAAGCAATTAAGGTCTTGCTCAAGGGCCCAATGTGAAACCATTCTGCTGACGTTGGCATCTGAACCTGCAACCTTCCGATCACAGGCACAGAGTCCGAACCCAGGGAGTCGTCTGCTCTCCCATTTTAAGGGATGTCGCAGGGAATAGAAGGAGTCGGGTACAAAACAGCCTCCCTCAACCTGAACTGATCTACTGCCAAATTACTGCAAACAAAATATTTAATGTCTAGTAATGTTACCCAGTGGGACTGGCACACTGACCATGGCATCCCCCTGCATTGTGTCCGGTGCTGCCTGGGGTAGGCTTCAGCCCCAATCCCCCCCCACCATTGACCCTGACCAGATTAAGCAGTTAGAAGATGAATGAATGGATTAACTGCTGGTGTGTAAGGATACAGAGAGTTTGCTCAGAACCATGTGCTGCTGTGAAAAGTCTCAGTAGGACTGACTCACTGGCTCCAAAGCATTATAAAGAAGCTGGACGCAACACAAAATGTGATTTTATGAAGTGCAGAGAACAAAGGGATTCATGGAAGCAAGCCATCCACAGTAATAAGACCCCACTGTGAAGGGAACAGGCCGGGGGGGGGACCCCAAATTCTATCACCCGCCCAGCTAAAAAGGATCAAGTGCTTTTTAACTGTCAGATTGGGGGATAAGCAGCTCACTGCTTACTGCCACAGGGACACAAACCCCAAAATCCATATTTGCGTTGATTGTCACAGGAACAGCGTGCCTTTGGAATGTCACATGGCCATCATATTCACACGGGTGTGATCACCTATGCATTTCCCACAATCCCCCGGGACAGCAGACACATGGCCTAAGGCCTCGCCTCTCTCACAGCCTCCTCTACTATCCTGAGTGATTTCTTGCATTATGATGCTGTTCCTGCCATTTTAACCACCCCTGTTCACCAGCATGTGAGATAAAGTATGATTTACTGCTATGGTGGGGGACGCAGTATATCTCACTGCTATGGTGGGGGATGCAGTATATCTCACTGCTATGATGGAGGACGCAGTATATCTCACTGCTAAGGTGGGGGATGCAGTGAGTCTCGCTGCTAAGGTGGGGGATGCAGTATATCTCACTGCTATGGTGGAGGGTGCAGTGAGTATTACTGCTATGGTGGGGGACGCAGTATATCTCACTGCTATGGTGGAGGATGCAGTATATCTCACTGCTATCGTGGGGGATGCAATATATCTCACTGCTAAGGTGGGGGATGCAGTATATCTCACTGCTATGGTGGAGGATGCAGTATATCTCACTGCTATGGTGGGGGATGCAGTATATCTCACTGCTATGGTAAGGGATGCAGTATATCTCACTGCTAAGGTGGGGGATGCAGTAAATCTCACTACTAAGGTGGGGGATGCAGTATATCTCACTGCCATGGTGAAGGATTCATTAAGTCTTACTGCTAAGGTGGGGAATGTAATATATCTCACTGCTATTGTGGGGGATGCAGTATGTCACACTGCCATGGTGGAGGATGAATAAAGTCTCACTGCTAAGGTGGGGGGATGCAGTGAGTTTCACTGCTAATGTGGCAATCTGGGGAAGCAGTGGGAGCAGAGTCCCTCATTAACAATGCACATATACATTTACAGACTTTATACTATACTAGGCTATAGTACTATAAGTAGGCATTTACTATACTACTATTACACTATACAAACATTATATATAAACAGTACTATCAAAGGAAATGTTTAAAGCTATTCATCTTGGTGGTAAGTGTATATTTGCTCAGAAGAAAAAGACAATGTAACGGTAGAACATAAGAATGTCTTCTGCATAAGAATGTTCTGTTCTGCAAAAAGACACTGATATCCTGTTGGATGTTCCTGACTGAGAAGAACGTCATATATTACAAATTTCTATAGTATAAGAAACCACTTAAATTCCCAAACCTCTCCTCAGGAGCACCCCATCCAGTCCATGTATTTGTTAAATTTCACCACCAGCTCACTTAATAAATGGAATTAGTTAAATAACTCCATGAGGTATTGATTAGTACTGTCTGTGTGTGCGCGTATGTGTGTAACACGCAACATTACTGTGAATTACTGTGAGTGCATCTCAGTCCAGGATGGAGACTGAGAGGGACTAAAATCGGTCCAGGAGACTGAAGACGCTAGAAGTGACAGCCTATGAGAAACAGGGCCCCATTCCAATATGTCATTAATACTGTAATATTACTGTAATAACACAGAATCTGCATAATGCTTTGCACACTTCACAGTCAAACGAACATGGGTGAGACCAGCACCCTAGACGTCTGAGGTCCACATTTCAGACGTGTCAATTTTAAGTCCTGGACAAGCAAACAGATGCCCCCATTAGAGGGTTGAACAGTTGTTCGATATCATTTAAAATCTTCCCCACCCATAACAGTTTTTTTATGGCTCAAAGAGCACAGAAACTCCATGAAGAGTTTTCTACCATCATGCCACTGAGAGGTACTTAAATGAAAATACTATGCTTGCTGAGATATCCATATTGATTCCTGGCTTAGGATGACTTTTACGAGACTCGGTGGAATGAAAAACTCTGGTGGAGGTATCACATTACTAGGACCATCTGTTTTTCGAGATATGGCATTTGGCTAAATTCATGGGGACTAATGGTTATACCATGTCTTGTAATAATAGATGAACATAAAAAAAAATGTAAAAAGTAAAAGTGGCAAAGCTCTATGAAAAAGTAGAGAATTTCTGAACATATTTAAATAAAAACAAATGCAATACTCTGGTGACCGCTGTAGCTGCTCTGTACAATAATCCTAAGCATAAAAACGACAGAATTACTGGGGATCTGAACAAAACACTGCTTGGTGGCACAATCCTCCTCCTGACCAAAATACATACACTCAGTATTTGTGTTCAGCTAACATCTTTTCCCATCTTTACCTTTGGTTTTCCAAAGAAATCCGTGGCTTTTTGGGCACATTAAAACGTTGTATAAACATGTCCTTGCAGGAGGATGAACACTTCTCCTCTACAACCAGCAAGAGAACGCAGAATGCTCAGCAGTTCTGGAGAAACTGTTGTGCGGCATTATTCATTAAGAAAAGTACTGAGTGGTAAGGAATTCATTTCGTTATTACTTTTCCATGCATTCATATTCCATCAACATTTAACAAATGCATGGCCCCTGGAGCAATCTAGGGTCAAGGGCCACGTTCACAGGCCAGCATCAGTCTCCCAGCCATGGGATTTGAACTAGTGACCTTCCGATCACAACCACAGAGTGGCAATCCACTGAGCCACCTACCCTCCCAAATGGCTGGCAAGTCTGCCGAAACCCAGCGTCCAAGGAAGGACTATGCAAGACACACCTCGGTAAGGATGCCAGTCTATCGCAGGACATGAATACACAAAGGCCAGTTTAGCAACAAACAGAGTTGGTGCAGAAACTGAGTCTGGGGAAAACTGGGTCTAGGGACCCATGCAGTGCTTCTCCCTACAGCAGTGTTTCCCAAGCTCCCAGCCAGACAGTCCACATCTTTGCGGGGGGAGGAAGAAACAACGTGGATTGTATGTAGGGCAGCAATGATTCATCGAGTAACTCGAATAACTCGATTACAAAAAATCCTCGATGCAAATTCATTGCTTCGATGCTTCGTTTAATCCACACAACTATGTACTGCTCAGTGATCGCCGTGTTTCACACGGAGGATTATTACTGTCGCAGTGTGCTTACGCTGCATTATGTGTAGCAGAGCGGTAGAAAAATACAGTGGCGAGGCTGTGCAGATCAGGCAGCAAAAAGGCTGTACAGATTGGGTAGCGACAGTGACACTCCCATAGGGACCCATTATAAAATATTGCAGAGAAAACTTGAGTGATGGAGACGGTGAATATTTCCAAACATTGACATTCACAGCAGAGAATCACGGTCATTTCCACTGCTTACCAAGCACTTTAAGCGGTATGTTGATAAAATAACATTTATTATATAAAAATGTATACATTAGCTGTCATTAATTAATATACTAAATAATATTTCGTTTTTATATGTGCACAGCATTAGCTGTTAATGGTTATCATTATTAATAATGACCGAAGGTAGCAGCTACCAAGGCTAACGTCCCCATTTCAGTAATGATTTTGTCAGTTACTACTGACGCAAGGTAATGTTGCATATTAATTAAGTTGTCAACTTAAGTTTTTCTGGTTATCCACGGCTTCATAATTACAGTTAGCTGCACTGCTACCATGTTAATACAGCTGATTAAAATATCAGTTTACAGCTCTCTTCCTGTTACATGGGTAAATGTGAATTTACTTCCAAATTTATGGCATAATTAAATTATTTTATATGGTAATTTATTTGCCAAAAAATACCGTGTTGTGGTAAAGTGTATGAATTATCATATGCGCTTTTTAAGTGCTGCATTTGCAAACAACGCTCGAACAAAAAGTAGTTTTCAGATTATTCCGTCTCACCCATGTTGAATTGCTTAAAATATCATCATTATGGTATGCAGTTTAACCATTAAAACCAATTAATTCTTCATTTTAAGAGCTCTGGCTTTTTTTCCCTGTATATGATTACTCGATTAATCGATGAAATATTCGATAGAATACTCGATTACTAAAATAATCAATAGCTGCAACCGGATTTGGAAACACTACCCTACAGCCAAAAAATAAATAATGAATCACTGGTGGCTGAACAGCCAAAAATTAAAAGATCTTGAGAACCTTGGAGATAGAGCAGCAGACTGAATGAATGGGCTACGCTTGGCGTATGGGGGAGAATAAACACTCCTGTGGGCGTCCGTCTTACCTGAGTGCGGAGAGGATTTGTGTGCACCACCGTTTCCAGGCCTAGAAGAAAGGATACAGGGTTACACTGAGTTCAGCTCAGGAGAGCCTAGGGTACATCACAGGCACACAGATCCAGTCATGTGGGCACACGGTCAACAGCCTCAGCAGCGTGTGTCTCAACCCAGCCCTCAGGGGCCACCAGTCAGTCCACATCTCCCTCCCAGATCCCAGCCAATAAAGAACACCGAATGCCATGCACTGAGAGGGAGCAAAAATGTAGATTGTCTGGGGTCTCCAAGGACTAGGTTGAGACAGACTGCCTTAGCAGCACGTGTCTGGGCTGTCACAGAGGGAGATTGCGCACACTCCACATGAAAGTCCGTGGGGCGGGACTTGAACCCAAAACCCTGGAGCTGTGAGTTGACAAGGCAATCTGCTAAACTCCCCTTCTAGAAACGTCAATGCCTGCTCTGTTCCACACTAGTACATGCAAGGAACCTTATTCATAAAATGTGTTCACTATACAATCTGTACATTGCTGTACAAGACATTCTTCTCAGTCAGCAACATCCATCAATACTCTAACTGTATATCTTGGTCAGGGTCATTGGGAGCCTGTCCCAGACAGCACAGGGCACACAAGGGTAGTGTTATACCATGGGGTGATGGGGTACCAGGCCAGTGCAGGGCTCATACATCAGTGTACACACACAGAAGTCTACAGCAGATTGTGGATTCGAACCTCTAACCCTGGGGTGAGTCAACAGTGCTACCCACTGAGCCACTGTGCCACCCACATTTAGCTATTATGGCAACACTTTCCTTTGATGCCGTTGTTAGTCATACTGAATGTAAGCATCAGCTAGTCTAATAAGCCAATAAATACAAAATTTTGCACAAGATAATGCGAAACACCAGGCAGCAATGGAGATTTTACTGAGAGTATAAAGCCAGTTTGCCATGTGCTTGTTAGGGAGGGAAGGATCTGGAAGCGGGACTCTTGTGAGTTTATGGTCTTGCTCGTTTAAGTCCAGAGCCAAATGGTTGTTTAGTATGTTGCTCAGCTCGCTTGTCCAAAACATCTCAGGGGAGCTAATAAAACTGCCCAATTCCATCTTCCAGCACACGTATCCCGTGGGTCTGTTCTCAGTCGCAAAGAACATGGTTTCCCATATAGAACCAACGTCTGTATTAAATTATGCAAGGTAAATGAAGTGTGATTTCTGCAGAGCGACTTCAAAGCGGTGGTCACAGATAATAATCTCGGGTATCCATTGAAACCCTGATGTCACGTCTTATTAAGTAACTGGATGAGGTTTGATTCACTACTGGCCTGTCTGAAGAAAAACTGCACCACTGCGCTTCCTGTGCAACATTTTTCCTAGAAACCAAATCCTACTCATTTAAGGTAGGATTCAGAGAAAGTCTACTTGGCTGCGCTCAGCTATATTGCGCCACATTCAGTACATCGCCTTGGTTTTACTCAGCTATCTATGCTGCAGTACCTCCTGTCACCAAATGAGGCCGTAGATGAGAACGCATTCCTGAGAGTGAGCAGTAAGATCACCTTCAAGTCGTGCAGTGCACTCCAGCTAAGTGCCCTCATTAAAAACGCATGAGCGACAGAGCCTGGGGGGGTTCTTTGCTCGAAGCTCATCCCAAGACACGCTGTTGAACGAGTAATAAAATATTTAAATGCATACATTAAATACGCAAAATACGTGTTTCACAAGTGGAGAACCACTCTCTACCACCAAAACATCCCGCGGCATGATAATCAAATTCTGCACTCGCCTGCCAGAAATCTTTTGGAGTTCGTTCCCGTAACATATCAACAACTTCTAAAAAGCAGAACTCTCAAAATCGGAGGTCAACCAGGATGCCACAATACAAAAAAAGCACTTTTTAGACAAGTTTATCGGTAGCCTAAAAGTGTCCTCAACATTAGGATGGTCCATCCTTACAGCTTGTGCATTTTGGGGCAAATATCCAAAACTTAATGTTTTCAAGGAAATTTCTACAGATGTTTTTTGGAAATTTAATGAACGAAATTTAATGAAAGACTAAGTGAGTTTTGGTTTCCAATACTGTAACATATGATGAGCAAGCCTGACTTCAGTTGGCTGATGGTCTCATCTCAAAAACAAAATAAATAAATAAATAAATGGACTGAGTTTTGGCAATTCACTCTTTGTGTCAGAGACGGCTGGATCTACCTTTTCAGGGGCCCTAGGCAAAGCTTTACTTGGGAGGCCCCCCTACCAAGAAAACTGATTATCACTTCACTTCCTCCGCAATGCAGGTAATTTGGGGGCCCTGGGAAACTGTCTGTTCTGCCAATAGCCAGAGCCGGGCCTGGCATCAGAAGTCGAGTTGCAAGGAACTTTATCCTCCATGTGAGACTTGCCTTCACATTCATAGTCTTGTGGTTTTTCTTGGTCTTCTTCAGAAACTGCTTGAGGCTCCCTGAAGACATGTACTCCGTGATGAACACCACCTGCAACACAAAGGATGACAAAAGAAGCTAGGGCTGAATGGCAATATGCATTCTCGACCGCACTTGCGTTCACATGCATCCATTTTACGCCATCCCCAGATGTTGCTCATACTTTGCCCCAAATATTAAGCACACATTGGTTGCATCTTTGCCGAATGAAACTAATCCCATGTTTCATTGCTCCTCATGTTTGTTCTTGGAAAGCAAGGTAGCAAGACCAGTCTTGCCAAGATCATAAGTATGGTCTTTGCGTTCATGGCATTGAGATACGCCCCATGTCTCATGTGCCCATGCTCTTCCATGGGTGCTCAGGCTGTGCGATACGGCGCGGTGTCCTCCAGCGGTTCGCCAGAGGTGGGTGCTCGGGCTGTGCGATACGGCGCGGTGTCCTCCAGCGGTTTGCCAGAGGTGGGTGCTCGGGCTGTGCGATACGGTGCGGTGACCTCCAGTAGTTTGCCAGAGGTGGGTGCTCGGGCTGTGCGATACGGCGCGGTGACCTCCAGCGGTGTGCCAGAGGTGGCTTACCCTCGCTTGGTTTTCCCTCATGTCCAGCCAGTACTTGTGGAACTTGACGATGTTAGGGTGCTCGACCTGCATCAGATTCTCAAACATCTCCTTGATCTTATCCTGAGATGAAACAGCAGACACAGGCAGTGAGAAGATCGCACATATGTACGCAACAGGAAACGGCAGAGGGGCAGGAGATTCTGCAGCTGGCAAACATTAGCGGGGGCTGAGGAATAAACACAACAAAACGCTTTTTTTGTTTTTGTTGACAGATAAGTATTCATAGACATCACACACATTCATGGGTAAGTAATTTATGTCCAGTCTAACTGTAGGAAGGCAGTTACACCTATTGGTGTTTTGGAAGCTTATTTAAGGGTCAGACATGTTTACTAGAGCAAAGGCCAAAGCCCCAAACCGGAAAAACCCAAGCATAGAAACATGAAGGAAAGTATGTGTTGTGTCTGCCGTACCTCCAGGGCTTTGAAAACCTTCCGGTCAGAAAAGAGCACTTCGTTCCACACCACCTCTACACCCTCCTCCGTGTCCATGGCCAGGGAAGCGCTCTCGACGCCGGGCACATTGCCCTGACTCACCTGCAGAGCATACAAACAAAAAACCCAAAATGCTAAAATGCTAACAGCAAAGACTCGAAATTTATAACTGAGAGTAAATTTCCAAAATTCATTCAGTCCACAAGAAAAATTTCCAAAAAACTCAAAAAGAATGTAATTAAAGGTTGGATTAGATGAGGACTAAGTGGGTCTTGGTTCCCAATAGTGTAACCTGTGATGAGGACGCCTGACTTTAGGTCACTGGTAATCAATAAAAAGGAGGGCGAGTTTTAGAAATGTGCTTTTCAATCTACTGATTATTGGCAGGTTTATGGTAAATATAGAAATAAACTCATAATCATCATAAATATGATGCACTTAATACGGCCCTAGTGTAAGAATTGTCACAAATAGGAGAGAAAGGGAAGTGGGAAGCTAACATATGTGTAAGCACAGACGCCAACACTCTACTCAACTACGGAAATTAAACTTGGCTTCAAAAATTATTATAATTCCGTTCAGGTACATCCCGAAAGCTTGAGTGCTAAATAAAAGATTGGAAAATGAAATCGGCAGAGCGCAATCAAAGTTTACACATCCCACTAGAGCCTTAATCCCAGCTGTTACTGAGCCGGCAGCCAGGGTAATAACTCACAGGGCGATGCAAACTCATTGCGTATAAAAGGACTACAAACAGGCAACACACCGCTCCCCCCCCCCCCCTTTATTTAAAATCCTGCCTCTGCAAACAAAACTAAATTACGCCTTCAAATTCAGCCTAGTGCCAGTGTGGGAAGCTCTTAACTGCACAGAGATTATTTTTCATATATGTTAATACGGCAGATATATGTGTATAAAAGATAACCGGTCTTATGCGAAAAGCTATGAGGCACATTTTAGTGGCCCTGTATTGTTGTGTTAGTCTAGTACATCCTTATTCAACTTCAGCGTATCTATTCACAGCAGAGCTCGGCTTATAAGACGAAAATCAAACATCGGCTGAGCTTACATCCTGTATTCCTACGTGTGGTTTTTCAGTGATGGCAATATTGTTGATGTTCAGAACCACAAAAACGCGAAGGAAAACTATAAAAAAAAAACATGCTGCAAAATGCTGCACTTGTCAGTCAATAGGAGGTTTGTGTTGCTGTTGGTGTTGTGTGTCAGTCCTATGTTAGGTCACAGCAGCAGTGTTTGAGTTGTGTCAGAAGTCTTGGTTGGTGGGGGGATGATCCCTGGAGGGTGGAGGGCAGTTGGTAAAGGGGGGGGGGTAAGAGTTGTCATCACTGCAGTCTTTCAAGCATCATGCATATTTCCCACTCAAAACCACCATCATCATCTGGAAGAGGTTACAGCTTTGCAGGGAGAGTACAGCATGTTTCCTGGTGCCAGTATTTAACAAAATAAACCAGTTACTTGAATTCAATGTATTACCTTCATCGTTATTGGCAGTGGAATGCTGTAGATATACTGCCCTCAACATCACACTCAGAGGTAGTACAATAGCTGTACTTCATTCGTCCCCCAGGGAGAAATTATTATTCTGCCAGCTATGCCATTCGAACCTATGGCCTTCTGGCCGTGGACACAGATCACTAATCCCCTGAGCTACTCAGAACCCCACCTTTGACCTGTCCCTTTGACCCTCACTTGGCCAAGAACCCAAACAACAGTCATGTGGCTTTGCGGTCAGGGTTCCATAGCACAGAATTGGGAATGCGAAGATTCCACTTCAACTGGAGCCAGCGGCCGCTGTTTCTCATCAGCAAGGTCAAGGGCAGCGCCAGCAGTCTCAGGGGACCTTGAGGACAATCCCTGTGGCTTGGAATATTCACAGGACAAGGGACAACAGGCGTACAACTCAACCGTGGGAAGGTCGCGTCAGACAATATCCAAAATAGTATTCATATCCAACAGGATCTTTCACCACAAAAAAAAATTATTAAATAAACAAATTGTTTGCTCATCTGGTAATTACACATCCTCAGTGGGAAGCATCTCCTAATAATCTGGTTTGATGGCTCTTTACTTCAGGGGAAAACTCCCCGGAGATGAAGCATGTAGGCTCCTTAGGAGGGATTACAGGAGGAATGGAGACCATTGAGCCAAAAGACGCATGTTATCCAGAGTGGTGTCGGGCACATAGCCATCTTTATAATTGCAGCAGAACAGCAGTTTGCAGACGCTCTTGAGCTGTCCTTCAAGGCCCAGCCATATTGAAAGCTAAAATCATATTGATGCATACAAAAAAATTTACCAGACAATGCTGTGCATTGGTTCACTTAGCATCCTCTGCAATCCTCTTATTCCATAATCAGTGCCTTTTTGCTTAAGCAGTTCATTTTCTTAATCAGCATTATTCACTGAGAGCATAAATAAATGGCTCCCATTAATATACATCCTCATTTTGTATTAAATAAGTGGGAAAACACCGAATCTCACTAATTCTCATTTAACGAGCTGGTGATGCAGAACAGCATTGTTGGGTCCGTTTGAACGAGGCTTTATTATAGAACAATGAGACCGACCACAGAGGTGGATAACCAGGTAACTGCAGTCTAAGCATAAATTTAGTTGAAGCTAACTAATGCACCCCCCTACTGGGAATTGCTAAACACTTGAACTGGTATTTCTTAAATTGATCCAGCATCAGCATGACCGATACAGCAGGACGATCGGTGTACCTCCGAGACCCTGATTCTCATAGGGAACCAATTAAACTGTTGCCTTGACTCCAGGAAGTGACATCACTATAGCAGGAATGTGCACAAAAACATCATGAAACACAGCAGCACTAACTGCTGCTGTCAGTGGCTGGGTGGATTCTATTGTGTAAGTGAGTTAATCAGGAGACATGGATATCCTGGCAGATTCGGGGGGGCAGTACTTTGCATGGACCCTTGAAAATGTAAAATTATTAAATTATATAATGGAGGGGCCCACGGTGCAAGTTTTTCAGGGGCCCCAGAATTTCTGATGATAATGCAACTCCTGTCTATGTGGATACACACAACAATGTGGTATAGCAGTATTAGCCATGATAATGTTCCCACAAAGGTAGAGCACACAATGCTGTGGCGATGTGGAGGTGTACATGAGGAATGAGTCACAGCTCCCCCAGCTGTCCAACGAGTCATCAACCGCGACGTAAACGTCATGCCATGCTGCGGGCAGCTTGAAGACACAGCTGCCTAACTGTTCATTTTTTTAACATCTGTATGTGCATTGCTGCGGATTCTGGGGCAGTTTACCAAATAAATTCAAACACATTACCAATCTGTGGCAGATGTGCTTTTCTGGCAAACTGAAGAGCAAATGGCCAAAACTAAATCAGTCCATTTTATGTTGCGATAATGTTCTAATTACTAGGATTGCACTGTCTTTCCTGAAATAAATTTGATTCAAAATTTTAAATTGGGTCATGACTTAATGACCAAGGAAAAATACGGGTCCCGAGGCTGAAGCACTAAGATCTACTGGTCAAGATGAAGAGCTGGTCTAGCCATCCATTCCAGACCTCGTGATCAGTCCCTGTATGAAATACAAACCCGGTCTCACGCTGGCTTCATGTTCCCAGATGGGAGTGCTGGTCTACACCACCCAGGCGTTCCTGCTGAGATGCTAATCAGATTAGTGAAATTATACCTGGGAAAGATGGCACCAGTACTGATGGAGGTTTCTCTACAGCACAGTATGGCCCCGCAACCTGTTCTGTGCTGAGGTCTAATTTGGGCCACTATGTGGGAGGCCGCAGGCGAGAAGTTTAGTGCCCTCAACCGAAAATAAACACAAATGAAAAACTCCTTTAAAACGATTAGGCCTTGTCTTCTGAAGGAGTTTCATATATATACACACATACACGTATGTGTATACATATGTATTTTTATGCACGTGTGTATGTGTATAGTATATAGAGGGTTTCAGCCATGCCTCAGCAGATGTAGCCTATAATGCCTGGTTTACTAAAATTAACACAGCCAGTGTAAGACAGAATAGATTACCGGTGGTATTTATACATTTTCGTTATAAAGGTGGTTTTGAGTAACTATTATACACAATATATGTATATCTGCTTCAGCAGAGATTTGACCATGAGTAGACCTTGAATCATCCTCAGTAAAGTCACATTTTAAGCTCATTGTGTTGTGCCGTTGCCTTGTGACCATGATGGCTGCTTTCCGTATTAAACCAGTGCCAACACCCAGGTCCAGCTTACTTTTGTAGAGTCAAATCAACCAGAACCAATCAGAATCAAATAAACAAAGCCCTGCTTTGGCACAACAGGAGAAAAACTGCTTGAATGTATCTCATCAATTACCAGAGTGAACCAAAACCCGACAAACAGAGTGAAGGAGAATATTTATTTACCAATTTAATAAAGTTCAAGACAAATCAGAAATAGTTGAAGCTGTAAAGCAGACAAGATGTCGAGGGAAGACAAGATGCATACAGTCTCATTTATTTGTCAGATGCTTTTATCCAAAGCGATGTACAAGTAAGACAGGTATAATAACATAACAAGCATACAGCAGATAGGGAAAGGTGCTATAAAATCACTGCTTAACAGCTCACATCAGAAACTCGGTATGCACCCAGGAAACAGTCTAGTAAGACACTAAGTGCAACATACAAAAACACAAAAGAGCCTAAGTTCAACTTAATTACTTTCACTGAACTGCATTTTCAGGCAACAAAGCAAAGAAGCGCTTATCACCCACAATTCCTCAGGAGACCGCAATCTCCTGGGAGGCACAGGTCAGGAGGGCGGCCTAGTGTGCAGCACGGAGATAACCAAAAATTAACGAACACTCCCCATGAGAGCCCAGGCCTCACTGGAGAAGCTGCGGTCATCCTGTTCCGTGTCGATAACACAGGGGGCGGTGTGTGGTTCAGTGCGTCAGGCCTCTGTGTCCCTCATCAAAAGGATGCCTGGGCTCAGCAGAATAGTCACATTAGGTCCTTGAGCAAGGCCCTTAACTCCACCCCGCCCCTCGAAAATACCAGGGCCCTGATAAATTGTGCTTTGCTCTCAACTACATTCAAGTGTGTGTGTGTGTGCGCGTGCGTGCATGTGTGTGTGTGCGTGCGTGTGTGTGTGTGTGCGTGTGTCACAAAGGAGAGCATGATGGGATATGCAAAAAAAAAAAATCATGTACCTGGACTCGAATAAATAGCAAATAAAGCATCATATCATTTTACACACGCTTCTTGTACCAAAACAGGGTCAATGTCTGGAAATCAAACGTCAAACAGCGGCTTTCCAATGATATTGCAGAACTGGTGCGAAATTCAGCTATCATGTACATGGATCCCTGCAGTTTCCCAAGTCCCTGGGTAGTATATTACTCACAAAAATAAAAGATGTTTAAGACCCCATCCCCTTGACTTGGACTTTAGCTTCAGTAGATGAAATTCAGTCTTGCCAAATGCACTGAGAATCATCAGCTGCCTCTGAGTACCTCTAACGACTTTTAATTCAATTTTGCATAATAAAACTCCTGAATATGCCTAGCTAGCTAACACATAAATACTAGTTAATTACCCCAAAATAGCATCCAAATAAGGATGTTTGCATTTTCAGAAGGTAGGTTACAGGGTTAGTTTAATTAGTTATAAAAATATACACAAAAGCATTTCCTCACATTGCAAGTTCATAGGATATCTCAGCAGCATACTAAAGGTTAAGATAAGAGCCTCAGGGGTGTAATACAGGGGCACGGCCCCAGCTTAAAGCTGATTGGCCCTCAGAATGTCCCCCCCCTGCCACTTGAAAATGATAAAGTTTGCCCCTCTGTATGAATCATGGCCCCACATGTGCTCCCCCAGCTCCTGCAGAGGCATCAAAGAAATGGTCTAATTAATATAATCAGTAAAGACTAGAGAGCAGCATAACAAAAAGGTACAATGAGGACATCTAAAGGAAATGAGTATTTTACGTGTTGATGTTTCTTTTCCAATAACCTAACATGACTCTGAAGTCTGCTGTTACTGAAGTGATGTTTGCTAACCAGGTATTTCTGTTCAGTTTTTAAATACTGTTATTAGGTCTGAGCGCATAGAGTACATGTTTTATTTATAACCTGCAGCTACAGTAATATTTGTTGCATGAGAAAATGAATATACCGCTAACCAAACCAACTCTTGCCTAATTATGTTTGACTCAAACATTAAAATCTGTAAAGATAATCCTCCAGTACAAGACAGGATTTGACTTGATTAAAAGTATGGAAAACAAAGACTCTCTGATTTATACGAATGTCACCTTAGGAGGAGGAGAAAGTATTTTCTGAATATGTATGGGATCAGAGCTGTGCATTATACTGACAATTGTTTTATATTTGCAGAGTTTCATATCTGTCTAATGAGGAATTATACTTGACCTTGTCCTCAGGTTCCAGCCATTGGTTTTGTGATATTTTCAAGTATATTTATACATAGTATTGCAGTTACGGCAGTTAATTTCTGAGCATCCACTTTAGCTGCCAGGATAACTTTTCAATGATTGTATTTGAGAAACACTGAAGTTTACAATCGACAAATCTCTGGCTAAGAGTTTTTGGGTGGCCCTGAAGTGCAAAGTAGTGCAGTCCTAAAATAGACGTTTGCATGCATAAAAAAAGCTTCTTCAAATATAGCGAAGTCGGCCTCGGGTGACGCTAGTTTGCCAACTTTGTGTTTAAATCCTGTGCACAAGGGCTAAGTTGTGTCAGTTACAAAGGGTTCTCAATAGTTTGTTAGGTTTCTAAATGTTGCCAAACTCAGCAGGCTCGGTCTGGAGCAGTGGCATTACCGAGATGCCATTCTGAGGTGAGCACCAATATTCAAAATTTGTTTTGGAGGGGGAGGCTAAAAGTTGTTGAACTGGGGTAGAGGAGTTGGTGATGGTAAAAACTATAAAGTGTATAATTAAGCAATACTTTAAAATCATTAATGACTGGCACTGAAGGGAGTCTGAAGGCTCCCTTCGCTGGGGCCCAAGTCTGTCCCAGCCACCTTTCGTCCAACTGCCTACAGTGTGTCCAACACCCATCGGCTGAAAGAGGATTTTGGCAACCAGGGAAAGCAGCTAACTATCTGAGGAGCAGGGAAACTTTGAACTTTGAAAACAAAGTGGTGAAAGGAAAATGTCAATGTGTAAGTTGCACAATACAAGAAGATGAATGATTCCATTTCATAATCTTACACAATGCCAGTTGACGCCCATGTGGTGCTAAAGGCAAGCTTCACCGCTGGCAGTGAAAACAGCAAGACTGGGGAGGGGGGGTGGCCAACAGTAAAAGTTGTCAACCACTAGGGGGGTGTGGTAGCAGTAAAAGTTGTTGACCAGCTCGGGTGAGTCGGCTCTGTGGTTTGCTAAATCTGCGCCCCTTCAGAAGATGCCACCCTGGGCAATTGCCCAACTAGTCCCTAACCCTAAAACTGAGGGTAAAATGTGGTTTTATCTCTGTATGTTTAAACAGTAAATAGATGTTAAAAGCCCAAGGGCAGTAATAATTGCATGTATAAAGTATAAACAAAACACTTGATACAATTATACATCATAAAACGCACATTTATGTGCTTAATCTCTTGTGCTCATTTATTCTAATGTCATGGGTGCTTAAAATGCTGTGAAACTCATCTTTTGAAACTCATTTGCTCAGTAATGAGATGTGCTAATCTGATCAGATCTTGTAACCAAAGGCAGAAAAGATAACTTAACACCCAACATGCATGTATCCGTGCAACACACTGTCACAGGAAGCACAGGGCAGATGTAGAGTCTGGATGGGATGTGAGTCACACACACACACACACACACACGTACACACATACCATGTATTCCTATCTTTATGGGGACACTCCATTCATTTCCATGGGCATAACCCTAATTCCAGCTGTGATATCCTTAACCCCTACCCAGTCCTAATCTTAAGAATAAGAGTAGCCTTAAGTAGCCAAACAACATACAAGATTTTATAGTTTTTCGACTGCATTTACAGATCTTTATAAAACTGAGGTTATCCTTGAGGGGACTGAAGAAATGTCCCCACAAGGTAAAAAGTACCAGGTTATCATCACATTGCGGGGATCTTTGCAATAATTACAAATCTACACACACACACACACACACACAATTCTTTCATAATATTATTGAGTTTTAGCATTATCACTGATGTCCATGAGGGCACTGAAAACACACCTGGTTTTTTAAGTTAAAATGGTCTAAGTCTTGATAGAATAAATAGAAACCACTCCTTTGATTTCCCCCCATATGCCATTTTCTATCAGTTTTCTATCAAAATATTGGCTTTATAAGCAAATCATGGACAGGGTTTGCAAAATCAGGCTTCATAATGATGCATCAGAACTCAGGCACCTACTCAGATGCCACAGTCGCTATGGACAGAAGCTTCAGATGTTTGTTAGCTCATTAGCATCCTGATCCTATTTCCCATCTGTAGTATTCTTTACTAATGACACTTCATAGCCAGCGTTATACCTGAAAGCAAAGCAAGTGAGAGCATGACAAGCAGATAATACCTAGCGCTCTTGAAGCCTAAAAGTTTTCATAAGTTCTACTGAACAATAGCTTGTTGCTTCAGTTCTGCCGTCTATGACCAAATTTCTGCCCCAGAGGCTTGTGGGATTGACGGCTGGGCCACCATCATGCCATCCCTTACAGCCCGCCAGGTTGTCCTGCTTTTCCTCATCTTTTCCTTTCCTCCTGAAATGAGTACCGCGTCCGAAACAAACGTGCCAGCCATGGACATAATGGCCTAATTGAATCTCTGCCAACAATTTACATTGAAGGCA
>JAODKN010000001.1:25287389-25300100 GCA_026774425.1 Petrocephalus zakoni
CCAACAACCATGCCACGCTCAAAATTGCTTAAATCATCTTTCTTTCCCATTCTGACATTCAGTTTGGAGTTCAGGAGTTTGTCTTGACCAGGAACACACCCCTAAATGCATTGAAGCAACTGCCATGTGATTGGTTGATTAGATTTTTGCATTAATGAGAAATTGAACAGGTGTTCCTAATAATCCTTTAGGTGAGTGTATATACATATTTTCTTGCATGTGTTTAAAACACATCTGAGTTGATTAAAAGTATATTGATATACAGTAATTATTTCATGATGCAGAATGATTTGAAGACCTATTTCTACTTCAAAGAGCGACAATGCCCCCCAGAACATGTCCTTTGTCTGCCCCCTGCAGGTCAGAGACGTAGGCTGACACTAAACAGCGCAACGTGTAGGAAGCAGAGCGTCAAAGAGCTGTCCCCATATTGCAAGACAATTATCTATAAAACAGTTCATCACCCACTTTTCATCCTGTTTTATGCCTATTCTTGTTCATCTTGGGCATCCCTGGCCTGACTTTTTATCATAGTTTTTTTTTTTCCATTTTAACTCTGAGTAGTCTTGACATTTAAACATACTGTCAAGCAAATTTTTTGTCTTAGGGACCTTGCAGTGGGTTGGTCCAGCTTCACTTTTATAAATACTATAGTGAGAGAGCAAAGTCAGTTTTGTATGCTTTTCTGATGCTGATGGAACATCGATAGGTAATGTTAACATAGGAGTACTGAGAGCTACAGATGGATAAAATACTGGATAAAAAAAAGTTGTTGATTTGTACACTCAAGAAAAATGAAATGGAATTTTTTGTCCAATGTGTTTTTTTTTCTATTTCTTGGTACACTCGTGTGCTTTCATTTAAATAATTCCATGTTTTGTTGTCTAAGATTTTTGGCTTAGCGCCCTTCCTGTTATGGTTTATATAACTTACAGGATGTTTAGCTTGTTGAAATGGACACTAGTGTCTTTAATTATGTAGCTGGAACTGTGATTTGTGATGGTGTATGGAGGGATGACCTTTCACCTGCATGCTCCTGCGTTTTGGTGCTGCCCTTGGCTCTGCTGATGTCCCTAACTTGCCTCTAGGGTGTGAATGTGTGCCTCATGATGTCATCCTACACAGGGTGCCATGTCCCCTGTGCTTTCTGGAACTGCCTCCAAGCTACTACTGAAAAGCTATCCTGGGTGTGGCTGTGAAATATGGATGGATGGATTTATTTAAGAAGTAACAGCACGTGATCTCTCGTGGAGGCATCGTCACAGTTCACTTTCTTCTAAATTACATTCAATGAGGAATATTTTTTTAATAATTACTTGCAGGATATAACAAGCAGCGTGGGGTGCTGGCATCGTGTTCTCAATGCAGAGCAGTGGTGATATGCGATGATATGCCCTGAAACCCCATTGAAGGATGTTCAGAAGTATTTTAATATCTTTGCTAATGTGTTCTGCATTACGATAGAGTAAATTAAATGTGTTGTGGATAGGATAGGGATAGAAGCACGCCTTTTTTATCAAACAGAGAAGCGGAGTGGGCGTGAGGTCATGCTAGTGCCCCGCTGGAGCTCTGGACCTCACTCTTGGCCCTTCTATGACACAGGAGATCCTCCCTCTGCACAGATACAGGTGACGAGTCCTGAAGGTGCCAGGGGCCTTGTTCTTAATCTGCCACATGACCATTTGTATACTGTATGCTGTGATCAGGGCTAAATTTAGGGGGGGGAGCTAAAGTCATTGTTGGGCACCTGGCTACAGCAAAAAATGCTGCTGGAACAACCGGAAAAAATAATGGGGCCCTTCAATAACTCAGGGCCCTGGGCTTCAGCCAAGTTGAACTGTGCATTAGTCTGCCCTTGGCGGTGATGGGCTGGCAACTGGCATTCCACGCAGAGTGTACCCAAACTCTGACCAGCGGGAAGATGGATGGATGGATGGATGGATGGATAAACCACTTCCAGCATGTACTCTGCCCCGTGCTTCCTTGGAGAGACCCCATCCTCACCGCAAACTTATATTGGACACTCAGTTATGAAAAATAAGTGGGAAGACAATGACAGCACAATGTTACATATCTGGCAGGTCGGGGCAGGAAACACCCATGTTTGCTTTTAATGTGTGAAGTGATTATCTGTGAAATTAGTTTTGAAATATTGGTATAGGTACAAACGACTATGGATTTTTAGGCATTTTCTCCCCAAAGTAAGAGCTGTTGTTATGTCTAGCACAGGGCTAGCTTAGCATTAAAGAATATCGGGTGGTAACACTTTCTGGGAGGCCCATATTCCATCCATCTTCTGAAACCACTTGTCCTATTCAGGGTCACAGATGGGGCAGCAGCCCATCGCAGGGCACACTCACACCTACAGGCATTCATCAGAATCATCTGTCTGTTAACACAGTACTGTGATTGGGTGTAAACGTCCTGCTTCAAAGTTTAAAGGCAACCAATAGGGTGCATCTTATTTGAAAAAATGTTACATTTGTTTCTTTTGGCTCTTCTGGCCTGAAACATCGCATAAGGTAGCACCATGTTAAAAAATTTGGGAGCATCATCTGGTGTGTGGAACTCTTTTTCGCTGACAGTTTCCTCTGTCCAGTACTCAGTTTATCTTTTGGATGTGCATGCTTTGTGTTGGTTTTTACACAGAGACCAAACCTACGCCCTTGTGTCATGCAGTAGTCATACTTGTGCTTTCACTGTCCAGAAGTATTTATATTGAAATTTTAAGAAAAAACAGCTACAGTTCAAATTGTACTGTGACACAAGTTTTAGGCCAAACTGCCCAGCCCCAAGTTGGTGCCTATGCCCCACATTTTATGATGTGTTGTTATGTAGACTCAAACTTTAGTCTGTTTCTGATCTTGACTTGGTCTCACCCTGCCTTGGTCTTGGTCTTGTCTCAGTTACAATACACTGTGGTCTAGGTTTAAGTAGTCACTAGTCCCTACAGACAAGGTAATAAAAATGTTACAGACATGTAAATGTGTGTACATGGGTGTGCAGACGACTTGTCTTGAATTCAAAGTCTCACTCCAGCCGATTAACCAAAGATGGCAACCCTGCAGTAATAATAAAAGTTACTACTAGTGCGAGTTGTCCGTAATTTGGACGTTCTTAACCCGGGGACTGCCTCAACTGTCCTCTTCTAACATGCAGCAGTACAATATAATGCAGAAGATGAATAAAGAGGTCATCTTAAGGCCCAAGCCAGCAGTACATGGTGTGTCAAAACATACCTCAGCCCTATCTGAGAAAACATGCAGTCCTTTTAATAGTCCTAATTCCTGAGTTTTCATTCCTATTGCATCAAATAATATGATTTCATTTTCTGTTATTTAAACTCTTATTGTCCAGCTTTAGTAACCCTTTTAGTATTGTAGTGCTGTAAGAATCAGCTATTATGAAATTTATTAACTATCCATTAAATATTTACGGCCTACGTCTGTGGAGTGCATTTTCTTCTGCGGCTTCCTCCAGGTTCTCCGGAATCTCCTCACAGTCCGAAAACATGCTAGGGTGCGGGACATAAGGTTGGCAAATTGCCCGTTGGTGTGAGTATATCTGTGAATGTCTGGCTAAATCATGTGTGTGACTGTGCCCTGTCATGGGTTGGCACTCCGTCCTGGATTTTTTCCTCTCTTGCACCCATTGTTTCTGGGATAGGCTGCAGAGCCCCCAACCCCAAATTGGACTAATGGTACAGAAATGAATTAATCTATGAAATCAAACCACATACACAAATGCGGCTGACCACTCGTGCTGAAGTGCATTTCACAGTTCCACTCAAAGCATAGACTGCATGCTGGCGTCCCAAACCGCTTAAGCACAATGCTAATAACAATAGACGTTTGAAAGTTTGAACAATGTCTGTACTTCCTCTGCTTCCTGCCTTATCTGTTGACTTGTCAGTTTCCTTACAGTCCTGCTTTCTTTTCCTCTCGATACAATGTGTTGGAACAGAATAAGAGCACATGTTTATTAAGGATGCCAGATGAAACAGGGACACGTTACCATACTCACTGACAGTTCTGACAAAACGCCAATTCAACCCACATTCTTGGGGCACTTTTTTAACAAATCTAATGGCTGGCAGTCAGTGACCATTTTGCACTACTGCACATTCTTATGTCTATATTCTTCTCTCCATATCCAAATTTATCTACTTATAGTACTATATTGTATATTTTTGCCAAAAGAATCTTAACTCTTTTTTGCAACAACCACCAAAGCAAATTCCTTGTATGTGACAACGTACTTGGCAATAAACTCCAATAGATTCTGACCATGTGGGCCAGGATATTATTCAATGAATTATTCCCACATTTATTTTTTATCTTTGATGAAAAGCACAACTTTTCGGAAGCTATGTAATTCTTAATTCTACCTCATTCTTTCAAGAAACTGTGGAGTTTACATTTATTTATTTACCTGGATACCTTATCACAGTAACCAGTTAGAAGCTGGGCAGGTGGATGGATTTACTTATTTATTTATCAGATACTTTCATCCAAAGCGATGTACAGGTAAGGCAGACGATGCATTGCAGGCCTTTGGTATGAGTGCTGCTAGTCCGAACTTCCAAGAAGTGATTACAATACAATACAACAGAATTTGTATAGAGCATTGTCACAGTATTACATTGTGTCAAAATGCTTCACATTCGCCTCCAGTGCACAAGCAGAGGCGACAGTGGCAGGGAAAAGCTCCCTAGGAGGAAGAAACCTTGGGAGGAGCCAGACCCAAAGGGGGAGCCCATCCTCCAGGGGCCGGCAGAGGAAGCCCTAACCCTAACCAGACCCAAAGGGGGAGCCCATCCTCCAGGGGCCGGCAGGGGAGCTTAAATGAACAAGATGGCAAAGTCCTAATTTACACAGTGCAAATTTTAAGATTTCAGTCTCGATGCGGGGGGCAGGCAGGTGCTTGTGCTGCTTTGATGGCTGGATGAACAGTGGTACAGCAGCAGGGAAGGAAGGAAGGAGTGACATCACAGGGACAAAGGGCAGGCAGGCGGGCGGGAAGGACGTCACAGGTAGTAGAGGCATCGCAGGCAGCAGGGTCGGCAGAATATCTTGACATTTTTCTCTGCAGGCAGCACACCCCAGGGGGGGGTGCGGGAAATAAAAAAATAAAACTGATTAATAACATAACAAGGAGGGTCAGTGGTAGAGGTTAGCTCAGGTGCGATAAGACAGGCCTCGAGATATTTCCTGAAGGTTGTGAGGCACTGTGCAGACACATTACCTGACTCTCTCCAGGCACTTTTGTCTTGTGTGACACCCCCGATCTTTTCAATCTGAAGCTGCCTCAGACATAGCATAAGAATTCCTGCCCAAATAGATGTGTCCATTTAACTGCATTTGTGTGTCTGCAACAGAAAGGCTACCTTCTTAATTCTTTTTGTGTCCATGTTTTTCTGAAATCCTCACGGGAAGCACGTCTTTTTAGGTTTTGGATATATGTTCTATTTTGGTCTGGGCCAGAAAAAGAATGTCTTCTGTTCTGTCTTCTTAGGAATAGCTAGTAAAACCTGTACATCCATCTGGCATTATTGAAAGTCTGATCAGATGTACTCAAACAAAAAAACACACTTAGTTTTTAAACCGACAATTTCCAAGTCTCATTACCATTAAAAAATGTTTGTTGGATACAGCCTTCTAATATGACTAGTTAGTCTGTCAGTTTGGTAACCCTAGTGATTAGAGGCCTAGACACATTTCCCATTAGTGTCAGTGATACTACAGCACGAGGAATCCATCCAGAATAAATGTGGCCCTCTTTGATTTAAACTTCTCCCTCCCAAGAGGAGAACTTTGATTCTTCGCTGAAATGTCACAGTTGACACCACTGAAGAGCAATTTTCCCAAACTCTGTCCATCTTTTGAGACTACATGAAGCCACCAATGACCTAAAGTCAGGCTTCCTCATCATATGTTACAGTACTGGAAAGCAAAACTCACTCAGTCCTCATGTAATCCAACGAAATACTTCCATTAAAGTACACAGATATGTTCCCAAAAACATAGAAAACTGTAGAAATACCCCTTAGTTATGTTTAAATACAACAAACCTGTCACGGGCGAAGAAACTAGAAATAGCATTCAATTGGAATAATTACGTTAATTATTAATTATTATTATTAATGAAAGGATTATCTGAACACAATGTAAGGGACAGCTACTGCCAAAAGAGCATGACTGCTGAAGCTGACTCATGTAGTGCAAGAATCCAGCTTGAAAGGTGAAAAGAGCCACGTGACTAAGGGAGGGACAAAGCGGCAGGTACTTTATCTGGGATGAGGCTGCAACAGAAAAATGAGAGTAAGACTGGAGTAACAGACAACGCAAGGACTAGGCAGGCTGTGAGATCCGAGTGTAAGCAGTGCCCAATCCAAGCTGGGCACACATTTGTATTGACAGTACGGGATCATTTTCATATTTTTTTTTGTATTCCCCAGATAGGGAATACCCATGGTTTTGGGATGGGGTGCACCGTTGCAACTGTAGTTATATTAGCGTGAGAACTCGAAAAGTATTACATGGAACTTTGCAGACACATTATATGGGTGGAGATCTGGAACTGAGCAAATGTCGAGATCACACCTAAACTAGAGCAGTGCTGCACAGTGGTAGCGCATGAAAGGACAGCCACAGGCACGGATCTGGGGAGCTTGGTTACACTGCGGCGAGGCACACAAAGTTTTTGGAGTGGTGGGGAGACTGTGTAGGGGGCCAAAGATTGCAGAGTTTAGGGGCCAGAGGAGTAGAGATTAGGCAGTGGGGAGGGGTGACGGGCCATTCAGGGAAAACATTAATGTTGTTCCAACAGCATTTTTCTATGCAATGTAACTAAATAAACCATAACTATTTTACGGTTTTACCAAAAGGACTTTAGTTTTGACCACTTGCCGTATTACAGGCAAACACAGCTGTATTATAACCTCAATATTCTTTGACACTTGACAACTAGAAATTAATGAATTGCAGTACAATGTGGTGGCTTAAAAGTGACAAAAAAATGAGGTCACAATTGTGACCGGGGGGATTAAATGGGTTAAGAATGAACAGAACAAACAGTGTGACCATTGTCAGTGTATAATGTTCAACAAACCAATAAGACCAAGCTAGGCTACTTCCTAAATATCATCTAACCCAAATATGTTTCTGATACCTTCCTGATTCTCTTCACAGCATGTACAAAGCACAAAAGGCTGCAATGCAACCCCTTAAGCTTGGCATTTTTGTGCTCAGTAAGAACTGGTTATGTCCTTGACTTTACACCCAAAACAACATTATATGTGTCATGTACTAAATTAAACATGAGCCTTCTGAGGAGAAAACCGTGCAGTTTAAAGCTCAGTCAACTCTTTTCAAAGTTAGAATGGCTTAAATTACTTAGGCAATATCAAAAGTTCACCACACTATGAAATGCCAATAAACATCAGAAAGTACTGAAAAGCAATGAGAGTAACTACAATTGTCGAAACATACGAATATGTACAGCAGAAGAAACATTGGAGGAGGCAGTTTCCAATAAATAATGTACAGTTGGTGAAATTGTATATCTATAATATATACTGGAAGCAATCAAACACTGACAGAATGGAAGAAATATAGTAAACAGACGGGGGAAACTTTCGGGGTAAAAACGGGCATCGTCTTCTTGCAAGGCTCTCCCTTATAATTTACAGGCAAAGGATTTCTAGATGCATGAACTAATTTGAATTAATTAATTTTAATCCAAACCCCACCTGCCGTCCCCGGGTAACAGACAAACGCCTTACTAGGAAAACAATTATACAAAAAAAAAAAACTAACGCAACAGTCACGGCGAGCTTTAGTGTGCGACTCGCCATACATTTTCCATGACATTTCGCAGCAAGTTCGCATTGCCGTTTTTCACGGAATCCGGGGATCGGCGCAGCACGCAAACGCGATTGTCAGAAATAGCCTAGAGTTGGGGACGCAGACAGGAGCGGAGCGCAGACGCGGGCATGCGGGCGCGCAGAGGCACCGCGACGCCGCAGTCCACCGCTCATGCGGGGGCAAGACTGACGCCTCCCGCCGCTACTGACGGCAGCATGAGGGAGGCTGCGATCCCTCCATCCAGTCATCCCCTTCCGGGTCATAGCGCTCCGTCAGCAGGCATAGGAAGTGAGCGTGTTTCGGCGAAATAAACAAGGGGCTATGTCGCTCCTGCGCGAGCATTAAAGATAAAGGTGCATCAGCCCGGCATGGTGGAGAAGCAGGATCATGATGTGAGTATGCATTTCCAGACATGGCAACTGACACTGCAGATTTGCAGTCAAACAGCTGGGAGTGTCCCTGTCCCTAAGTGCATGGATTAAGACAAGGCTGCGGGCTGCAGCCGTGGGTCCGGTGCCCGTGGACTGTAAAGCTCTTTAACTTCCCAGTGAACTTGATTCAGTCCCATGGATTGTCCGGGGAAGGTGTATTTATGGTTATACTTACTGCCCGCGAGTTTAGGCTGTCAGTCTGCATATTGTCTGTATCGTTGGTTGGGTAACAGTTGTCAGCAAGCTTGTTCTGTTTATTATGGTTTTTGATGCTGCAGGCTCCGATAAGGCATTAAGCGACTGAATAAAGCAACATACACATCACGTGCCTCGCTTTATATTGGCATTAGAATAATGATCTGCCAAAGCATGGCAGGTCGTCATCCATGCCATAACCTAATCAGAGCTCTTTAAGTGCTTTTAGAGCTAATGCGTCCAGCAAGGAAGCCGGTTAAATATAAACCTGGAAGCAGAAAATGCATCGATCTATGAAGTTAATAACTGATTGTGTGTTTTAATGAAATACTGCATGATATTGCGAATTATTGCGCTGAAAAGATTATTGTTCAGATGGCATTTCTTAATCCTTATTTTTTGATCGTGGACCTTTGCAAGTCAAGTAGGTACCAAAATATGTAATTTACCCCATTAAGGCAGTAATTTAAACAGACATTTAAAGTTACAATGAGCATTATTAAATGTGTGGGCTTTGGCATTTGGACTGGAATTGTGTGCTCTTGCCAAAGATGGGTGCATGTGCAGAAAACAACAGTATAATTTAGAATCATTAACTCTCGAACCAGATATTGGGTCACTTGACCTAAAATTATGGTTGCATTCCAGTAGTTGAAAATCAGAAGTATGAGGAATTAGAGGATTAATAGATCTTAAATAAATAAATCTAATAAAAAATTGACTTATAAGGCAGAATAGAGATTTAAAATAGTTTTTGCTCTGTAACTGTTATACAACAAGACTGGTTTATGTTTGTGACATGATGAATTAAGAACTTTGTGATAAGTGCATTTGTGCTCTTCATATCCTAGTAGAGTCAGTATCATTTTACTTAATATAATATTAATGTTTTGTATTGATTTATACTTTTATAGATAGACTTAACGATTAAATACGTATATTATGTTTGCTCTGTATGCTAATGTAATGCCCTGTGATGGACTGGCATCCCATTTAGGGGGTCCTCAGCCTAGCTTCCTGTGTTTCCTTGGATGGACACCCAGCTCACTACGGTCTTTTAGAGCATGATGGGAAATGGATACGATGCTTCATTTGGCCACTGTATATGTATGAATACAGGTGCATAGGAATTCCTTAGCATTCAAATATTCCATCTTAATCTCCTATGAGGCCTACAGACAAATGTGAGAGCAGTGTTTATAGTCCGAGCACAGAGTCAGCCATTTATTTGACATCCCTGGAGCAGTTTTGAGGCTAAGGGTCTTTGCCGAAGGGAATCTGCTGAAGGGCCCAGCGGGAATATGATCACTTTTCTGGGCGAGGGATTTGAACCAATGACCTTCCGGCAATAGACACATAGAGCCACACATGGATGGTTATTAGTGTAGTAAATGTACTCTTCAAGTAGAGTGCTGTTTATGATGTATGTATGAGGGAATCCTGGGACATGAGCCGTTTCCCGTGCAGATGGAGGAGGCAGACCAGGTCTACCTGCTGATGAAGAAGGGCTACCGGATCTCCCGCAACGTGCGGCTGGCCTGGTTTCTCAGCAAGCTGAACCAGGCGGTGCGGCCGACGCCGCGCACGGAGCTGGTGGGTGCCCCCTCCCAACGGCCGCTCGGCTCAGGGTAACCTGCCCCCGTCGCTGTTCTCACGCCCTGTTTCTGTCTGGCCGCAGTTTGACTCGGACTGCGAGTTCGACGTGCTCAGTGTACTCCCCAAGGGGTGCCAGCCCGACTTCCCCGCCGCCACACCAGCCTATCAGCTCGTCCCGTCCACCAGGGTCACGTTCCTCGCCCACCGGTACCGCTTTGTCATCGAACTGGATCTCAGCCCTTCCACAGGGATTGTGGTGAGTGGTGTTGGTGATCTTCTCAGATGTCCCCACATGGTCATGAAAACCTGTCACTTTTTATCTCGTGGACATTTTTTTGGTCCCAACATGGATAACCTCAAATTTATAAAAATCTGTAAATGCAGTCAAAAAACTAAAATAGCCAAAAGTTTTGTTTAGTTACTTATGATTAAGGTAAGGGCTGGGTAGAGGTTAAGGGTGTCATAGTTGGGATTAGGGTTTTGGCTAAAGAAATGAATGGAAGGTCCCCACAAAGTTATCTATAAGTGGACTGTGTGTGTGTGTGTGTGTGCATGGTGCTGTGCAAAAGTCTTAGGCTGCCATAGAAAAATAAGTTTAAATTCTGTTTGTTTAGATAAAACTATGATTTTATGTGTCATCTTGTTTGCAGTATTTACAGCACTTGTTCAGTATATCCATGTGTTTTTCAACTCCACCCATAGCTCACTGTTTGATCAATACCTCACTGAGTAATTTAACTAAGTTAATTCATTAATTGAGCTGGTGGTAATTTTTTTTTTTTTAAGCAAACATGTACTACTGCCTTTATAAATAACTTTAAACTGTAGTTTTCTCTGCTCGCCTAAGAATTTTACTTCGTTCTCTGTCTCATATATATGTATATGTAACATTTTTATATTTAACTTGTATAACATTGATAATATGTACATTAAACTTTTAAAGGCTGCAGTTGAGGAGAATTGCTTTCAATAGCTATTGAGTCATTCAATGGATGGCTTCCTCCCCCTCATTACAGGATGACAGTACTGGGGAGATGATGTTTGACGAGGTTTTCCGCGCCCTGTCTCGGTGTCTGGCTGGCCTGACCAGGCCCTTCAAAGTCCCTGGAGCAGACCTCGTGTTTCAGCCTGAGATCTTCATCACCATCCTCACCTACTCGTCCATCATTGGGCTGAAATCACACCAGGTCATTTTTAAGGAGTTTCACCAGTTTGCTTTAATGTTATTAGTGAGATCTTATTCATCCCCATGGCGAGATTGTCTTTTTGCCTATCCCATCTTGCTCTAAATGAGACACACAGACAGGTGAGAGCAAGCTTGGGGTTCACAGCACAGGGATGGCCAACATCCAGCGCCCATGGAACAGTCAGGGTTAAGGGTCCTGCTCAATGGTCCAGTGGTAGCATCTGCTTGCTCCAGGATATGAACCAGCGACCATCCAACCCTCTGAGCCACACACTGCCCCTCTTAATCTATTCACAGGCGAACTAAGGTGTAGTGAAGGATAACCTTGGGGAAATGTCTCATCTTGATGTATATTGCATGTGTTTCTTCCCATTTAAGGATGCTTTTCTTTACCACAGGTTTTGGTCCAGGGGTGCCAGCTGGATTGTACCGATCTGGAACGGTTTCTGCACCAGATCTACCAGCAGCTCAGGGCAGTGGAAAACAGCATCGCCGAGGTCCTCCAGCGGCAGCGTCTGCAAGCAAGAGGCCAGGTCAGACACTGCTTATAAAGATCTCCGTTCTTCACATCAGCATCTTAAACACAAGTGCCACATAATGTACAGAAATGCATCAATACTCAGGGAGCATGCTGAACTGTGTTGGCAGTGCGATTCAGCCGTTTTGTGCTCTGGGATCTCAAATGACTTGATGGATGCTCAGCCTGAAAGGAAGCTGGCGGTCTCCATGGTGACGGCTGATGTGGGTTTGGTCAGTATGATCAGACAGGGAATCCTAGCCCTCCAGCTTCTACCTCCCAACTCCAGTGCAGGTGGGTGACATTCTTTTCTGTTCCTGATGTAGTCATTATATTTCCACCTATATATCTCCTGCTTGGTGAGCTGACTCATTGATGAACCCTGACTGTGACCACAGATCACACCTTGTTTGCTTATATTCTATAATGTCAGCATGGCTGGGGGGTGGGGGCAAGCAGCCAGCTGACATTGGGCTCCTAGGGGTGTTTTTCCTCCTTACTTGAGAGTTTTTGGTTCCTCTCTTCCTTGGTTTGTCTGGCATCCTTTGTTCCCTCTTGTCCGTTTTCTCTTTTTCATGCACCATTCTGCATAAATGATCCAATAATTTACTATCTCAAGTCCAGCTGACTCTGTTGTAGGGCTGGACGATATGGCAAAAATTTATATCACGATATATTTCTTAATTTTAGTCGATACGATATAATTCCGATATCGATATGGACAATATTAAAAAGCCTCAGGACTTATTTGTATTTAGCCTTTACAAACAAGAAATGTGAAATAAAATATCAAATAAATAAAACTCTTAGACTCAGCTTATTAACAATAATATATTTCCATTTAAACAGGCTGATTATTCATATAAATTGAAACAACAAACAAACTGCTTCAGCCAGGATAAAGAAACAAAAATAATATAA
>JAODKN010000001.1:25315398-25329301 GCA_026774425.1 Petrocephalus zakoni
CTGTGTACAGCGAAGATGTTTCGCAAAGCAACTCAAAAGTTCAGAGTTCCTGAGATTCCTTTTATGCCATAGTTGCCATCTTCTGTGGGGTCTGCGCCACATTAAACCATTAAACCAGGTTTGCGCGTCACTTTTCCACGTATACTTTTAGACTGTGGACGGTCGTGCGTACGGAAGCTTCTGGTCGTACTACTTTTGTTCGTGGACAATAGATGGTTGCGGTCGGTGCATGTGTATATAACTGATAACCCCAGATTAACCCTGGAGTTAAGCGGTGACCGTGTTGTCCCTCTCCATATATTCTGTTAACATGGGACAGATTTTTTTTCTTTGCAGTAATTAAGAGTGAAATATTTTTCTCTCAAAAAGTTTTGAAGAAGGGTACTATAATGGTCACATAACCTGTTAGAGCTGCATGACACTGACACTGCAGACCATGAGCTGTTTACATTTTTATGTTTATATTTGGAGTATATTTGAAGAATTTAATTTATAAATCATTAATGAGTATGCTAAAGATTACATGCATTTTTAAAAATAGAATTTTCAAGTAAAAAAAGAGGTGATGTAATTTCTGTTTTAAATTATCTTGAATTTAACAGTGAATTCTTTTATTACCGAGTTTTGCACATCTTCTTTCAGATATTGAGATTCTAATGGAGTCCAGTCAGGACAGAGAGTCTCAGGACCAGTGTGGCCTGCAGGAGGACGAGGACACGCTCAGGGACAACAGCAGCAGCAACGACCCGGAAGCGATGGAGTCTGGTACTGATGCGGGGCTGAGCTCGGCGAGGAGTGATGCTGGCAGTCGGCCCCTGAGTCCCGACACCGTGTCACAGTGCATCCTGCCAGAAAACTCCCCCAGGGAGAGCAAGGACTGGACCAGTCTGGCAACGGAGAGAGACGGGGGCAGCTCCAAACAAGGTGAGTTCTGATGTTTCTGCGCTGAGTACCATGCCTACCCCCTAGCTTTATGTTGTCCACTGGATGAACGGGATAATTGCTTTGGGTCCAGGGGTAGGGGGTAGGGCCACAGAGGCACTGGCCCTAACTGAAAGCTCAAATGGTTAATATAAGGTTGGTCCTTCTGCATGAATTATGGCCTCTCTTATGCCCGACACCTTAAACCCCAAAAATCCCAGCATTGCCCCTTTATGGGTCACAGTTCTCATTGTGCCGTTTTGGACCTTTCAAGGATGGTCAAGTTGTGGCCTCTCATTTCTAAAGGTGTGGAAGAAAAGGACGGCGTCCAGTTCATGGAGCCAGACAAACGGGACCTCCACATCACCTTTAGCCGGCAGGCCTCTCAGCAGAGTGCTGGGAACCTTGCCCGGCCACGCTGCCCCATCTACATCTACAGCTGCTCGCTGGAGTCTCTCAAGGAGCAGCTGGTGCAGCCCAACTCCAGCAGGCAACCTCGGGACATCTTCTTCAGGTAGCTCACTGTCTGCCTGCTCCTCGGGAACGTTTCATACCCAGTATCTGCTCCTCTAGCATTACCCACTGATGTTCTGCTAACAATAGTTAATGAGTCGGGTAAGGCATCAGGCTAACTGTGATGTGACGGTGGTCATCAAACGGTTTCCGTGGAAACCCTATGTCTACTTATTACCCCTTCCAAACCTCGCCAAACAATTGTGTAGTGTCCTAGTGTGGTGCTAAGTTGTACTAATGAGTGCTCAATCAATCAGTCAATCAAAAATGTATTTGTGTAGCACATTTGAAACAGAGATAGATCAAAGTACTGCACAAATCAAACACATCTAACTAATTGGAATATAAACAAAAAGACAAAAAAAAACACTGTTAAAAAGATGCAAGATAAACTTTATCGATCCTAGGGGGCAGTTCTGGAGATGAGACATAAGAAACTGACCACAAAAAATAACACTCAGTTCTTGACAGGCCCTAATGCTAATGAGTGGCCAGGCAGAGTAGATGAGTTTTCAATCTGGATGTAAAAGTGCTCAGATAGGCAGGTAATGTCAGGGGACTGTTTCACTAATCTGTGCTGTTCTGATTGTTTTCCTGGTTGAGAATAGACCTCAAGATGCAGACTGCTGGGAGATGTATCAGCTTATGAAGTACAGGTAGCACGAGTGCCCATATTCTGCTGGTGGCAGGTCACGGTACCGGTCCTCTCTGTCACTGGGTATCCTGGGACAGGACAGGTGTCTCCCCTGCTCGTCTGTGTCGCTCTAGCTTTGGTGTCCACCCGGCTTTGCCCCGTTATGGCCTCTATGTGGCGTTTTCGAGCTTCTAATGCTGAGGCTCGCTGCCATCGCCTTGCCTGTGACATCACGGTTTCTCCCTTTCAGTCTGTTTGGGGTTTTATTCTGGTTTCTAAAGGGACCGGTTAGGTGGTTTCTGCAGAACCATTCTTTTATTGGTGCCTTTGGGATTAATATGGGATGATTATTGCATTCCCCTGATGGTGAATATACATGGTTTTGACTGCCGCAGACATTTTTTTGTTAGCATAATAACTCAAAAAGTATTTGATGGATCATTTTTAAACACTTCAGACACATTATATGGACAAAGATCTGGAACGCATGAAATTTCGAGTCAAATTGCACCAAAGTTGAGACAGCGCCACATAGTGGTAGTGCATGAAAGGACAGTCATAAAAGCAGATCTGGTGAACCTGAGTGCAGTGTGACAAGTCACACAACGTTGGGCTTTTAATAGAGGTTTTTTTTTTTGGGAGGTGAGGAGAGCGTATGGGGGGGGCTAGTGATTGTAGAGTTTGGGGGATGTGAAAGGTGTAGTGACTGGGTTTTCTGGTTGATAGCTTCTGGTTAATATCTGTTTAAGTGTACACTTTTCTTTACTCATAATTGATTCACTCGTTCATATTGTATGTTTTGTACTGTTGGTGACTTTTTTTTCCCCAGTCATTACCTACATGTATATATTTTTTTTTGTACAACACTTAATTATAGTTAATTTAGCAATCAGGAGATTTTAAAAAAATGTTTCTCATTGCACTAATACCTCTTGCTCTGGCTGCTTTTTCCTGGTTGACAATAGACGTCACCAGTCGCTCGTTTTGACTGAATATTTTCTTTGCAAACGATCTGAGTCGCTGTGCTTGGAAGTAATGTCTGCCCTCTCCAGCTCTGCAGCTTTGGCTGCTGACACGATAAGCTTCCTCCTCTTGTCCTAGAAGGGTCTTGCAGGCTAGACCTCAGCAGTGCCTGTTGAAAAGTTCCGTCCTGCTCATCACAGTGCTTGGAGATGGTTTGTGGGGGTCTCCTTTGTCCTTGCAGGGCTCCATCTCAGGAACGCAGCACCACCTCCTCCTGGACGGAGCTCATGGCTCACCCACACAAGCACAAGGAGCTGGCTGGCTACTGCAGCCTCCTGCAGGAGCATTTCCATCAGTGCTACGTTAAAGGTTCGTCTCCACGTTCATCCCACTGTCCGTCGCCATGGCATCAAGGGGTCACAGCTAGAAATATAATGAGACCTGTGTCAGGGAAATATAAGATGATTCTTAACTGATCCCAAAGGAAAATTCTGTCAGCATCTCACTATCCATCTGTCCATCCATCTTCCAACTGCTTATCTAATTGCTTATACAATGGAAGGACACAGGCGGTCTGGGATGGGGATGCAGTAAATAACCTGGGGGCCACTAGTTAATAGGTGTTCAGCTCAAGTGGGCTTCTAGAGGTTTTTAAAATTCTCTTTAGCTAAAAGAGTCGAGAGAATAAAACGCAAAGTAAAGTCAATAATCTGCTCTCAAGTTGTTAGATGGTAGTCGGGGGTGGGTGCCAGTGGAATGTTACATTGATTTTTCTTATTATCTGTGGGGAAACAAAAGATTTTTTTTTGTGTCAGATTTAATAATGAGTTAAAAACATGTTATGAGCTATATAAAACTCCCATGTGGGCCAGTACTTTGAGAACTCTGGTCTAACCACGGTCAGTATAAAACTCAAGGGAATGAGCATGTTGGCATATTTGATGACTGATTACGCAAAAAGTACTTTTCCCCCACCCGGTTATGATAATGGTTTGGCGCCCCCTACAGGCGTGTACCACAGCCTGCAGCAGTCGCACCCCATCAGCTCCCAGGACGTCCTCACAGCCATGGACTACTGCGAGGAGTCCCTGCAGGAGATCGACATCACCTCCTTCCTGCAGACGCTCTGCGGGCATGTCCGGCTCTTCAGGGAGCAGCATGACAAGGCGGCCCGGGCAGGGGGTCTGCGGCTTGGCCGAGCCTCAGCCACATTCAGCATCGGGGACGCAGAGGACGAGAGGGGTGCCGAAAGGCCGCCGCTAGTGTCCACCTCCAGGTACGATCCAGCCGTTCCCCCACAAACCACCTTTATAAAGTGGTTAAGGAGATCGTTATAAGACGTGCCGGAGCAGACCTTATCATTAGCCAATGATATGTCTTCAGTCTGTGAGTGACAGGGGAAGAGGCACTCAGGGGCCAGTCAGATTTCAGATGGGACCAGTACCCCTGTGGCCCCGCTCCTCTTTTAATGCCAGTGTATGTGTAAATTTACATGTAAATTTATTTTAAATGTTCCTCATCTGTGATTTCTTGCAGTTGCTGGTCAGTACCATGCTCTCAATCTTGCATTATATTTCAAACACTTTCTTGCAACTGAGTATTTTTAGACACAGTGTATAATAATCCTGCCCAATCCGCCTTGGTTTAAGCTCTGTCTCCCCAGTTTGAGCTTGCATATAGCTCAGCTAAACTAACACTACACTGTCCTCATGTTCACCTTCGGTTCCCATTGGTCTTGATTGAGATCGTGCTGAAGGTCTTTGCTCCATAAAGCTAAATCTGGGATGGGCAGAAAGGGCCGCTGTATCTGCAGGTTTTCACTGCAACTCCATAATTATGTTACTAATTAAAGGACTGATTGGCCGAAGAATCCTCACACCTGGGTTTGAACAGCTGACCTTAGGGTTATCCCAAAAACCTGCATACACACCAGCCCTTTGCGGATAAGATTGCCCACCCCTGAGCTAAACCCTAGCCCGCCAGCTCCTTTCACTTCCCCAGAGTGTGCTCATGCCCCCCTGCTGAATTCTGGCCTCCGCACAGGCTTGCCAGTTCCTCGTTTTCTCGAAAGTGAATCATGCCTTGCCATTTTAGTCCCTATTCTAATAAACTGCCTTAACGTCTTGTCTGCCTTAAGTTTGTCAGCCTGGTAGTAAAACGGCGGACTAACTGGTTTTATGCCTCTCTGCCATGTTTATACGGCATATTTACATATGAAGCAAACTACACATTTATTTGTTTAGCAGATTCTTTTATCCATAGTGACATATAATTGGGAAAGCAGGGTCATGTTCAGTCCCTGGAGCATTCTGAGCCGCTGAGCTGCATGGCGCCCTCCCAAACTCCTTATTCCCCTTCCATGTTTTCCCTCGCGCTCTTTTTGAATGTGCAGGTTTTCTGCTCCTAAGTCAGACTTACGCTGTATGAATTTCGCGTAACGGGCTAAAGCCTGTCCAGCCATGCTGATATGCTGTCCCTTGTTCTCTTAGCGTGGATACAGAGGACATCAGCGAGGCCGAGTCGAGAGGGAAGCCCTCGGCTCCCACCTCCCCCCAGGCAACTGAAGCACCCAAAATCCACAGGATCTACCCAGAATTCCCTCTGTCAGTGTTACAGGCACAGCAGAACTGTGAGATGTATCCCAACCTGCACAAAATTATACAGGTAACTTCACCAGATTAAGAACTTTAATCTGATTAAGAACTGTATTGATCCCTGTGGAGGGACATTTCTTTGTCCAGTGGCAGAAAGATGAAATGAAACAAAGGATAAGAAATGAAAAGGATAATGCAAGTAAGAATATACAATAAGTACATCAAGGATTAGCAGTAATAAAATAAAAATTATGGGCCGGTTTCCCAGACAAGGGTCAAGTCTAGTCATCATCTAAACTGCGTTTTGTATGGAGAACGGTTCAGGGATGTTTGTAAATTGATAGATTTAGTTTTGCTTTGATGTGAAAATACAGTGTCCCGCTTCATTGATTTGGCAGGACAAATTCCTGGACATCGGTGCTTGCTTTTTCAAGACGGTCCCTTCAAACCCCCATTACTTCTTTTACTGCCCACCTTCAGCAAAGAGAGAGGTGAGGTCCGGCCCTTTGCTGAACAGGGCAGGCATTTACATTGCAGATCAGTGACACCTAACATTAAAACTTACAATCATAAATATTTACACATCGAATCCCTAAATGAATGTACAGTTAACACAACGGGGACCATATGGGTCATGCTCACGAACTCATCACCATAATATGTCGTATTTTTAAAATTAGTTGGGCAGGAGGTTTAAATTATGCAACTTCACTGATGATTTTTGCCTATGGGGAAATTAATCAGTTTTGTTATGTTACCATTTATTTCTATAGTAAAACTGTTTAGACAGTAACAATAAATAACAGACAACAATAAAGAGTAACAGTACAAATAATGTCAGAGAAAATATCTCTCAGAATTCCATAGTAACTGCTCAGAAATGAGTGGCATTGCACCAGCACCACAGGGTGACTCTGTACAGGCATGTGTTTCTAATAGAAAGAGGTATAAAGTAAGAGTAAGAATATTTCATTACTGTAACTTTAAGCAGTTTTTGTACTACTAAAATACATAAAAAATGCCAAAAAATGACTACACAAATCTGCATAAAATATGAATCATGATTTTTTTTTTCTGCACTCAGAATTGAGATTCTGATTTTCTCTTTAGCAATATATTGATTTATTTTTTCTTTATTAATTTGCATTACAAATTGTCTTAATGAAGATGGCACAAAAAGTATGTAGAAATGCACAGTATAGCTTATTGGTTATTGTACCAAAATAGCTGTCTGATAATAAAACTTAAATCGATATTCAAAGTTAGAAGCACTAGAGCTACCTCTGAGATGCTGATGATGATTGCATTGGATCAGATATTTTCCGTAGTGCAGGATGAGGGTTTTCTCTGGCTCATTTACCCACAGGTCTAAAAGGCCAGTATGCTTTGCAATTTTCATCGCTTTTCTGAATAGGAAGAAAATATCCGCTCCCCCTGTTGCAAGCCTCATTGTGTTTTCCTTATTGTGATGCGCTGTAACTTACTATTTTTAATTAAGCATGAAAATGCAGAACTTTCGCCACCGCTGGGCTCTATGCGTTTATACACGCTTCTGCTGCCACCCCGTACCCGGTCACAGGACCTCGGGTTGGAAGAACCGTGGGCTGAGCAGGCTGAGAATTGCTGTGGTGATGGCTTCTTTCAGGAGGGCTCGGACCAAGAGGAGGAGAGGAGGCCAAGCGAGGAGGTGGAGGTCTCCGAGGCCGAGCTTGCAACTGAGGATGGTGAGGGGCTGACCTGCAGGGTCTAGACCAGGGCTGCTCGGTTATTCTATCCCTGAGGCAATAATATATAATAGCACAGTAGATAAGCACATAAAAGCATATAAATCACATATGTATTTCAATTTATATAGATGGGGGAAAAATAAAAGTAGCTAAAAATGTAATATGTATTCGTATGTAAATAACCTTAAAAATATAAAATACTGAATATCAGCAGGGAATGTGCAGCATGAAGTGGCTGGTGCTTATTGGCACAGTGTAAAATGATGTTTCGTAGAGGTGTATTTCTCTTGGGCCATGTGGTGATGAGCGTGTCTCGCCATGCCCGCTGTGTCATCCTGTCCGGCAGAGAACGTGTCCGGGTGCTGCATCGTCACCGAGAGTGACCCAGACATGGAGGTAGAGTACCGGGAGCAGCCCGACAAGCGCTTCCTGGACAACGACTCCATATCGGACTCGAACACGGTGAACCAGGAGGACGACTCCTTCAGCATCCTGGACGGGGACTCCCTGCTGGAGGCAGAGGGGCCACAGCCGGAGATGCCCCCGCTCTTCATCCACCTCACCTGCTCCATCAACCTGAAGAGCTGCCACGGCTCCATGCCCATCGAGACGCTGCCCACCTGTCTGGGTGAGATGCTGCTTCCCTGCCGTGATGGCGCTGAGCTTAGCTCAGGACACGTTTCATGATGTCCAGATGAACTTGCGTTTGTGTTGATACACCCGTCTTCCATAACCCAGGGATCTCAAAGCACCGTCTTGCGACATGTTTCGCAATCTTATTAAAATGTTCGATTTGATTTGCTTTCCAATGTAACGTCATTCCACCAATCGGTAGACTGTAAAAATTGCTGGGACCGAGCTTAGAGAATTTTATTGCTGCCACACTGAGAGCAATTTAGCCAGTGGGTTATTAGTGTGTGGGAGGCAAGGCATACACATGCAGGGAGAACATGCAAACTCCACACACAGAGTGTTGCAGGGGACTCAGAGCCAGACGCCCATAGGTATGATGCTACAATGCTAATTACCAAGCTTCTATACTCAGGGGTGATTCTTTGATTTCTTAAGGTGGGGAGCTAGCCTTATCATTAGCCAGTGATATGTTTTGAATCAGTAAGCGACAGAGGAGGGGGAACTCTGGAGGCCAGTCAGCTTTGGGCTGGGTTGAGTGCCCGTGTTCCCATCTCTGTATGCACTTCTGCCTATAGTGCCAGTGTTAGTACAATTCAACCATTTATTAAATCTCTGTAATTACTTAAATCCAGGCATTTGTGGAGCTGTATATGGACTCCTATTAGTAGAGCGTAACAATTTTGTAGATTGTTATAGTCCATTTAGCCCAGACTACCTTAAATCCAACAAGTTATCTGGCTAAGCAAGAAATCCTGCTTAAGTGCGACTAGGTGGTTTAGCTTACAATAAATGCTCAGGAATGCCCTCTGCATGTGGTTTTTGTAACATTAGCATCTTTTCCTATTTTCGTGTTCCAGGTGAGGTAATCTCCTGCTTGGAGAATGCAGAGTCGCTCCAGTCAGTGGATCTGAACGACTTATCGGTCACATTGGACGTCTTTGTTTTGACTCTGCCCCTGGACCTCGAAGTCATGCCATCCGAGTTTCACCATAATCGGTGAGTATGCATAAACTGGCCTTTGTTTGAGTGGAACTTTTAATCAAACATAATGTATTTCCGGGATGAGTAATGCATATGGTTAGATGAAATCTTCATAGAGCATTCGTAATGCATGGAAAATATGGCTATAATGGGTTGTCTTTTGATAAATATGTATAGCTGTGTTTGACACTTTATGAATGTATTACAATGAATTACAAGAACAGTTATTAGGCTTTATGAATATGGGCTTCATAGAAACTGGTACCGAATCTTTTTTCTTTTTGTTTTCTGTGATCTAATTTTTATTAAAGAAAATGACAGTAATGTAGTATGTAGTAATTTGAAGCACTTAAAAAAGAATTTTGGATGAATGCATCAGGACAGAAGTAGTGGTTTGCTTCAGATCTGCAGCCGTGTTGGTGTATATTTTCAGGTATGCCTCAGAGAGCAGCGTGTCCCTGAACCGATCCCCTGCTCAGCCCTCCTCCTACCACTCGGACGAGGAACTGATGAGGACTCTGGATGGTCTTAATGGAGCTGGAATGGATGGGTTAGTTTCAGCCATAATCACTTTAAGGGTTGGGCAATCACTCACGGGTGCCAACCATGTCTGGAACAGACGAGTAAATCATCACAGTGAATTGTATTGTATGAATTACTTGCTTCTCTTTTCAGCATACTGCCATACATAGGTGGAATGCCGTAACTGCATATTTTATCTAAGTTGAGTTCAGACTGAAATTGGGTCTCTTAGGCTGTTTTATCTTGTGATAAAATATCTTGCTTCAGCTATGCACGGTTTAATAATTAGGCCTAGAGTATCCTTTGCCTGCCTACTGTACATATGGGTGGGGAGAGTAAAAAAACTCAGTTTCAAGCTTCTCCGTTTCGGTGCCAGTGTGGTTACTGTGTTTTGCCTTTGGAGGGCAGTATATAGGGCATGTGATGAATCTTGTTCTCTGCAGGGTTTCAGGGGATCCTTTGGCCAAACTCCCGGTTCCCCACAAGATGGCCGTCTTGGCCACCATGGACGAGGTGAATGGCGTTTTCCATTGCAGTATGTTCACGTTACAGCAGTTAGTGTGTTTGGAGTGAAGGCCGCAGGTGCTGTGTGGTAAACAGCCACTTTTGAGAAGGATTTAGTGACAGTTAGGCATGGTGCATAGATGCAACAATCATCAACATCATTCCAGTATGTCCAAAACGGTCAGGCAGTAACTGGGTTTGTTATTGGTTTAAAATAAACATGGTTATCGCTTCAAAAAGTTCTGGAAAGGGTAACTACATGGACGTGTAATGGTTTTATAAGGTCACCTAACAAAGGTGGGTGATAAGGATTAAGTGGATAACTTTATTTATTTTAGCTAGTGAGTAAGATTAACAATCCAACAAGCTGCCGTTGTCTCCCTTTGTCATGTGATACGCATATGCGCAGCACACTTGTCCAGTAGCCCCACTGCTGATGTATCATCCAGCAAACAAAACCACCAGACGCAGCTCTAAAAATGAAACCCGAGTCGAGACCGATGCTGTCTCAGTGACGAGATTAGGAATGTGATCTCCAAGCTGTATGCATCTTTATCCACGGAGATGTATGATCCAACCTGTGTTTGTCGGATCTTTGAAGTGGAAATTTCGGTCTTGATTCCCATCCCTCGTTCTCCTGTGTAGATTCGTTGGCTCTTGGAGGACGAGATTGTTTCCGCCCTGCGCCACTCGGGGGCGATCACTACGGCAGTCCTGCAGAAGGTGGCGCACCACATATGTCGCCCGGATGAGCGGCCCCAGTGCCACTCGCAGGAGGTGCCCCTGCAGTTTGTCTTTGGCCCTGAGCAGTCCCTAGAGAACTTCAAAGAGGTAGGGAAGGATTGACAAGAGTTCTTGCTGTTGTTTTTATTCGTTTTTTTGTTTTTTTTGGTATGGTAATGGGGTAATTCCTGACAAAAGGATTAACATTAGCGTGGAAAAATAAAGTTGGGAGCGCAAGAACAGTGCTATTTTTAAAATGTTCACTTATTTATGTATGTCATATTTCATAGTTTTTCTTAATTACTATTTCTACTGTAGTCTGTGAAGGACTGATCGCACCCATAACGTAAAAATGTTATATCAAAAAGCAACAAACATTTTGAAATGTATACTTTTTTATGTTTATTCACATCTCGTTACACATATGATACTTTCCGAAGTTGCCTTTAAAATTCACAGTTTGTAGAAATTCTGTAGTCTCCTCCTATACAAATCAACCCATAACGCATTATGTGTTTCTAGCATGCAAATTACTAAATTAATTTTGAGGATCTGTCTTTATTGAACCCAAGAGTTTACATGAATAGTTATACATATTGATTGTCTGATTTAGTTTGTCAGCATGAGTCTGAATGTCACATACATAATGCCCAGTAGCATTAGCTGGAATGTGCTAATGACTCCTCTTGATGCTTTGTATCTTCTGGCTAGGAATTCCGGAGAATGTCCCTCACAGGCTACATTCTAAACGAGACTCTGGATAACTTTTACTACGTGTCAGTGAGCCGCCTCCACTCCCAAACGCTGAAAGCCGCGAACAGCGCCCCCGGGTGTATCCCAGGTGCTCAGGACGCGGTCGACAAGGTCCCTGAGCACAACAAGGGCCCTGAGCACACCAGCCAATCTTCACAGGAAGATTCTACCAGGGTGCTGCCCGGTCATCCTTCAGCTGCGAAGAGCCTTGACAAACAAGCAGAGATGGAGAAAACGGAGCCGAATACCGTGGTTAGCTTCTTCCGATCTCGTCTGGTTCACAAAGTGGCAAGTGATCTGTGCCCCAGTTGGTTAGGATGATGCTCCTCTAACTTGAAGCTTGCTGGTTCAAATCTCTTAACCCCTGAACATTCTAAGGTTCTCTCTCAAAATTGCTGCTTTGGATGAAAGTGTTAGCTAAAATAATAAAGTGTCTGTTTTGTGTGGCCAGCCATTGATATGTTTTTATTTAATAAAAATGAAATAACGCGTGTGTCTTATGTCCACCACCGTGTTTAGGATGCCGCAGGTGCTGGGCTTGAAATGGAATGTGCGTCGATCTCGGAGACGCCGGATGCCACTCTGGATCGAGACGAGACCAAAGCGCAAAGCTCGGCAGGAGGTGGCGGTACGGGAGACAGACCTCCGGCCGACGCATTGCAGCTTCAGCCCAGCGGCAGCATGGAGGGTTCCTCAGAGCACGTTTCACCCCCCAAGACCCCCTCTGCCGTCAGCCTGACGGAGTCCATGCAGTCTGCCACGCACAGTGAGTTTCCTAAGAGTCGTGTAACATATGATGGCTTGTTTTTAATATGTGAGTCGAGTCTAAACAGCATAATCATGATCCTCTGATGGAAAGTCAAGTTACTTTATCCTCACACATTTTTACTTGGATGTGAGGATTCTCCTGTATGCCCCACGTGTCAAAGGCCTTTGTCGCTTTTTTAATATGTTGTTGCTCTTTTAACCCTATTAGGCATTTTAAGTATTTACCTTCTCAGGGTATCCATCCATCTGTCCATCTTTTATGATTAACATTTGATACATATGTATTTTTAGGTAGCTGCAAGCTCAGACCAAGTCGGGTACAGAGTGTGGTGTCTAGCCAAGGCAGCCTGGATTCGGACATGCTGGGTATGCATTACGTTACTGCTCTTTATCATTTCTCCCAAGGCTTTCGATGAACCGATTAACTGATTAACTTGGATTTCGCTAGTCAGTAGTTCAATGTTTGTCTCAAAATGCATTATCTCAGAAGTCAAATGCTAATTTGTGAAAATTATACTCTGCAATTGTTTCTTTATTTTATTGAATATGGCCCCTTGACTTTTCCAGAGGAAAAAAAAATAAAACAAAGTAATCACATTCTGCAAGTCAGCACCAAGGGACCTGCTTCAGCTGAAGACCTAGCAAATGGCTTCCAGGTCATTTGAGTTTCAGATCCCTGAGTTCAGTATGACTCCTTTGTAACTTAACCCTGTGTCCGGTCCTGTCCTTCCCCAGGCTACGATGGGGGCAGCAGTGACTCCGAATGCGAAGGTCCCACCATGGACGAGCAGGAGCCCCAGTGTCCCATCATGCCTGACTTCTGGCTGATAGTGAAGATCTGCCAGGACAAAGTGGAGGTGTACTCCCACTCCAGGTACATGCGACACGGCCTGAGTGTGCAGCTCTGCACGTCTCATGCTCCTTCACTGATCGTGCAAGGAGGACGGCACAGTCACTCATTGTTTAGCAGTGTTGGCTCACACCTGTGGAGGGCTTGATTCCCTGCCCTGGCGTTACGTTTGTGGCCTTTGCATGTTCTCCCTGTGCCACTCTGGGCTTCCCCGCTTCCATCCAAAGATATGCTGTGTTTAAATGGAGTTGCCAAAATTTGTCCATAGGTGGCCCATCTAGGTTATTCCCTGCCTTGTGTCCATTGTTTCTGGGATAAACTCTGGACCCCTGTGAAGATAAAGGTTTTTCTGTCTTGTTCCTGCAGAAGTTTAAATGGCAACAATGAGGAAACGGCAGGAGATGCAGAGAATGAGGAGCCCGAATTGCCCGAGTACCTGAAGCTGCACCAGACGCTGGTGCGGAAGGTCGGTGAGATCTGTCGCCTTGTCAATCAGGTACGTCTTCACTTCCACTTTCTCCCGGCGACCACTTCCTGTAATCGCTCCTCTCTCATCCGGCCAGTCAAACTATCCCCTGTTTCCTACAGCGTCTCCTGCTGCAGGACCTTCATGACAGCCATTCGTGCAACTCTCTGCTGGTGGCAGAGAGCGAGGAGGACATCTGGAAGAACGAATCCATGTACAGGCAGAGGACGGCCAATCCTGACGGTCAGCCCTTAAAATGATATTAACTTTATATTAGGGCTGTCAAAAATGACGCGTTAACGCGGATTAATCCAGCGTCGTGATTAATCTGATTAAATATATTAACGCATT
>JAODKN010000001.1:25344469-25354706 GCA_026774425.1 Petrocephalus zakoni
AGACATGCAGTTAGGTTGGTTACCATCTTTAACTCGCTTATATTGCAGTGGTCACCAGCACGTCACTCACCAGCTATCAGTAGGCTACACGAAGCTAATGAGTAGCTCATATAATACTTTAGTAATAGAATCAATTATGTTAATTAATACATTTTTAAAAATATATTTAAAATTAAGAACATTTTAATTGTATTTTGTGTGCACGTGTGCACATTGGTGCACAATAAGGAATTTCACTTTCTCGATGTGTACTTTGCTAGTACAGCGCCCGCTGTGTGAGACAAAGAGAAACTGCTTGGCAGAGTTGTCGCCCTTAGCAATACCAAACCAACCAACTATGAGAAAATGATGCGATGTGCAGCAGTTAATCCAGTCAGCAGGCTTTAACGGTTGCCTGTAAAGCGTCCTGTTTTTCTTAATATCCTTTAACCTTTGAGGATGTTGACCAGGGGGTTACAAAGCACAATTTCCCAGTTAGCTGGATAACTTAAGCCGAACGTTGAAACTGTCCAATAGGAGGCGAGGTAAGTGACATTCCTATTGGACGATCCTTACATCTAGCTTAAGTTTCCTAGCTAATGAAAAAACACTGCTTTGTGGAATACCCCCAGGTGATCATTTCTTTTTGTTAGCTCCCTGTACCAATAAGCGATGTAATGGTTTATGTTTGACTAACTATGAAGAAATTCCTGATAAATCCTTATAACCTGGACTATAGGGCAAATCTGTAGGGTCTATTACAATATGGAGAAATTGCATAAATGTTATTTTTAAATGTAAATATTTGTTGAACCCCCCCAAAAGGCTGTTTTTGGGGTTGTTTCTGAACTTGTGTTGTCCCGCAGGTGACAGACCTGGAAACGCTGAAGCAGTCCTCCCGACTGGTCCACTACTGTGCCACCCCTTTGCTTTTCGATACTGTCTTCCGCAAACAGATCCAGGAGGGGCAGATATTCCACTCCCAGCCTAAGGTGATGATCTACTCCATGTGGGCAGCATCTTTACTCCATAGTTCATTATAGAGACCCAACCTAAATATATGGCAAATATATATATTTTCTAAACGGTATTCAAAAATGTCCATGCAGATCATTCTTTTTTCGTTTTTTGTTTATTTTTATGTAAATAATGACTACTAATTGCATAATCTACTGTCTTTTCATAGAAATTGCTGTATTAAATTAAGTGTATAATATATATTTACGTTAATTTAAAAATGAATGTGACTAGTGTACATATTTGATATCTAATAACATTATTATTTTGTTGTTTTCTTTACCACATATTCAGAAATGAATGTATCAACAGTATTTATACACTGTGTATTCATATTAATTTAATAAACATGGCCATCTAATCAAACTCAAAACTCCTAAAACTTTAGGATAGGTTTTGAAATGGCTAAGCTAACACACTGACAGACAGAATATAATTTTTTTACATAAAATTGAATTGGGGGTTGTGAGGTGCCAGTGGGGGACGATGAGCTGATTTCCAGACCATGTCGACAAAACTTTAAAAACATGAACAAATTACATACAAATTACATTGTAACATAACGGCAACTACTGAGGTGGACGCGCCCCTAAAAAATGGTGGTTGTGGGCTGAATAGTTTGGGGCCCTGCGTATGAGAGTGTGTAATAGTTGCATATGAGAGTGTAGCCTAGCGATCGGCGTTCTGCCGTAATGGGGACGCTTGTTCCCCGTAACATTTGCTTGTTCCCCGTAACATTTGCTTGTTCCCCGTAACATTTGTTTGTTCCGTTTCTGCAGAAGCGACACCGGTCCAACGAGTCCACCCTCTCGGGCCGCAGTCGCAGCTACAGCACGGACTCCGCCGAGGCCCCCCCCGGCCGGCCACCACAGGAGCCCTGGCTGCAGGACATCTCCAGCACGTTCCTGCAGCAGTACGTGCAGTATCTGCAGAGCATCGGCTTCATCCTGGTGCAGGTCCGGCCGCAGTCCCCGGCCCGAAGGTGACCGCCCCCTGGAACGTCACGCGCCCCGGCTCACCTCGCTCTCCGGGGCTGGCCTTCTAATGCTTTTAGTTCTTCGACTTGCCTTTTTCTAACCCGTATTATCCCGATTCCTGCAGCATCGCTCGGACCCGGGCAGCCGCATTCTCCTCGATGTCCACCGAGGGTCGAGCGTCATTCTCTTGTAACAAACAGAAGAGCGAGGAAAGCCCAAAGGTGAGCTGGAGAGATGGTGTCATGTCATCCTGGTGAATGGGGGGGTGGTGTGTGACTCAGTGGCTTAGTACGCTCATCGGAAGCTTGCTGGTCCAAATCCCAGGGTCAGTGAGATTTTACCATTGCGCCCTTGGGCAAAACTCTTAAACCCTATTTGCTCCAAGCTTTCTCAGAAATGCTTGTCACTTTGGATAAAATAGTTTTAATAAATAAAATGTAAATATTTGTTTTAAGTGCCCTTGAAAATAGCTTCCCCCCCAATCTGCAAAATCTACTGAGAGCCCCTCGCCCAACCCCCGAAATTTATTTCTGGTTATGGACCTGTCCACATGACATGTGGATGAGACGGAGGAGCAAGGACGGAGTGGTGAGCCTCCTAGATCATTTTGGGATTGGTGGAAAAGAAACGCACAATAAATAACAACAGTCAGGTAGTGGGAGAGCTAATCTGTCTCAGAAATCCGGGTTTTTATATTTTTACTTGGCAAGAGAGAGTTCAAGCTTAGGAAGTGCCTGGGAACAACCTGAATGAGAGCTTGTCACCTGACTGCACCCTGCCAATCAAATGCCTGATTTGTTTTTTTTTTATTTATTTACCCAAAGACTCACAGCTGAATAAATGTGTATATATCCTCTGCAGAGAAGCAGTGCACTGGGAACTAGCACTTATCACCTGCAGAGAGCGCTGCCAGGGGGAATTGTACTAATGGAGCTGGCCTTTCAGGTAATATACGGACAAAAGGGGAGTATTTTCACATAATTGCGCTTTTAAAACTGATGGTGTTCTTAATCCAAACAGTGTAATCTGCATTTTCTTTCCATTGCATCTGATATCTGCCCCACCTTTTCGCATTCCATACTTTGGTGGTTAATCTCTGAAACCACAAGTTTCCTTTATATTATTATTATTATTATTGTTATTATTATTATTATTATTGTTACTAGAAATTCTCCTCTCCCCCATCAGGGCAGTTACTTCTGTGTGATTCAGTATGCTCTGGAGTGTTCCCGCATCCCCATGGGCCAAACGGTCAACTCCCAGGTAAAGATTTCCTTCCAGCTGATTTATCTGAGAGACTGGGCAGTAGCTACCTGAACCTGTCTGCCAGTAGATCTCTGAAGATCTGGGCACATGGGAAAGAGTATAGATACTATAAACGTGCAAGACGTGGATTTCTCTTTTCACAGAGATCAAAGAGCGCTTACTTTTTTTCCTGTGCTGAAATGTTTTTTAATAAACATTAAATCATTTCCAAGGAAAGATGAGTCATTAAGACAACTATGATTCTTGAGTTAAAATACGTATCGAAGCTAGCAGTTGATATAAAAATATATTAAGAAGTATTTAATAATAAGTAAGTGTTGCCCATGTAAGTAGCCGTGCACCTCTTGTCCTCAATAGCTACAAATGAGAAAAATTATGAAGCTGAGAAAAATTAAATAAATTTTTTTTTGTCTGTCTGCGCTGTTCTGAGCTTGCTTTCTGATTGGATGAATAAATGTGACTCCAATGGTCCCAGAGCCCATCAGAAGGTCTCTCATCACATGACGACCTTTCCCCGTTTATTTAAATGTCCACCTCGATAAGCATGCCGTGCTGTCAACAGATAGTGTTCATCTAACTTGTGTTGTTGTATCGATTGATTCCTCCACCCAATAACTACTCATCCAAATAGTGCTGGCTGAGGAATGAATCCCCAGATTCATATAAGTCAGGTTATTCCCAGTGTGTGATCCCAGTGATCCATCCCATGCGATTCCCACAAGCATGCTGTAAGCACACACACACACACACACACACACACACACACACACGTTACAGCATGTAACATAGGGTCATCTGTGCCGCATGCGTTCGCAATTTGGGATTGAGCTCCAGCCCCTGGAGTTGTAGGTGTCTGCTCTTTTTGAAAGGATGGCGTGGACGGTAGAGAGAGAGCAATGAATGCCAGGTATTAGCTCCCCCGTGGGGTTTGGGGGTGGTACCACACACAAAAACTGTTTCAGCAGCGTGGCAGTAGGGGATTTGCATGGGGGCATGTGCTCTACAGCCCCTCCTCTGCATTTTGAGTTTGATTAGATACCCATGGTTGGCGATGCTGTAATGGATTCTCTAGGGATTAAGTGTTCTTCTCAGCCAACCGGCTGAACGTGAGGAGGTGAGGGTCTCTTGTTGTATTCCTCACTGTGGTTAACCGGGCACTGTTTGACTGCCTAGGTGGTCCAAGTGTAATTTCTGAGACGCTTTCTGGTCTAACTTCTGTAGAACTATGGTGTGTACTGGTACACATTGTTTGACTACTTAGGTATCCTATTTGATTCTGCCTTGGAGTGAACAGATTCTGATGAGAAATGGATAATGAGGTCGGTATAGGGACAGTCTTAGAGTTTAATAAACAAGGTTTAATAAATTGGGGGAAAGGAAAATGGGAACAAAAGTGCAATTCAGATGTGTGGACACAAGAGTCAATGTGACCCGGGGGCAGAGCCACAGGGGCACTGGCCCAAGCTGAAAGCTGATTGGTTCCAGGAGTGACCCCTCCTCCGCTTCGCACCGATTGAAAATATTTTATTGGCTAATGATAATGGACCCTCTTATACCCGCGTCTTTTCTTAAAATATCCTAGAATTCCGTGGTGGGCTGGTCTGTCTTAGTTGAGAGTGAGAGAGAACAGACTTTTCCATCAATAGAGAATGTGACTCCTCCCCCCACCTCTGGACATCCACTCCCTCCCCCTATCTCGTGTAGTCTGACGTCACTTTCCACAACTTTTCCTGGTTTGTCTTTTGACAGTCTTTGTACTTCCCTAAGTTAAAATTAGCATATAGCGAAGGAGTAAACAATATTGCTGAGCTAGCTAACAAACACTTACGCTACTACTTACTCAGCTGTAGCTACCATCATAAAAATAACGATTTGGCTAGTTATCTGGTATGCAGCACATTTCAGCAAGTAATTTAATACTGAATACCCCTCAAAGCATCATATATGCTTCTCACTTACTGCAGTCTCATGATTTCTGACTTACCTCTCTACCTAATGGAGTAACCTAAATTGTTTTGTATTATAAATATTTAATAAGGAATAATAAGTATCTATGCACCACCAGCTTTAGTAACAAATAACATAATGTATGAATTTCCGCTTTCTGTCAGCACACCTCACCACTCACTCCTGTTCACTTTCGTTCGTCTCTATCTAATGTGTTTATATCTGTCTGTGTACATTGTGTTCAGCTCACGCCAGCCCCCCGTGCTCGTAGCACAATGTCGTTCTGTGCCATGTCCCATCTCATCTGCTCTCTCCATCAGGCCTCTCTTCTCACCAAACCTCGTAGCAAGTCGTACCCCGAGACCTCTTCCGTCTCTGACTCTGCGGTATGTCCGAGCACTGCCAGTGTGGGGTAATCTTCTTCTGATCAGCTCTGCCCACACCATCATTACCGTGCTTCCCTATCAACATCCTCGCTGTTTCTCTTCTCGGCTCGAAATCTGCCTGGAGCTCTTGATTTGACTTGATTGGCTTCAGTGAGCCGGTGTGTCATTAACCTGGGGCCAAGGTCACATTTTCAGGCCTCGAAGACCCTTGACTGGGAAGCATATTGTTTCTGTTGAATCTTTGGTTGAGGCCCACAGATCAAGAAGATTTTTGTTATTGGTTTAAAATCTCAGATTTATGCATCCTTAATATGGCTATGCAATATTATGCATGTTAGTTTTCATTAAAAATCCCAGCATGCTTTTAATCCTAACCTTTTCAGTTATTTAATTTATTTTAGATACAAATCAGAAAACAGTGAAATGTGTAATCCAACAGTAAATGATTTTTACATTGCATGACTGAAAAACCGTGTAAATAAAAAACTTATTAAAGAGCATAAAATACAGTGGCTATAAAAAGTGTACACATCCCTGTTAAAATGCCAGGTTTTTGAGATGTGAAAAAATGAGACCATGAGAAATCATTTCAAAACTTTTTCCACCTTTATTGTGACCTATAACCAGTACACACCCAGTGTGCACAACCTTAAGCTAATATTTTGTTGAAGCACATTTTAATTGTCTTTTTGTGTACACATCTGCCATCAATTAAAGTGATTCTGCTTAACCCCACATAAAGTTCAGCTGTGCAAGTAGGATTTTCCCGTCATTTACTCAGTTGCATCGGACAGCAAAATCCATGGTCTGCAGTGAGCTTACAAAGCATCAAAGGGATCTCATTGTTGAAAGCTGCATCCAGCTTATTGTACATTTTTTATATTTATTTTTTTCTCCTAAGAGATTTCTTTTTAATTAATTTCTACAGGTCACATTAAAGGTGGGAACATTATTTATCGTGGTCTCATTTTTTTTTACATCACAATAACCTGGCACTTTAACAGGGGTGTGTATACTTCTTATATTCACTGTAAATAAAATTGGGCTTGCAGAAACTGCAGCTAGCCTGATTTTCACGTGTCAAGAAACACATTCTGGCACAATTTCCTGCGTGTAGCTACTTTATTTGATCTGTGTCACTAAGGAATAAGGTTTCTGAATGTGAATTTTGATTGCTGGTTGAGATACTACAGCATTTTTCAATCTAATTTTTCATCTTGGGCTTCTAAGTAGGTTATTTACTTTGGAAAATATATTGTATCAACATATCCAAAATGTATTTGCGTCCAACACTTCTGTGTGAAACTGAAGGCTGTTCATGTCTTTCTGTGTTATGAAGCAGTTACTCATTTTTGCTTTATTTTGCAGTTAGTTAGTTAAATGTTTATATACAAATAGCCACAGAAAATAAACAAATAAATCTGTATAAATTGGTTAATCATAATTAGTTATTTTGAGAACGCTGATTAAAGCATTTCTACTAAACCAATGTACAGAATATAAAATGCAAGTATGATTAACGTAAAAATGACATGCAAACAATATTCTCGAATCCCTGCAGATTCAGCGCATTATCACAAAACTATATGTACTGTTCAATTCGACTTTCAGTCAAGAGTCCAGTGCTCTGGGTCCAGTGGATGAACCTAGTGACCAATAGGAGCTGCTGACCGGTCACAGACACTTCTGTTTCGGTTCAGTTTGTTTCGCGTGTTATTGTCACGTCTGTTCTGAGAAACACAGTTCCACAGTTACATTGGAGGGGACAAGTACGTGGGGGAACAACTGGACAAACAGCAGTGCAAGTAAAGGCATTTAGGGCAGTGGGCTTATGTGGAGGGCGGTGGAAGAAGATCCTCGGAGATCTCTGTAGGGTGCTTTCTTCTGCTTCGATAAACCAGATAAACCAGAGGAGTTTATTACCTGCCTCTTTGGGACCAGAGCCCAGTGCTGGGCCTTAAATGAGCTGAACTCGGTGCATTCAGTGTGGAATAACTGTGGGTGATCTTCTTTATTCCCATGCTGAGCCTCATGTGATTGAAACTTTGGGTTCATCGAGAACCCAGTTAGTCTTTGTGATGCTGAAAGGCCATTTACTACCCTTCCGTGGCAGAGTGACCTTTGTCAGTCAGCTCTGCGACAACCAATGGAACCTTTTCCCATGCTACCCATCTCCTCATTTATTCACCCAGAATCTGATGTCTCTTTGTGAGATGTTGCAAGGTCATTGAACTGGGAACAGCCTGCAGCAGACTGGTTGTTTCCCAGTAACCCTATAATCACACTGTAAGAGCAGACTTCATATACATGGGAGAGAATTTGTGTTCTTTTATTCAATAAGACAGGAGGGATGGCCCACTCATGCTGTCTGTAGTGTAAGTCATGTATTCTACATGAGCTTTCCTTATATGGCAAAAACGTACTGTTTGGGCCAGAAGTTTATAGGGGTTGGGTAGAATCTGACCATTACATACAATTACCAGGACCTTTTGAAGAGGACTTATTATTCCCCTTTAGATTCACCACATTTTGGGATTTTCAGAAAGGTGTAAAGAATTGTTCATTTTTGGACTTTCTGTTGATTTTCTTGCCGATTTTAAATTACTTAATTCATCCCTCCCTTTTCCAGTGTTACAACCAAGTTAATAGACATGTCTAAATTACAGTACTTATGAAGAAGACTCATTCTCATGTGGTCTTGGTGAGAAGTATTCAAACAGTCTGTATTTAAGCAAGAAACATACAACACAGAACTAGGTTTCTCGGCTCAATGTCAGGTTATATCTCCAAAGGGAGTTTCTCAGACGTGTGCTAAAGAAAACCAATCAGCATCACTATAACCGCTCCATCCAAATCCCAGATTTGTTAGCTGTACCTTATGCCTGACAGTCATCATTGATACACAGGGAAGGGAAATTTCCTGTGCATGCAGGTTTTACTTACAGGCAGTCCAGCATTCTGTCATTCCAAGCCCACATTCCTATGGTAACAACAGCACATCTCTTTCAGAACATGATTAGACTGGTCTGCTGCTTTTTTCGGCAACAGACAGGTACAACCTCTCCAATGGACCCTGTGCCAAAAGCAGATGCATTAAGCACGTCCAGCAAAAGCTCTGAATGCTTTCACCTACTAAAATGATATTAAACCTGATTTAATGTTACACCGATGATAAACTTTTTTTTGGGAATGCAATATGCTGTGAAATTTGTGCAGCTGTTGGCTGTAGGGAAATTGAGGGTTTTCAGAACAAGGACAGATCATTTTCTCATCATTTAACTTGATTAGTGCAGCATCTTGTTTGGTAATCCTGCTTTCTGGTACTGAGGGTTAAGTGAAAGCCCTACCAAAAAGAGAACAAAGGGAAATGGGTAAGGGAGTAAGACTAAGAGGTAAATGGTTACTGAGAAAAGATTTGGGGCAGATATGTGCAGTGCACTCCTAGTGGCATGGAAGAGGTATAGCAGGCTGTGGTTAAAGACTGAGGAACCCTTAAATGTTGACTCTACCTTTGTCTGTCTTGCAGCTCTCCATGCTTTTCACGGAGGAGTGTGATAAGGTGCGGGACTTGATGCATGTGCACTCTTTTAGCTATGACTTCCACCTGCGTGTGGTGCACCAGTATTTGGTGGGCTGTCACATGACCTTGCGGCAGGGCTACCAGCTCAATGGCTTCCTGGAGGACTTCATGGCCCATCATCCCGACATTCCCAAATTTGGTCGAAATCACGTCTTCCAAGGTCAGTACTTCCAATACATCTGTGCATGAAACTGGGCTTTGCTTTTGCAGTACAGTTTACAGTAGTCTCCTACAAGATACAGACTGCTGAACTGTGGCTGAAACCGCTAATATGACACAGCAGATGCTAAGTTGCTGGCGATTGTCAATCCTACAGGAAGCTTCTCGATTTCCACGGGCATGATAACGGCTCACCAGCTCTACAACTACATTACCGACCATGCCGGCACCTACGATATGAAGCCTTTACGCATGTCAAAGACTGCAATAACTACGGACAGTAAAAAGGGGGCACCAAATGCTGATTTGCACGAGTATGCACTTGTGGCACTGTGGAACAGGTATGGCACAGGAAAAGAGGTTTGCACTCTGTATGCTGTTCTGGTGGGTGTTGTTTTTAGTTTTCTGTTGTTAACTTTTCTTGATACTTTTCAGCTCTGGTTCCTACAAGGATTCAGAAGGCTTACGTCACCATGACGACTTTGACGTGTCCCTTCTGGTGTGTCATAATGCTGCACCGTTTGAAGAACAATCGGAGGCAGAGAGACATTGCCTAAGGTACCACCACAGACTGAGGGGCATGGTTTATGTGTAGCTCATGCTACTACGTGGTCCTGACTGGCTTCCTCGCTCTGTTTCTATGTTGTATGTGTAGACCACCCTACTACATTATCATGACCTATCGTCCCTCTCCGTTTTCATGTTTTACGTGTTGAGCTTTCTACTACATGACTATGACTAGCCGCCCCTCTCTCTGTCCCTCTCTCACCAGCTGTCCCTCTCTGATCCCATGTTGTATGTGTAGACAACCCTACTACATCATCGTGACCAGTCGCCCCTCTCTGATCCCATGTTGTATGTGTAGACCACCCTACTGTATCATCGTGACCAGCTGTCCCTCTCTGATCCCATGTTGTATGTGTAGA
>JAODKN010000001.1:25365730-25381018 GCA_026774425.1 Petrocephalus zakoni
ATTTTATATGTATTTACATTAAATATACTCAGTGACAAAAAAAGTTAATCACCCAGATGTAATGGTCTGATTTGGATGTAATTTGGTAAACATGCAGACCAGCGATGGGTTTGTAAATGATTTGATTTGCAAGGAGCTGGCATGTCTAGTCACCAGACACAGAGGATGCCTTGTAGACGCATTAGTCAGCATTACCAGCACTGGGAGTTTGATAGGGGCTGCATTGTGGGTTTGCATGAGGCCGGGTGGTCGTATTGTGCAATTGCCCGGAATGTGGGGCATGCAGATGTGACAGTCGTTCGATGTTGGAACCAGTGGGCATGTGAGGGCACCCGCACACGTCGTGAAGGTTCCAGTCGCCCAAGACCACACCAAGGGAGGATTGTCATATTGTGTGCCAAGCATTACAGAACCCCATGACAACTCTGTTGTCTGTTTGATCTGATATTATGATAGTTGCGATAGTCACGATAACAAATTTTGCCGGACGATAAATTATCCCAGGAATTATTGCGATAAACAATAATATTGTTATTACGAGACCATTTTCAACTGATGCAATGATAATGGCATATTAACGCAAGTACACCCTTCCAACCACCAATAACCTTTAATTTCTAAAGAACATTTAACACTGGGACTGTAAGACATTTTTAATATCCAAAATAAATACAATAAATAAAATGGACTCTCAGTCTCTGTTAACAAAAAATACACTTGAATTAAAACCAAACAACCAAAAACAATAAAAATGGATTATGAAGTCTCTGTAAACAAAATTGCCAAAAGTACCAGTTAGGACCTTTGTAAACAAAAAGTGCTAACTAACAACAAAACACTCCATATGAATAAAAGCAGGTGTGGGCGTAAGCAAAAGTCCGCTCGGTCATTCGGGTGTATACGAATGCAAAAGAATGAACGTAAAAGTGATAGGTGCCAAGCGCTGACGAACATGAAAAATAAATGTGAAATCGTGGGGGATGATTTTGGATGTTGAATAACCAAAGTTAAGTTTTAAAAACTTTATCGTTAAAAATAACAATTTGTTCGCGAACCGGCCATCACTATACAGGAGCCGGCTCCTGTTCAAAAGCCATTTTATCAATGTTTATATAATTGTCCGGGTTTTTGAGCTGCCTAAACATTAAGGACGACAGTGGCCGGAACACGTTGTCTTCCGAAAAAGCCCGCCCATGAGATCGCGTCTTATTTTTAATAATCTCAAACAGGTCACGCTAATCAGCATCAGGTTAAACGAAAAGAGGGGTGTTTTTTTTTTCTCAAAAAAAGAGCTGTTTAGGAGCCGAAAGAGCCGGCTGTTCTTGGCTGAGCCAAATGAGTCGGTTTGCTAAAAATAGCCGATAGTCCCATTTGGTAGAGAGAGACACGAGAAAAACAAACAAACAAGCATGCAAATGAATATTATCGCGGCCGGAAAAATGATCAACTTCATTTTAATTATTGTGCAATTAATTAATTTATCGTTTATTGCGACAGGCCTAGTCACACGACCTTTCACCATGTGCAGATTCACTCCATCTCCACCACTCTGGGTGCTTAACTTTTTTTGTCCCTGAGTGTAGCTAAATAATTGATTAATTTTGGTGGTTGTAATTATTTGCAAATGAAGTTTTTAGTGGAATTTAGCTCATGTCAGTCTGTAGTGCAGTGCTACTTTAAGATTAACTGTAGGGAATGAATATTGCATATTGTTTATGGTTAAAGATTAAATTTAGCTTGTTTGAATTGTGTGTTTCAGTGCATCAAGGCTTGATCCGAGTCTGCTCCAAGCCCGTTCTTTTGAATGAGGTGAGATTAAATGCATCTCAGAGCTGAACAGCTTTGTTCGGTTCATGTTTTTGAATGTTTATAACGCATATTGTAATGATTTGCCTGGTTGAAGAGCAAAGGTATTGTTGCTGTTTGATTGTGCATTCGTCTGTATTCAGGGACCTTTGATTTTCAGGTAGGAGCAAAGAGCAGTGTCCGGGACACAGAGGCCCCTAAGGTCCGCACCGGCAAATGGGAGATTCCCTCGTATCGTGATTACCTGGATCTCTTCAGGGCTCTCCTGGACTGTGAGAACATTAAGGTATAAATGATCATATTTCTCATAAATCCCATTGGACTTTTATTGGGCTTGGAAGGTGAATGACTGGTTTTATGCCTAAAATTGTAGAGTTTAAGTTTTAAAACTTAGAGAATAGAAACATACTTTATTTCAATTTTCACTTATCCTATCCTGCTTTCCATGACACACACAGACACACTTACAGATGACGGCAAGTTTTGGGGTCACAGCACGGGTCAGCCAGTGTTCCACACCCCTCAAGCAATTGCGGCGAAGAGCCCTGCTTGGGGGTCAGTCTGCTGGCCCTAGGTTCAAACTTGTTATATTTATCTGCATAAATGAATGGAATTGAGTACTCTGGGTGTAGTTTTCTAGCAGTTTTTGCTAAGGGAAATGTAGTGTAATCCCAATTTAATCATTTTAAAGATGAACAGTGCTGGAGTGGCTTATCCAGAGAATTGGGAGAATCCCTGGTGCGGTATTTAATAATGATTTTATGCTATAGCTTATTCAGTGCTTCTCAAAGTTTGTGCCACACATTATCTGGGGGGCATGACTCCAGTAGTTTGTGGAACAGAAACTAATATTGTACAGAGTATTCCCCCAACCCTCCCCCCACCCCTTGCTCGACAATAAAAAAAAAATAGTCTCCCTAAAGATCTAGCATCTTTTATTTCCTCCTGGAACAATAAAGTTTTCTGATACTGATTCTTATTAATTAGAGAATAAAGCATAATAGTCAAAGCAGTGTTCCATGGTCTTTTTCTAGGAGTCTGGCAACGTGACTTTTGACATGGATCGCTCTGTTCTTAAGTCTTTAAACCGCCACCTCTACGACGAGCTGATTCGATCAGTGCTGAAAATCATTAAGAAGCTTGACCTTTCAGTGCAGAAAATGAATTCTGAGACCGAGGTGAGTTCATTTAAAGAAACAATACATCGAACTAAAGACATTTTTCATTACAGCCCAAATATTAACAAGCTTTATTCGACTCGACAGTGTTGTAGCTCTGTTGTGAATTTTTGTTAATGTCCGCAGTCAGTGGAGATGCAAAAACAAGGAGAGAATATTGAAGATGCTGTCATCGCCTCCTCTGACCCTACCGCTCATCTACAGCCCAACAAGCCAAGTGACTTCATGGTCTTAGTCAACCTGACCGATTTCTGCAGGTGAGAAATTTCAGGTCAAGGTGAAAACAGGTCAGAATCTGAGAATTAGAGCTGGTAACCGCCCCTTATCGATGGAATGATGATGGCTTTATTTGCCATATATACTAGTACATGAGAATCCTTTGAGACAAAATAACATATAGGAGAGAGCAAAGGATCAGGCCACTTATCCAGCAACCGTGGAGATTTTTCAGGGGGTCAAGGGAGATGTGGCTATACCGCTAAGAACCGGATTTGAACCGGCGACCTTCCGATCACAGCCACAGAGTCCAAACCCACAGGGCTGCCCAACACTACACTGTCTCCTCCTCTCTTGGCAGTGAGCTGCTCCTGAAGAGAGATGCAGGATACTTCCAGCAGTGGGTTTACCCCATGGGCCAGGAGATAATCCTCCACTCCTCACGATTTCCACTCATCAGTGGTTTCTATAAGCTCCTGTCCATTGCCATGACAATAGCCAAGAGGCTGAAGTATTTCCAGGTATTTCTGATATACATCTTGATTTGCAAGTTTCGGAGACTTCAGAATGCATTAAATGCCAATAATCATTTTACCATACTTTTATAGCAGGTAGAGGTGTTAAAGTCCCGTCATGGAGACTTGGAGAAGTATTCCTGCTTTCTGCTTTTTACCAAGTTTGGGAAGGAGGTACTGTATAGTTTATGCGTCACATTTATGACAAAATAATGAATGTCCATTGCACTGACGAAGTGTGGCCGTTCCAGGTGTCGGTGCGAATGAAGCAGTACAAAGACGAGCTTTTAGCATCGTGTTTGACCTTCCTCCTCTCGCTGGACCATCACATCGTTTCTCTGGACATCAAAGCCTATGTTCCTGCTCTTCAGGTGAGAATAATATGTGCACTTTGGTTTACTCCATGGGAAAGTTTTAAGTTCCTCACTGTTGAAACTAATGTATGATGGGGTTTATTAACTTCTTGAGCAAAAATATTTAATTTTAATTAAATTTGGCAAGTACAAGAAAATCCATTTTGGAAGAAATCTCATGGGGGGCGGGGTTACTGTATTTATGAAACTCATAAAAATTCAGCTTCCCTCACCCACTATATCAAATGATCTAAAAACGTTCACAGAAGTTAATTAAAAGATTTTCCTTAAAATCAAGAACTGTGGGTTTTCAAAGAAGCATTTAAATGAACATGGTGGCCAGTATTGAAATGGATCTTTTGATGTTTGTAACGTTTGTATAAAACCGTTATATACTAAGCACAGTGCTTTCAGAAATCTCCCACGTGTTAGAGGTGAGCCATGAAATTAGCCTTTGCCTGTGTGTTTCTATGCAGAGAGACTGACGTCTGTGTTGTGTATCAAACCCCAGGCAGCCTTTAAGCTGGGCTTGAGCCACCCACCTCTGGCTACAGCAGCTCTCGATGCCCTTGAGGAGTGGTCGTCCAACATCCCCCAGCACAACATGCAGCCGTATTACAAGGACATCCTGCCTTGCTTAGATGCTTATCTCAAGACATCAGGCTCGATTGGTGAGACGTAAAACCGACTGTTGCTGTGTTTTACTTTTCACTCATGTCATGGTTGCCGTGGAAGCCTGTACATTTCCAGATGCAGATGGCACAAGTCTGTTCATCCATTTTTTTTTTTATACCGTCATATACCTTCTACACATTTTCGCTCCAGTATATGGTCTGAAAAAGTAGATGCCATCCAAGCCTAGTGACATCTTTATGAGATGCCAGACCCCCATCAGATGACTCCTCTCCATCTAGTCTATAGAAAGGGGGGATTTTTTTAAATTCCTTCTGGATCAATCGTGGAAAGTGAGCCCAGCAACTTTGTGGAGAAAGCTTATTGTGGCTGCTTTTTGCTTTCGGTTATTTCCCACAGCTCATGGCCATAGGTGAGGATAGGGGCATATCCATGTTTGTATCACTCAACAAATTTTGGTCTTGCTCAGAACTTTCAAAATGCCAGACCACCAGACTAATTTATCCATCAGTCTCATGGTCCCTATTATTGTCACTCAGGAACTAGGAGAAGGCTATAATATTTTTTGTATTGTCATGCTTTGTCACTGTACGTTTATTTAACACTTTGTTCGTTTAAGGAATTAGTCTTTTTTAATGTTTGATATACATGTATTGCAGTCTAAACGCTTGTGCTGAGATGCATTAAGTGTAGCAAAATGAAAACCCGGATGTTTTTCTCATGTAACTCACTTTTTGTTTGTATAGCCAAAATGTCTGAATTTTCTGAACTTTTGTTCTGTTTGAGTTTGGTGCTCATTGAGTTATCAAAATAAAAGCCCTCGAGGGCTCTTGAGAACACTGCAAGCTTTTGGTGTAGCTTTAGTCTGAACTTATCAATTTCAGGTCAAGGTGAAAACAACTGGGAGGTGCTGTGTCTATCTTCTGGGGAAGAGAAGGGACATGGGAAAGTTCTCCTGAGGTTGATGAAGAAGTCCAGACACCTGTCACTGGTGAGGTTTTCCTGCTACCAATGTGGCCTGCAGACTACATTATGTTCATTATATCATATCATATATCTACATAGTTGTTACGTAGTTATTATGTAGTTCACAGGAAATTGTAATGTGCGATTTAGTGTGTAGCAACCTGATGGACAGACCTGTTTTTCACTTTGTTAAACAACTGGTTTCAGATAGAAGGATTGATGGATAGATAGGTAGGTAGATGGATGCATACATACATGCATACATATATCAGAGCATGTGAGCGAAGTGGAGCGCTGAGAATTTCCGCTCCTCACTCGTGAGGCTGTTGGCTCCACCCGCTCCTCCACTGTAAATCGCACTAAGCTGCTCAGTTCAGTACCACTCCTCGCTCACGAGGCTGTTGGTTCCGCCCGCTCCTCTGCTCTAATTCGCACTAAGCTGCTCCGATCCATGCCGCTCCTCACTCACAGGGCTGTTGGTGTTCAAGTTGAGTACTTGCAGACAGAAGCTTTTGCTCACGACAAGTCCACTGCACGCTCACAAATATAACCCCATATTCCGCCCGCTCCACTCCACTCGCATTCTCTGACATACATGTATACAAACACAGTTACTTACTTCTTTAATCACTCATTCAATAAATCCTCATATGGAAATTCAGAAGAATGGAAAGGCATGGCTTACAGTGTTCCTGGATCTGACTGTAAAGCTGACTGCTTGTTATGCTGTGTTACCTGTCAGGTCCAGGGCTCACACTGGATCTGATTGTAAAGCTGACTGCTTGTTATGCTGTGTTACCTGTCAGGTCCAGGACTCACACTGGATCTGACTGTAAAGCTGACTGCTTGTTACGTTGTGTTCCGTGTCAGGTCCAGGACTCACACTGGATCTGACTGCAAAGCTGACTGCTTGTTATGTTGTGTTCCGTGTCAGGTCCAGGACTCACACTGGATCTGACTGTAAAGCTGACTGCTTGTTATGCTGTGTTACCTGTCAGGTCAAGGGCTCACACTGGATCTGATTGTAAAGCTGCTTGTTACGTTGTGTTCCGTGTCAGGTCCAGGACTCACAGAGTGCTGTAGTGAGACACAGAGTCGTGCAGCTTTTGGGCCACTTGGGAGGGCAGTTGAACAGAAGCTTAGTAACAGGTGAGAATTACGTACTGTTGTATAATTTGTATTGAATACAGAGCAATATCATCTTAATCTTTTGTTTTAATCTTGGTTTTAGTTCCATCTATCACAAAAAATGCATTTAAATGTGTAGTTACTGTAAATTAATTGGATAAATTGCAAATATTTCTCCTCATATTTCAGTGTAATTCCGGTTGGCTTTAACACCCATTTTAAAAGGGAAACAAAAAATCTGTTGATTAAATTTCAAATGCGGTATGAAACAAAATATATTTGACTCTTTTTATGATTGCAGCCACGTCAGCTGAAGAAATGATGAAGAAATGTGTGGCTTGGGACTCTGAGAAGAGACTGAACTTTGCTGTGCCTTTTGCTGACATGAAGCCCGTCATCTTTTTGGATGCCTTCCTCCCCCGCATCACAGAGCTTGCTCTCTCGTCAAGTGACAGGCAGACCAAGGTATACCTCCCAACACCAGCCTAGGAGCCTTGCTGCTTACACCAGCTTCTTACTTCCGATTCCTTAACTTGCGGACACTGTTTTCTGTACTGGTTTAGGTGGTGGCTTGTGAGCTGCTGCACAGCATTGTGGTTTACATGCTGGGGAAGAGCTCCCAGATTCCCGAGCAGGATAAGTGCGCCCCGCCCATGTACAGCCTGCACAAGCGCATCTTTCCCGTGCTGCTTCTCCTGGCTTGCGATGTCGACCAGGTACAGCAAGTCGGCTTGCAACCAGCTGGCCGTTCGGTGCACATTTCTGTACATTTGCTGTCCTCGTTTGCCTGTAATCTCTTTGGAAATGCCCCTGATGTTAGTGCTAGACTTTGCACTTGAATGGTGGTCTTTGTTTGTTTAGGTGACAAGGCAGCTATATGAGCCTCTGGTGATGCAGCTTATTCACTGGTTCACTAGCAACAAGAAATTTGAAAGTCAAGACACAGTTGCTGTTTTGGAGGCCATCCTGGTAGGACATTCAGCTGAGCAATCCATCCATCCATTTTATGAAACCATTTGTCCTATTCAGGGTCGCGGGGGGGGTCTAGAACCTATCCCAATGGCTCTGGGTGCATGGCATGGAACAACCCAGGATGGGGTGCCAGCCCATCACAGAGCTGAGCAATCACTAATCGATATTACGGTACATATAAATATGGACTTATGCAGAGCTACTGTGCTCTGAGTGCAAAAAATGTATTTTCAGAAAGAAGTACTAAGAGAATGAGATGGACAAAAGACATAGTGTCATGTTTTGATTTTAAAGGATGTTCTTGTTTAAAGTAGCAGACGAACACACACACAGCCCAAAATGTTATCATGGTTAGGGGCTCACAGTATATTGCTTTTCAAGCATTGTATGTGTGTTGACGAAATGAACTTAGTAAAGATTTATTTTGAATTCAGTTGTATTTTGAATTGTTCTGGTATGTAGAAATTCTTGTGTGGCTTGTCAGTACTGTTAATAGGAAAAAAAATGCTTAAAGTATAAATTATATAAAAGCCTTCACAAGCCAAGAAAAAATAGTTTAGAAATGACTAGTTGTGATTCTATAAGGGGCCACTGCTTCAAACATGACTGACGTTTAAAAGTATTATCTACAAAACTGCATAGGCCTGTTAAGGAAAAGGTCTTTAACCTCTTTTTGTTTACATTGATTCTGTTGACGTATTTACAGGATGGTCTAATAAATCCAGAGGACTGCAAACTCCGGGATTTCTGTGGTCAGTGCATTCACGAGTTCTTCAAGTGGTCCATCAAGCAAACTAGTCCGAAGCAGCAGAAAGAGAGTCACGTCAACATCAAATCTCTCTTCAAGCGAATTTACAGCCTGGCGCTGCATCCCAATGTTTTCAAAAGGCTGGGGGCTGCCTTGGCTTTCAACAGTATCTACAGACAGTTTAGGTTGGTGCAGCTTTATTTGCTAAAGAGCCGTGTAGTTCAAGTGTCCTGCAGTGTCTAAGGACCCTGGTTCAGTCCTGTGGTTGGCCAAAGCAGTTTCCTAGGGCTGGTATATGGCTCAGTGGGTTAGGATCTCAATGGGTTAGGACCATGTGACATAGCAAGGGGCAGCCCTGGGAGCAGTGCTTGGGGACTGTACCTTGTTCAGGGTACCTCAGGAGTACTTGCAGGTCAAGTACTCGAATCGGCGATCTTTCGGCAATTACAGTTACGTCCCTGACCATTACACCCCCTGCCTGCCCATGATGGTTGATAGAGTGATGTCACCATTCAGTCCTTGAGCAAGACCCTTAATCCCCAATTGCTGCTGATCCTGCTTTCACAGTTGTATGTCACTTTAGATGAAAGTGAAAGTCATCGTGAATGTAGATTCCGTTTCACCTGATGGGATAGCTGTAAAGTTACGGGATCCTCTGTCTGTGCTTGTCTCTGCAGGGAAGAGAAACCCATTGTGGAGCAGTTTGCTTTTGAAGCTCTGGTCACGTTTGTAGAAAGCCTGGCCTTGGCACATTCAGATGAGAAGTCTTTAGGTAATGCATACGTTTCTATATTTTTAGACATCATTTAATGTGATTTGGTGAAATGAGATGTGTGAAATCCTTTCAGGAACATTACAGCAGTGTGGTGACGCTGTTGGTCATCTGAAGAAAATCATCAAACACTTTGCTGGTCCGCTGAATCAGTGTGCCAAGAGACGTGTACCAAGGTTTGCAAGATTTAAAAAATATGTATATTTTCAACACACTTTTAACTTTTTTTTTCTTTTACATGGCAGAAGGAATCTGAACTTGAATGACTATTGAAAATGGGCTAATTTGCAGAGTGTTTTCATTAAAACAATATCTGTGTAATTATAAAATTATAAGTTAAGAAAGACCTAAAGACTTTGACCCTATTTTATCATACGTTTTATTTTATTTGCTAAACTTTAAAGGGGACTTATTATGCTTATCTTCACTGTTTATTTTATTTTTGGGGTCTACTAGAATAGATTTACACCTTTCAGTGTTTCAAAAACACATAATTTTTCTTGTATTGGACTCTTTTCACCCTCTGTCGGAACCACTCTGTTAGAGCTTTAAGCCCCACCCCTGATGAGCCCAGTGTGCTCTGATTGGTCAGCCTGCCGGTTTGGCCAGCTTGCCCTACATGTTCCTCCCCTGTCTTGCAGTCTGCAGACAGATCATTGCAGGTGGGCGGCCACAAAGGATTTTGTTACCAGGTGACTTCACCTTGTCAAGGGAGTAAGGGCTGGAATTCTAACGAGTGGTTTCAGGCACATTAGAGATGTGTGGTTTCTGTGGTGAGGGTCGCACCCTTTGGTGTGTACTTTGAGCCTTAAGATTTTGCAGACCGTTTACATGCACATAAAGCTGTATAGCACATTAAAGGTAAGGGAGTATACAATAATGTGGTGATGTAATTAAAGTGACATTTCAGTGGATGTGATTGCTTTTTTTAATTAGAAGCATTTTTGGATTCTTGATATTATTTCGTCCTCTAGGGGTTTTCCACCAGACAAACCAATGGCATTGCTGGACATAGTCATGTGGCTTTTGGTGCAATGTGGGCGTCCCCAAACCGAATGCAGACATAAGTGCATGGAGCTGTTTTATGAATTTGTGCCCTTATTACCTGGCAAGTATAAACTTACATTTATAATATTTTGGAAAAAGCAAATTCATTATTTACATCAGCACTCATTGTTTTTGAGTCGTGGTGAAAAGCAATGTGGATTTAATTTTGAGCCAGTTTTGAACCCAAATTAACTTGTATCTTTGCTAGGCAGCAAAGACTCCCACCAGTTAAGCCCTTGGAGCTTTTGTTCTGACTTACTTCACCTTACACAGTATATTTTCTGTACTGTGTGTAGATGCAATGTGCATCTGTTATGGATGCTGCTTTATATAACTAAACTGAATTCAGTTGAATTTTATCAGAAGTGGAAGTACCTCTACTAGGAAAGTATGTTAAACATACAAGGAATTTGTCTTGGTGGGTGTTCCCTTGGCATAACATACTAGATGCAAGACAGTTCAGGTCAACGTACAAGTATGTACACCATGAATTTTCACACATACTTTTAACGCTAGGCTGTCTGCCTTCAGTGAGAAGCAGAGTGGGATGGGTGAATAAATAATAAGAGTGTACGATCACAGTCCCGCCTGGAGTATGACCTTTTCCTCTGTTTTCAGATCACAGAAAAGCAGAAGTCTGGCTTGAGGACCTGTTGAAGAAGAAGGGCTTTGACTTCCTGATTGTCAGTTTTGAGGGTGGGGGGCACAGTGAGTGCCCCTTGGGGCTCCTTTCCCAGTGTACCCTACAGGACCTGAATGAGCCCTTCAGCATGCGGGCCACCCTGCAGTGGATGGACATGCTGCTCGCCGCTCTGGACTGCTACAACACTTTCATCGAGTTGCAGCTGGTCAAACCTGCGGTGATGCAAAGTGAGCATGCTCAAAGCACATCAAGTCTCTTGACATATTTCTGTTTCCGGATGGGTATTACGGCATTTCTTGTTTCCTTACAGGCACTACCGAGAAGTCTAGGTTTTTGAAAGCTCTTCAGTTCTTTATCGATCGGCTGGCTATACAGGACATTGAGGCAGCCGAGAGGTGTTTTCCTGAAAGGCTGAAGGTTTCTGTCTTTAGCCCTAAAGAGAAAGAAGACTACAACTATAGCAAAGGAACCATCATTGTGCGTTTCATGGAGTTCATCACAATGGTGCTGGGCAAATGTCACCAAGACTTCTGGGAGGTACGGAAAAGATGTAACATGGAAATCAAAGGAGACTGGTTTCGTCGTTTTCATGAATTGCACCAATATTACTTTTAAAGCCATTATAAAAGAGCACAATAAATCTCGTATTCAAACCTGTTAAAAATGAACATGAAATTAGGTGGAATTTCAGTTTTCGACAGTTAATAATTAATAATAATTAAAAACACAAAAAATTCTGTGATTTAAGATCGTCATTTTTACCCTTTTCAAAAATGTCACGAACCATTACATGTCACACATTATACATTATAACAAGTTATTTGAAAATAAATTTCCTGACTTCACGGTTGTTTGATGTTTACTTAAAAAGATGGAATTAAACATTTCAGTAACATTTTCTATGAAGCCAATTACCAGTTTTTTTTTTTTTTGTTCTTCAGTTTCTTGAGCAGTATGCCTTGAGTGACTCTTTCTTCGACCTTGTGGCTCTGACCGTCTGTGAGCCGTCAGCCGTCGGCTTCAATATGGCCGATGTTGAGGTGATGACGAATCTGCCCAAGGTCTGCGTCAGTCTCATGAAGGCCCTTGTCAGCACACCATACAAGGCCAACCTGGAGAGCAGCGTCAAGAAGTGGATATCTCGGGAAAGGTTATTTAAAAAATTTATTGACATGAACGTGACCCAATCTGCCTTTGATTCTTTATCCTGTTGTTCAACTGCTAATATCCGTCAGTTCTTTTGAATGTCTTTCAACAACAACAAACAATTTTACGATATTTGTTTGTATCTTTCCAGTGTCACTGAACTGTGTGCCATGGATCTCTATGACAAAGAAGCCCGAGCAGATAACCCCAAACTGGAGCGTATACTCCTGGCCTGTAAGCAGCTTTACCAGGCCGGCCTTCTCACGTCCCTTTTTCAGAGCATGGTATGGTTGTAATTGTCCTCCGACTCATAAACACGTAGCTATAAATGAATTTAACGGAACAACAATGTTTAGGTCTGTATATATAACCCAATGTGCTTTGTCTTCCGTGAACCAGGCTGAAACTGATCTGTCCCTGGGATCCAGACTTCTCTCAATTGTATATAAGGGTATTGTCCCCAATGAAGAGGGGGCAACTCTGCCATCGATGGATGTGAGCAGTAGGAAACTAGCAGATGAGCTACTCCAGCTTGCATTTTCTGTAGGACAACAGGTAATGCCAATGTGAAAGGTCATTGTTGACAGACTACAGCACACAGTGCACAACAATGAAATGTGTCCTCTGCATATAACCCATGTGACATTATGGCACAGCAGTGGGCACCTGATTCAGCAGTACCTTGGGCAGCAGTGCCTTGCTCAGGGTACCTCAGTGGTACCTGTGGGTGGGGGATTCGAACCAGCAACCTTTCGACTGCAGTCACTTCCCTAACCATTACGCCACCACTGCCCCGCATGTTGCAAGTAAAGACATCTTGTGATTTTCCCTCTAAAGCTAATTGTTGTTTATTTTTGGCTGTGACCTGTTTGGCATAATCCTGTACTTGGTATTCCGTGTCCGTGATTGTTTGGTTCAGGTGCTCTGAGAGCTGGGGGGTCCCTGTGGATTGTCTGGGGGGTCCCTGAGGACTGGGTAGAGTTAGACTGGTTTAGGAGATGTCAGTACCAAACTGAAAGTGAGCCTGAGCTGAGTAGTGTGTAACAGGATTTAGCTGTCTCAGAAATATTTCATGTGGGGTCTCGTATCTTTTGGTCTCCATCAGAATGAGCTGGTAGATCTGTTGCTAAGCAGCAGGACGATGTCAGTGGCACTGTCGGGAAGCTCTCGTGAAAAGAGCGTTGCCTTCTTGCACGGGGAGTATTTCTACAGCCTTTTTCAGACAACTGTGAATTCCGAGTTGCTCAGGAACCTGGACGCCACTGTTCCTGTGCTCATGAAGTCCGCCGTCTACCATCCCAGAATGGTGAGTCACGCATTCCTGAACGTCACTTCATGGTGATGTTGAAGTTTGCAGACCCCCTGAAAACTTGTTTGTAATATGTTTGGACTTATGGATATATTTATTTTAATAGCATTACGGAAATATTGAGATGATGTAATTTCACAAAAACACTTGAACAAATTATTTTGATAATTCAACAAAAAATCAACTTCTTGTGGGCAAAACTTTACTACTTGACTTAAATCGCTGGTGTTGCCTTCCTAGTTAGGAACTGCTCTATGTAAGTGTCCTGCATGCTTGAGCATCTGTTTAAAAATAGCCAGGTTTGCAATCATTTTAGACTTGATCTATTGTGGCTTCCGTATGTGGGCAATATTAATGAATATTAATACCAATTTTATCTTCCGTCTCTTGGCAGATAAGTACCTTGCTAAATGGCTTGCTGGATCATTGTTTTCGAGAGAGGCTTCTGCGGAAAAGCCAGGGCTGTACTCTGGTAGGGGGAATATTGGGGAACTGGGGCTCTTTGCGACCCTGGTGGGCCAGTGCCAGTTCCTCCTCAGAAAGCAAGATAGCTACCCTGACCCTGCTCTCCAAAGTTCTTCAGGTACTTTTCCTCTGGGATTTTCTAGTTGGCAAGCTTTGGTTTGAGAGAGTGACCCTATCAGTTTTATTTTGGCATTTGTATTTGTGCTGACTTGCGTTGTTCATGTTCATGCTCATCCCCACAGATTGATTCTGCAGTCTGTTTCAGTACGAGCCATGAAGCATTTGAAGAAGTGTTTAGCACATACACCACTCTTCTCACTGACAGCGTGCTGCCTCTCAATCTGAAGGTAAAGCTTTCCAGGTAGCTAGTGAATGTAGGTAGTGGCAGGAAAAAACTGAAAAAGGGACCATATTAGATTTTATAAGTTAGAATGTTTTGCTTTGTTACCAAATAAAGACACAGAAATGATCTTTAATGAGATTGTTGGGGCTTTTTTTTTTTTTTTTTTTGAAAATTGAGGGTGCAACTGACCAGAATTTTCGGTTGAACTAGTTTTGTTGAGCTTATTTTCAGTTTGGTTTTTTTGAAAAGAAAAATGACAGGATGTACGTTGGCAGAAAGAGTAAGAATGCTATTTTTGTGAAAAAAAAAAATGAATGTGACATCCCTGGACAGAGAAATGGTGAGTTGAATTTGAAGCATTCTGGGTCAGTTTTCACCCTTACCTCTAGTTAATGTGCTGACCTGCTGATACCTATTGAGAGTCTCTCACCATCTACGCTTAATAAATATTATCCAATTTGGTAAACATTTACTTTTTTGTCACTGGGAAATTGCTGCTGCTGTCTCATGGTACATCTTTCTGCTCTCATCCTCAGAACCATGCCTTGATCATTCTGCCGTTCTTCACCGCCCTGCCTGAAGAGCGACTGGCGCAGCTGCAGAAGGCGCTGGAACTCTTTGTTGCATCACATTTCCCCCTGCAGTCTCATGAGTTTCCCAGGGGAACGCTGGACTACAACAACTACATTGATAGTATTAAGAAGGTATCTTGATTTGAAATTGAACTGAAATTGAAACTGAATTGAAACGAAACAAAAAACTTTATCTGCCATTTTAACAGGTACAGAAGTAGACGTTTAAGTAGAAGACTTATAGAAAGTAATTACGTTCAGATAATAGAGAGAAGAGGGTGACATGGGAATGGATTCATAGTTTAAAAAAAAAAACTTGTTCTGTCCCAATCTCAGAAGAATCAATCCCGGTCCCATCCCGATCTTTGTGCAGGGGAAGGGGATGATTTTAAGATTGCAAACCTAGCAAATCAACTAAGCTATGGTTTTGCACCAATAAGACCACAAACACGACTACAACCACGCAGCAACACTCC
>JAODKN010000001.1:25389557-25401155 GCA_026774425.1 Petrocephalus zakoni
CTCGTTAATTAACGAAGATTAGTTCGTGCTTGATAACGAACTACGTAGCGCAACGAAGCTTTTGGGAAAGTCACCCCTGGTCAGTTTAAACAACCTGGTCAATCTTGGTCTGGATTTTTACTTTTTGGAACCAGAAATTTCCACCTCTGCTTAGAATTGTACCTTCTCTTACTGATGCCTTTCATGCCTTAAGAAACCCATTTGTCAGTGTGACACGTACATCTTTTAAGTGCTCTTTGGGGACTCCCAGTGTGATGGGAATGGCCTGCAGTGCTAACGCGTGAGCAGGTGGAAGAGCTCAGAGGAGTAGCTGTCAGTCTCTGTGATGTCAGCATTTTTACACGCTCAGCTTTTCCATTTCTCTTGAATTGTCTGAGGTGACATTTCTTTTACAGCTTAAATTGATATTTTCTAATTTGTTGCCTAAAACCAGTTTGTGAGGTGTGTTTTAGAAATACTGTCCTTAATATCCGCGTTGCCACCCTTTTAGGGCTGGCCCTAGTTAACTCATGTCAACCTAAACATATATAACAATTAAGAATAGTTATTGTGTTACTTTGCTGTACCTAGTCAGTTTTCTCTCAGTACTCGGGTACAGTATTAGCAATAAACCAAATACATACAAATACTGGGAATGTATATTTTTCAGAAAGCAAGCTGCTTTGATTTTGTTGGTAATTTCTAGTACTTCAATAATTGCATTAGGTGCTTAATGTATGGCTGATGATGGCTACATGACACCAACATGCTGTCATAGAGCACCCTTAAGTAAAGTGTAACCAAAAATATATAATAGATACTTTCAAAAGTCTCCAGCCAAATGCAATAAAATCTTTAACCTGCATGGTACACCATGCGTTTGCTAACATTTTGTAAGAAGAATTGAGTGTTATGGCTTTTGCATTTATGAATTGATAATCAAACTTTAAATAGTATTTATGTTATCTTCATTGCTCCTTCTGTTCAGATTGTACGTCCGCAACTTCTGGAGCCATGAAAGCCGTCTGCCCACGGCTACTTTGGACCGTATGCTGGCCGTATTGCGGTCGTTGTACTCCTCCAAAATTGAGCATCACTTCCTGAGCTTGGCCACGAACCTGCTGCTGGAGATGACCAGCCGCAGCCCCGATTACTCCCGTGCTATGTTTGAGTATCCACTGTCTGACTGCAAGTTTCAGGTTGGCCGGGACGTCATTCCACACCAATTGTTTAGCGAGCATAATACTAACTGATAAAGGTGTCATTAGAGTCTGACACGTATGGTGCATCACGTGAATAAAATGAAGAAAATTATGCTGACAAAGTGGTAGGAACATTTGAACGAGTGCCTAGTACTCAAAGATGGGTCAACACCATGAGAGATTCTGATGGACATTTTCGTCAAAATGCAGTTTCTACTATGGACATGGTATTTAACATGGACATAGTAGTAAAAAATTAGTTTGTCTTTTTTCTCCTCCAATCAAAACATTTTTCTCCACAGACATGTCTTGGCACGGAGAGCTTTGTCTGTGAACGGACAGATTGATAATCCATGGTCACACATTTATTACATATTTACACATTTTAAACAAACAGAAATATGTATTTATAGTATGATTTTGTTCTGAGCATAAAACAAAATCCAGATCATAAAATTATATATTAGTATAAATCATCACATGCAAGATGAGCTTTTATTTTCGATGGGAAATTAAGGGTTTAACGATTAATGGTAAACTTCTGACTGCCAACAAAACATGTGAAGTATGTTGTTGCCTAGTGCTTTGTGCTTGAGAGATTTTAAAGGAGGTTTACGTTTCTGTGAGTTACTCATTATGTTTGCATAATATGTAACAACATGGTTGGCTGGTTGCCTAACTGTATGGTGTTTAATTGTAAAGATTTGTTTAAATTATATATTACTGTATACATTTTCAGATATATACAATGTAAATGTAAAAATAATTTGCCCTTTTATATGTATTAAAAGGTTAGGTTTAATTGGCGTGTTACAGATGGTCTTACCACTGTATTTCCTGTTTTTCTGGTCTAGGATTATGTGATTGACTCCAACTGGCGTCATCGGAGTACAGTGCTCACGCCGATGTTCGTGGAGACGCAGACGTCACAGACAGGCTCATATATGCAGTCACAGAATGCTGCTGCATCCTCTCGTGGCTCCCCGGGGGCTCAGCTGAGGGTCACTCAGGACTCTCTGGAATTCACTCCAACACAGACAGCCGGTACAGAAAGTGAAAGTGAAACCACATCTTTGTTCTTATGTTTAAATAATGTTTGCTTTTTTCCCCAACAGTGAACTTTTAAATACTTTCTTGTAGTTCTAAATAGTACTAATAAATATAGCTTGACAGCAAAGTACATGTGCAGATGCTCTATCCATGTTTGGAATCTGTTTAAATAATAATTTTCTAGGTTTGAGATGATGCATCTAATTATGAAAAACAACTTGCTTCCTCATAATTGTTAATACATGACTTTTGTTGTTGCTGTCTTGTATTTCAGGCAAGCGTGCAGCATTTAACTGGCTCACAGGGAGCAGCATTGACACTTTGGCAGATTACCCCTTGCAAACCTCCTCAGAATCACTCTCTTCCCTGCTGGTGTTTGAAAAAAGGGACAGAACCAGGACCAGGAAACCACTGGGGGCTGAATTTGGCACAAAGCGTCTGGCAGCCCTTGATGACAAAGGAAACGATCAAAACGCCAAAGGTGAGCAAAGGCATACTGGGCTGATGACACAGAAGTTTTCGCAAAGTTTGCACTTTCACATGGACCCATGGTGTTAGGGGAATGAAATTCAGCTAAAAATCACAGCCATCATTTGAACTATCATTTGAAAAATAGCATTTACAGAAGTTTGCATTTTTGCAACAATAGTCTGTGGCAGTGTGTGGCCTGTTTCCGGAAGGATGTAGGTTCAAATCCCATGGCCATCAGAGTAACCATATCACATTGAGGCCCATAAGCAAGGCCATTAAACCCAAACTGGCTGTGCAAGAATCATAGAATTCCGAAGTGCTTGTACAATAAAAGTACTGTATCTCTTAATACTACAATATCCGCTACTACAATGATTGTTTGTTTCAGCTGCGAGTGAACAGCAGGCTGACATCAGGAGGTTAAAAAGAAGGTTTCTGAAGGACCAAGAGAAAGTCAGCCTGCATTTCGCTAAGAGAGGCATCAATGAGCAGAAGAGTGAGAAGGTGGATCATACAGGGAACTCTGAATTCAATAAGTCCTAAGCATGTGCCATTCTCCTGAAACAGTCTTCTGTTTACAGAAGAATGTGTAGCAATTACTTGATTTCCTAACTCACAAAAGACTGTCAGTGCCGATGTAGAGCTGCACTGGAGGTGTTAAGCCTACTTTTCACTTTTCATCTTTTGTCGATAACCCATGTAATAAGTACTACTGTTAAATGTGGTACCCGCAGGTGATTCCAGACCATTTGGGGAGCTTCAGCTACCTTACTCCCCCTGTGAAATTATTACCTGTCCTGTATTTATTGAAGCCAAATCCTAGGATGTTAATAGCTCCTCGTGATGTTTTTGTGGACTGTAGGAGCAAGTTGCCGAGAGGAAGCTGCAGAAGGAAGCTAGGGTCACCCTGTATCGCACCTACCGGGTGGGAGACCTGCCCGACATCCAGATTGAGTACAGGAGCATCATCGCCCCCCTGCAGGCCCTGGCGCAGGTTTGCACTTGCAGCTTTCGGAACATGTTACTCACTGCAGTGGGGAAATGGCAAAGTCTGCCTGTCTCACTGCAGCTAGTTGCTTTGCTCAGATTTAGGGTAAATCATCATTGTCGATATGCGGGCTGAGGGTAAATCTCTTATAATTCTAGAATGAACGGTATTGAATGTTTTGTCTGTAAGTACAACTTACGGCTTTTGCTCCACCTACTGCGTTTGTTATAAATTACTTTCTAAAACTGAAGTAGGTATGTATTACAGAAATTATCTCTACTTATTGCATTCCCAAATGCCCCATGACTAGCGAGAACAGCATTTCACCTCAGTATATGATCCCATTCACCATATATTCTGAATCTGACAGTAAAGGACGTACGTCTCGAGTCCTTCTCCCTTAACGTGTCGCCTGGACGTCCACAGAGGGACGCGACTCTTGCCAAGCAGCTATTCAGCTCCCTGTTTAGCGGGATCCTTTCGGAAATGCAGAGCTTTAAATCTTCGGCTGAAAGAAAGAAGATTAACGAACAGCTACTGGAGAACATGAACAATTTCCTCAGCAAGAGTACGGTCTACTTCCCACCCTTTGTCGCATGTGTGCAGGTAAAAAAAAAAAAAAAGAAATATGATGTTACCTGTTTATCATTTTATAAATTAATGAAGCATGTAGCCAGGGAAGAATTTACTCCTCAGGGGACTGTACACTGATAATATATAAGATCTCTGTATGATTTGCCTAACTGAGGAGGGTGTTGGAGGTTAAGTTTGTCGATCGGGGGTGGGATTGGCAGATAGATCGGCCAGATTTAATAAATTTAAACTCTTCCACTTTTCCCGAGGTGGGATGGGGCCCCTGGTTTGCCAGCCTGGATCCCCGATTTCACCGGGGTATTAGGCTGTAGCCTTGGACTGTCAGTGTGTTGATCCTCCCATGCATGTAGCAGCAAGTAAAGCATTGAACTTGTCAGGCAGATTTGAAGGGAAACAATAACCCTAACCCTAACCCCGTGACCCTGAATAGGACAAGCGGTTGTAGAAAATAGATGTGTGTATGGATGGATGGCATTCCATATATTTGGTGCTTTAAGGAATTTCTCCATATCCATTTTCAAAATTTCTATCTATCCATCCATTAATTTCCCATGTCCAGTTAATGGCTGCATGAAGCACCATGTGATGTCTAAATAGTTTTAAATGGCTGCTTTTTCTGATTTGTAGTTGAACATGATGTTCAATGTTGAATAATCATTGTGTTTGTAGGATATGAGCTACCAGCACAAGGACTTGCTCTGCCTTCACCCTGAGAATGTGAGCTCCAGCTGCCTGGCCAGCCTGCAGCAGCCAATCGGCATCCTCCTGCTGGAGCAGGGCCTTATCCAGGACCAGGCGCCGCATCCTCCGGCCAAGCGTGCACGCCGCGACCAACCGCCAGACACGCTGCGCTGGATTCACCTGGCCAAGTCTGTACCGCGTCTCCCTCTGAACGGACACTACCTGTGCCCTTACTGTATCTCTAAAGGGGCTTCCACCATTGTGCTTAATTTGAAATATATAAACTTCTTTAGGTTTATTAGATGGTTTTCACTTAAAGGTTTTAACAACAGATATTTTTTTGGGTGCTGAGGTGTCCTCACCTGCAAGCTTGTGGGTTTGGGTGAATCAGTGTCTTGATTCTGCCTTTAATGTGTGGTTAGGGTTGAGGTAATGTGCCCAGGGTGTTCACACTCTTTGAGAAATGGATGGGTCAATATTTATAGAATGATAAAGGTGATCAAAGAAACTGTCTGTACTGATCGGTAATTAGATAATTTGATGTTTAATGTGTTTTCTTAGCATTTTGACATTTTTTTTTGCGTGTTAAGGGTTGTTTAATAAATTCTCCCCATAAATAACGGAAATGGCTTAATTTAATGTATTGTGTTTAATGTCTTTATTTCTGTGCTTATATTAATTGTTTATTCTTTTATTTAGACTGTACAGGTCTTTGGGAGACTACGACGTTGTACGTGGAATCTTCAGCGGCAAGGTTGGGACCAAGTCCATCACCCGCACTGCCTTGCAGTCAGAAGCGAAAAGTGATTACACTGAAGCTGTGAAGCTCTACAATGAGGTAACTTACTCGTCTGCTTGTCCTCACGAGAAGTTTTACACTATGACATTTTTATCCTCAAAGTAGAACTTACAGTAATGAACTTGCATTTAAAGTCAGTCATTAAGTTGTTGTGTAAATTTTCTTGTCCCCTCTTGCAACCATGCAAAACAATCTACAAAATACTTAACCAATGACTAATTTTCCCAACAGTCATAGAGATTTTACTCCCCACTGTATTCAATTTGTACAGGGGTTGTTGTCCTATTTAGGTCAGGTTCCTACTGTCTTTGAATTGCATGTGTCTGTAATTCTGTGTTGCAGTTCTACACATTTTCAATGAGACATTGGGAAGATACTGTTGCTATCTTTTGAAATTGCATTCCAGGCTCTAAACACTGAGGAATGGATGGATGATGAACCTATTGAGGCAGAGAAGGATTTCTGGGAGTTGGCTGTGCTCGAGGCCTATAACCACCTGACCGAATGGAAATCCCTGCAGTACTGTGCTACTGTCAACATCGACAACAGCACTCCCATAAGACTCGAGAAAATATGGACTGACCCCTTTTACCAGGTACCAAATGGAAGAAAAAAATTCAAGGGGTAACAATTTATAGGAAGACAACACATTCATGTGTATTAAATGTGTAAACCAGTGCCTTGCAAAAATATTCAAATGTTGCTGAATTAGAAATCTAGATTATTTTTTTTTTACTATTGTCATTGCACTGACACACTTCAACAGGATATTTAAATATTACCGCAAAATTAATGTACTGCTTGCATAAATACTTAGACTGCTCTCGTACATCTATAAGTGAAAGAAGTACAAGTATAAGCAATATAGTGTAAGCTATATTTCAAACTCGGCAAGAACCACGAGACAAGTATTCAAACAAAAAGACAAAGTGCAACACTAAGAACATTCTGGGATCACTGGGAACTAGCTAAGGCTTCATAGAGCATCTGGTATGGTGGTGGGATCCTCATACTGGATCACAGTGTCAAAGGCTGCAGGAGAGGTCTAGGAGCATCGGGGACGGATGACTGAGATGCAGCTCTCAGGGCATCTATGCAGTCATGAATGCAGTCGGAAGCCAGTTTGGGATCCCAGTGGCTGTTCTGCATGAGAAAGACAGGGAAACAAATGATCAAGGTTATGGTCAAGGAGTAGGAAAGTTTTCAGTTTATAATGGGTGAAGTGTAGAACTTCTAGAAATTCCTAGAAACCAAACCTGAGAACTCTTTTCATTGCCTTCATCTATTGCTGCATGCTGGACTGTAGTGTAGTTGATAAACTTCAGATCTGATTGTTTGATTTAGGACCTTTTTTTGCTCCCTCCCAGCTCTCTGACAGGGAATGTGGAGGGAGCAAAAACATGGACCGAGCATGGGTCCCCGAAGCATCGCTGATTTAGGGGGCTGGATTGCAGCTCAGACTCTTGTGTCCTGTGTTGTCGTCCTCCATTAGGATACGTATCTGCCTTATCTGATGCGGAGCATGCTGAAGCAGCTGCAGCTGGGGGACCAGAGCCAGACCCTGCTCAGTTTCGTGGATGCTGCAATGAAGGTGGAGGAACGCAAGAACATCATGGAAACCTATTTTTCCCAAGAGCTGAGTCTGCTCTACATCCTGCAGGAAGACTATGACCGAGCCAAGTACTACATCAATAACTGCTTGGAGGTCTTCATCCAGGTAGGGGCAGCATGCGCAGCTTGGGAAATATATTCTTATGTGCTCCAAGTAACAGCTTTGAATAACTGACATTAATTTGGTTATATTTAGAACTACTCCACCATCGACATGCTGCTAAATCGAAGTCGCCTGGCGAAATTGCAGTCGGTGCAGCCTCTGACAGAGATTCGAGATTTTCTTCATTTCATTACGAAAAATGGTAAGGAATTGTTTCGTACTTTTTAAAACATATTGACACAGTAGTATCTTTCTGCTACTTAGTCATTGCTCACATGTATTTCGAAATACAAATATTGTCTCATCGTCTCACGATTACTTTAAAAAAAAGACCTTTGGGAAAAAAAAAATACTATGCATGATGCAGTGACACCAGTGATATGTTAGGCTCATTGGATAGTTAATCATACTCTATTCAAAATTTCTTTTTGCCTTTCATACATCAGTACATAGGAATTCTTACTTGTGCCATCTTAAAGGCACTCTCAAAATACTGAAGTACGCGTATAACCTCAGAGGTACGTATTTTTATTTTTAGGGCATGTTACAAATATGTATTATCTTTTTATTTATTTACTTTTTCCCCCCAGTTTCTTCAGATTCTCTCAGGACTCTTATAAACACCTGGACTCATCGCTTTCCTGATCCGAAAATGGATCCGATGAGTGTGTGGGATGACATCATAACCACTCGGTAAATTATACCAATTATAATTAAGACTATATTTCTGAAAGCAGAGCCATGTGGTAGTTTTGTTAACAGGTTTGTTAACATTTATATTAAAACAATATTATAATATTGTTATCCTGGCATACTCCTATTTTTACATGTTGGATGTCTTTCTTTGATAGCTGTTTCTTCCTGGATAAGATCTCTGAAAAGCTGACCTCTCTAGTCAGCGCGGATTGTATGGAAGTGGAAGAGAGTGAGGGCCTGGAGCAGAAGGTTACAGCTGAAGATCATCCAGATTTCACTGTGATGATACGCCAGTGCAAGTTTACCATGAAGTTAAGGATGGCTGACAGTGCACGGAAGCAGGTTACACCTTAAAAAAAATCTTAATAAATAACAACCAGCATTTAATTAAGAGTTTGAAGTAATAAAATTATTATGTTGGCGTGTGTGTGTGTGTATATATATATATATATATATATATATATACATAGGTATATTGTGATGAAGGTGCTACCTTTATAGAAGGTATGAGTGTAATGTATTGAGAATGTGTTTTCCAGAGTAATTTTGCGCTCGCCAGCAAGCTGCTGAAGGAATTGCACAAAGAGTCGAAGACGAGGAGTAGCTGGCTTCAGCAGTGGGTGCACAGCTTCAGCCGCTTCAACCACAGCCGAAGCCTGGGTCACACGGAGCAGGTCTCAGCCATGCTGAAGGTCATCCCCCTGCTCGGTACGACCGCCACTCCTTCCTTCGTGCAGTCCTTACTTCTGTCCTGCGTTCTTTTGTTCTTCCTTCTGTAAATAAAAGGTTGCAGAAACCATTTCAAATTTAAAACGCTTAAATTCTCTCCTTTACATTTTACATCCTGAATAAATGTGACTTAATCAGAGCACACAGGTGTGAAGATAAAATGTCCTACATTATGCTTTAATGATATTGCTTCTTACCCATGGTGGTACATTATTATGGTCAGTTCCTATTTTAAGGGCCAGTGTGGCATCTGCCCATTGCCATTAATTAATGCTTATTAATGTGGTATTAACTTATTACTTCACATTACTGTACTGTAAAAATTACCCTCCCTGGATGGAGCAGACAATTTTCACAGGACTCCCTTTGGCTGGACTCCCCCTTGGCCTGACCCCCCTTGACTGGACTACCCTTAGATCATCTGTTAGTGTTGGGGGGGGGGTCCCTGGCTCTGTTCCTTTGGTTTTCATTTGCATGGTTCCTCACTTAAGAGAGGTTGAATATCTCTGCTACATAAAATGGCAATTGCTGTAATGCTTTAAATTGTTAAATGCCTTTATGTTTGTTGAAAATCAGTGTCCAGTATATTAAAAGTATTTTTTGTATTTATGTGGTGTTCAGAATTACTAGATAAGTTGCGTTATTGTCTAAGGATATTGAATCATTATGATAAAACATTTGCAAAACTTAGGTTTCAGTTTGAAATCTTGGTTTAAGGAAGGGCATTGTCTTTGTTTTGTGCACTCCAGAGGAAGTTCAGATGGAGAATGCCCCAATACAGATTTACCAGGATCACAAAATTCTACTGGGGACCACATACTGCATTATTGCTTCAGCAGTAAGCAAGGAATTCTCTGTTCTGGAAAAGATTGGAAGTGATAAGTCAGCGAAGTTGCTGGAGCTGTCTGGGGCCTCCACCAGTGCACAGGTATGAACATGCATTCAGGGCATTGATAAAATTGCACTGTTGAATATTGTTTAGCACTGTCTTGTATCGATTAACACTGCCTTGTATCGATTAGCACTGCCTTGTATCAATTAGCACTGTCTTGTGTAGTCTCGTTATTATCCAGTGTCGCTGAAATAGCAAGCATTCCAGCACGCCTGTTGCACATGGCCTATAAAGATCCTGAATCTCAATTATCTTACATTTAAGAATTAAATCAACTATTAATAATTGAAACCATTTTATATGTGGATTTTTTCAAATGTAACATATGAGCCTCTGATCTTTTCTGCAGATGGTCATTGGTCTCCAGAAACGTGCTTTTGCACTTTTTCACTGTGCCGTCGAAAGAGCAGAAATGGAGCCGCCGTCTTCCTCTAGAGGAGATGTGGATACTTCTGTGGCCATCAAGGCGTATATGTCTCTGGCAGACTTCTGTGACAGACAGCTACGTGAGGAGAAGAGCAGCACTGGTCAGTCACTGCTCAGGACGTATTTGGTGCTCAGGACATATTTGGTGATCTGCCAGGAACTTACATCATCACTATGTTCAGTGAAATATTTGTTTTTTCCAACATTCTTCTACAGTTGGAATAATTTCTGTATCTATCTTCAGTAATCAGTATCTAGTATCAGTAAACAACCTAGTTCATTGGATGTTTTATCTTGCATATAGCCGTTGTCCCCTTGACCTTTGTTACAGCATGGATCATTTTTGGTTATCCAGTCCAATCCAAGATCCATTATGGCTAAGGTATCTTGTCGAAAATAGGTCAGGTTTGGTCAGTTGTCAGATTTTTAATGCCCTTAGCTTTTTGGGCACTGCCAAATCAAAGGGAAGTTAAAGGATGCATATGTGTAATCACTTGGGTGTTCTATTATCACAGTTGATGTTGATATGTCTTCTTCCTGGATTGATATAGATGGTTCTCCTTTGTTTTTAGTGTCAGAGTATGAGCTGCTGAAATTCCCGGCTATTGTGATGACGATGATGCTCAAGGCATTAAAGCTGAACTCCAAAGAGGCTCAGCTGAAGTTCCCCCGACTCTTACAGATTGTCGAGTTGTATCCCGCCGAGACCTTAGACCTCATGGCCAAAGAGGTCTGTCCTTGTTTGCTTGCATTGCTTTCATTAAATTACTATTCAAGAATTCCTACGACATCAAAATAGCAAAAATCTGTTGCTTTAGGGAACATCTTTATCATGTTACTTTTTATGCGCACGAGCAGTAGACAAGGATGCGAACAATAATCTCTCTTGCCAGATCGCATCTGTGCCCTGCTGGCAGCTCATTTCTTGGATCAGCCAGATGATGGCGCTGTTGGACAAGCAGGAGGCAGTGGCCGTGCAGCAGATTATCGACGAGATTGCGGAGTCTTACCCCCAGGCTCTGGTCTATCCCTACATGATAAGCTGCGAGAGCTACGACTTTGGCGACTCTGCCACCGGCCATAGAAACAAGGAGTTTGTGACCCGGTACAGATGCCTGCTGCCATTTTGTTTAAACCTTATGGGTTCGTGGCAGAGAATTCTGTAGGCTTATCTGAGACCTCGCGTCTTGTTCTCTCGGCCAGCCTCAAGTTGAAGCTGGATAAGAGAGGAACCATAAGCGACTTCATGGAGGCTTTGCAGCAGCTGACAAATCCAGAAATGCTCTTCAAGGTATCAGGGTATCGTGCATATCTGCTGCACATGCGTACTGTATGTGTTATTTGCTTTGCCCGTTGTCATGGCCTCTTTGTGGGATT
>JAODKN010000001.1:25434221-25451416 GCA_026774425.1 Petrocephalus zakoni
AAGGGGTGACCACGCCCCCAGGGATGCGTCACATCACAATACAGGAGGGAACCAAAGCAAAGCCACGGAGGACATGGAGACAGGACTGAAAGCAAGGGGTGACCACGCCCCCAGGGATGCGTCACATCACAATACTAGACACTGTGCCACCTACATATGATGTTACATATATATATATATATATATATATATATATATAGCCAAAATAATTATAACAATATCCATCCATCCATTTTCTGAAAGCGCTTTGTCATGTTCAAGGTCACGGGGACCGGGAGCCCGTCCCAGAGGCTACGTGCGCAAGGCAGGGAACAACCCAGGATGGGGCAACAAATTATTAGATACTAGTAAATGCGACATCTAATACTGAATTTTAGTAAACTAATATAAACATGTTATGAACCAGGAAACTAGACCGTTCAGAAACCAGCAGTGAAATTTGGTATAAAGTGAAAAGCGTCTGTTCTGTGTTTGAGCCTCTAACACCCCAACAGATGGAGAAAAGTATGGAAGGGTTTACCTCTGAGGTGATAACAGTGAAGCCACTCATTAACGCTGAATTTACCACTTCGTTAGCAACGCGGCTTCCTGTTGAGAGCAGCTATTGGAGAATGACATATGTGGCGGCCATGCGTTTGTTGATCTGTGGAACTGGGTTGGTTTGCCGTGGGACAATGAAAAACGACATTTTCCTTTAATTCTGAAGTTGAAGTTGAAGGGATTTAGAACAAAAAGGAAGAAAACTGATTTTTCGGGTGCACAACAGTAAAGCACAGTAAATTAAAAATAGTAAACAGTAAATTAAAGCGTCAAGATTCAAGAAGCCTCAATCTTTTTTTTTCCACTCATTCAGTGTCTGTACCAATTTATGTTTAAGCAATAACATACGTTTTGTACAAGGCACACACTAAATGTGATTTTATTAATATTGGGTTCCAGCATTATTTAAGGAAGTTTTGTGTCTCATGTTAGACACGTGTAACTTACCAAGCTTAAATAAAGTAGTACATAAAATGTCAATACATTTCAAAATAGAATAATAAAATTGGAATGATAAGTTTTGGTTTACATTAATGACTGATATGAAAATAATATTATTTGTACTGTAAGTAATGGTAATTGTGTCTACTCTATTTGTTGGGATTTCTCTTGATGATGGAAATTTAGAAATTTAGAGGCAGAGAAGGTTTCTCCTAAAATCTACAGTCTGTGCATTTTTCACTGCAATACGGTCTAGACACACATACACATCATGTGATTGTGGCAGACGCCTCACCATCATGTGTAAGTCTGATTAACGTTACAGCATCTGCACATTTCAGGAGTGTAACAACTGGGCAATGCAGTCGTTTGTTAGAGACAGTAGAGCAGGAGAGAGAACACGAGGGCCAGAAAGTTGGAGGGGATACGTGTAAGTATTGTGTTAAATGCAGAGCATGTCCACAATCGATATCCTCATGTCTGATGTTGGGTAATTTTGCAGGATATAGTTACAGGTCATGTTGAACACATCATCCCCAGATCTATTGGCCCTGTATGCAAAATGGTCCAGCTAGGGGGCTGTCATTGTTTTAAGGAAGGCATGTGTAGGTCTTTGATTTCCTTTTGCCCACATAGGTCAGGACATTTAATTTGTAGTGCTCTTGACCTTTGTCTTGTTTTTGTGCCTCCTCCTGTTGGCAGCATCTTAATGGTGGTATGAGGGTGGATGAAGTAGGAATGGAAGGGAGAAGGGAATCCCAGCTAAGGCTTAAGCCTTTCAAATCTATAGCTTGCTGAGTCATTAACCAAATGATTACCATTAATGAAGTGGGTTTCCTGCATTTTGTGGCTTCCTACATGTTTCTCCACTCCAAAGATGTTGGCTGAGACCTTTGAGTATCTGCACTTACCTGTCCTGGTTCCCTTCCCCAGTCTGTACTTGATAGCCTTGAGGAGGACATTAGGCCCATTCTCATAGATGTCCTCCTTTTGCTCTGTGAAGTTGCCTGATTTCTGCTGCAAACGTGGGATTGTCACTGTAAAGCTATGTAGTTCCTCTAGGGTTTTAATGGCCTGTCATGTCGCCGTGGATACAACAGATTCAAATTTTTGCCTATACTTCGAGTTGTGATGAATATATGTGTCATGTTTGGTCTTGATGTGCTGGAGATGCTGTCAGGGTTATTTCTAAAGCGGTAATACAGCCACTGTGCTGTCTGTACATTTCTTTGTGCTTCTGGGACCTGCATAGGGGAGGGAATCTGCTTGTTATTCCTGATAACACCAGCCAATCACATCAATGGACAGGGCAGATGACAGGATATGGTCTTCGCTTTATTACAGGAAGCATAGTACCATCACATGTGTGAAACAAAGAGTGGTCTGTGGTTCAATTAACAGCACCTTAAACTGACAAAATGATATACTGTGCTTATTTACTGTTAACTCAAGATTCCACGGACCTTCAAAAGAGTGGTTTGACAAGTTGTCAGGTTTCATTGCCATTAGTTTCTCTGTGATGGTTTGGTACTATAGAGCGATGTTGGCTAGCCAGTCCACATTTTTGCTCCCTACCTGTTAGCCAGTCCACGTTTTTGCTCCCTCCCTGTAAGCCAGTCCATGTTTTTGCTCCCTCCGGGCTCCCTGTTATCCAGTCCACGTTTTTGCTCCCTCCGGGCTCCCTGTTAGCCAGTCCACGTTTTTGCTCCCTCCGGGCTCCCTGTTATCCAGTCCACGTTTTTGCTCCCTCCAGGCTCCCTGTTAGCCAGTCCACGTTTTTGCTCCCTCCGGGCTCCCTGCTAGACAGTCCACATTTTTGGAGCCAAACCATGGACTGTCTGCGGGTCCCCAAAGGCCAGTTTGGGAAAAACTGCTATGGAGAGTAAGTCCATAACATTTAGTCCATAAACATTTAATTATTACGCACAGGATCTGCTGCATTAATCTAGATCGAGGACACTGATTTGAAAAATGGAGGGAAAACAAAGAGTCTATTGCTGAAGCAGAAGGTGTCACCAGCCTGTCACAGAGTCCGTTAAAAGTTACTCTACCAGGGTTACGACTAGACTATGATTTGCTGCTGACAAAAGGAAAACATGCTGACAGTTGCCAGCAACGAGTCAGCACAGATTTGCACTTCAAGCAACTGTCCAAATAGACTAGGGCCACTGACACAGCAGAGGGCAAACGCAGCGTGAGGAGGATTTCATCCAGCCTGTCACACCCTCGTACATTAATGCTTTTATCCTCGCATCAATTATTTACCTATGGGTGCAGCAAAGGATGCCGGCGTGCAGCGATTTTAGCCCAAAGAGACTCATCACTGCTGTTTGGGCGATGCGGTTTATAATGCACCGTCATATTGTTTATAGGATTAATGCATGCATATTACATGTTAACGTGCACATTACATGTTAAAATGCATACGTCTAGTTATCTACATTGCATTTACATTGCTTTTGTGCAAACCAATATTCAAGTGAGGCAAACAGCACATCACAAACATAGGTGCTGTCGAGGAGTCGACTGGGCGTAAGTGTGGCCAGACTGAGTTTCCAGTGAGCGCCCGGGTACAAGTCTATGGAGTACTAGAGCAAGAGCTACATGCCATCTTCCAAATTAAACAAGAGCCTAATAAAACAACTATTCAAATCAACAGAAAGTGCAACATTAAGGACATTCAGGGAACATGGTGGAATCAGGCTAACAGGAATTCCTGTTTTGCTCTTGGAATTATGTCAGATTACGCAAACCCTCTTCGAGTCACTGTTAATGTAAAGTACATGTTGTTCCTAGCGGTCCTGGTCTTCTTCCCTGTAAACCCCCTGTAAGATCTCGTCAGAGATCAGCCCAATCACTGTTGTGTCGAAACTCAAGGATAATGTTGGTATTTGTGCTATGGGTACACAGTCATGGGTGTGCAGGGCATACAAACGTGGGCTCAGCAGCTTTGGGGCACACCAGCTTTGGGGCACACCAGCTTTGGGGCACACCAGTGTTAAGAGTCAGGCTAGATAGATAGACCCAGGCAGGATAGATGGGATCCCAGCCTAACTTTCTGAAGGCAGTTGGTCAGAAAGTAAAGAATCTAGCTACGGGAAGGACCACTGAGGCTCAGCTCAAGCAATTTGAAAGAATTTGCAGAAATTAACCATATAGAACGAGAGTGCCCACAAACTATTAATAATCTATCAATCCATCTTTTAAATGCTCATAACAGGCATAATTAGACACAATTAATTATGATCTCTGTAAATCTCTTCAGGTGGTTATCTGTCTTCAGTAGTGACAAACCACAGAGACGGGAAATGCTGACGATCATGCTGGTCCTGTTTGTTTTCTTGTCACAGTTGTGTAAGATAAATGAATTTCTCTCACGTAAAACCCCAAGCCTCATTCAACACTGTCCCTAGAGACGGTACCTGCTAATTAAGCAAAATGTAGCATTAAACTTTTAGCGGCACGTGACGTGAAATGCTCTTGTGCACACAGTGCCGGCTGAAACCCATGTGGTGGACTAGGTACTCTGTTCCGCCAGCACCCCCATCCGAGCACAAGGTGCGACTGGCTTGCTAAGTTGCCACCGCCAAAGAGATGAGACCCTAGGCGGTAGCTTAGGCCACCTAATGGGTTGACTGGCACAGTACTCACACTAAATTCAAATCTACACTTGACAACCATCTTGAGGAGCACTTGTGAAGTATCAGTCAATGAGGGCGATTCCAGAATATGCAATTCATAAAACAACATCTTCATTTCCGACGAGTATTAGACCCACCTGCCCCAGGAATTCCCGTACTAGCCTGATGCCCCTCTGTGGTCCCTAATGAATGTTCCTCTGCTTATTGAATAGTTGTCTTACCAGCTTCTTGCATAGTTTGTTGTGTAGATGTTGTGTAGCATTTGCTCCAATACTACTTACAGTATACAGGCATTCATCAGAAGCTCAGCCTAGTTACACTTATGCCTGGGCAACAGGGCTATCCCATGTATGTTTGTAATGTGCTACTTGCCTCATTTGTACAATACTTTTTAAAAAATACTCTGCTTACAAAATCAATGTAAATAAATGAATTAGACAGTCAGAGAGGTGTGCCATATTCCCCAAGATAAACACAGATGCCCTTGTTACAAACAGAATTTACAAAGATGCATGTTGTGAAAAAGGCAAAATAAAAAGTTTTCAGTCATCTCACACTACAGAAAGGGGGGGGGGGCTGACAACCTTAATTAGGTGACAGGAAGATGTAGCTGCCAGCCCATGGCTGTCTGGGTAGCTGATTGGCAACGTCAATGAATATAGATGCCAGTAAAAGCAGGAAACGTGTCAGATCTGCACGCCCCAGGGCATGACACTGAATCAGATGCACGTACGAATATTCTGTAAAGTGAGTAGGAAAAAAAACAATTAAGCACGTCGGTAATAAGTGTGGTATCATCTGAGGACTCAAAAGGTTTCCAGCTATGGGCATTTATATGTTCAGCTGTGATCACTAATCAGTTACACTTGCATAAAAGAAGGTTGCTTTGACATTTGTGAATGACCAGGAGAAGCGAAGGAGCTTTGCAGGATGTTTTGGTTTCCCTCTGAAAATATTTTTCCACAATATTTAAACTAACACGGCAATTCATTTTGCATTTTAATGTCTTTGCTTAAAATGTCTCATCATTACTAATTGTTATTATCACATTGTTAACCGAATAACCTGTTTCTCTTTGAAATGCGCATCTGTCATGGACTGGAAGTGAAAAACGGATGCACCAGGGCTCCAGCCGTGGTCTCTGTGGCCTCAAACCAGAAACACAAAGTCCTTCCTGCCAGTGCTGAGCCAGAATATCCTGCTCATGAAAATTCTAAACAGCAAATAGAATCTGAGTCTAAACAGGAAGTGGGAATTAAACGAATCATTATAAAAACTGAAATTTTCAAATTTAATTTTCTGATCCATTAATGTGATGTTTTATAATAATACAGTTAAAAAACTTATGTATCAAAATATGTACATATTGATACATATGCATAGTACAGCATATATATAATTTAGTAGGTATTACAACCTTTATGTTTAAACAAACACTTATACTTCAATTGAGTAAAATTTGAATAAATTAAAGATAAATTAATGGACTTTCTAGGGCACTAAAGACTCACCGGATCTATTTCTTTGCCGCCTTCTTCCAGTGCTGCTTCTTTTAGAATCCCATGTACAGTATGTACTGGATAAGTGCTTGGAAGATAGATGATACTTTTAATGCCTTTTAACAGATATCAGTATAATGACGGTTGGAAATTAAGGGCAGTATCCTGGCAAGACTTACAAATAGCAGGTGATGCTCCATCTAACACTTTGCTAATTTAGCTCCAATCAGTAGCTGACAGGTCCTAATCACACAAAGCCCAGGAGGAAAGGGAGGCAAACACAGCTATTGGAGTATACACTGATTTACACCCTGAAATTCACACATAATCAGAAGTAATCTTTTAGTATCAGTTTTTTTTATTCTATTTTAAATATTATTTGTATAATTATTAAATTAATGGGTAAAAATATATAATTAGTATTAAGTTTTATAGAAAAGCAAAATCAATGACATGCAGAAATGAAACCCCTGCTTTTTGTTTAATTTTCACCCCCTGAAATCTCTGTTCAAGTAGAAGAAATTCATGCCTTTTCGTGTAGTTGGATTTTCTTATACTTGTATAATTAACATCTTTACTTTATTAAGCTGGAAGCTGCGAATAAAACCAACAAACCATATTCGTCAAGTACTACGTCATATTCGTCAAGTCCGTCTCATCATTACTAAGTGTTGCCAATAAATGTATTCTTACCTAGGAAAACAAAGATTATTTTTCGCCAAAATTATTTTTAAGTTTAAGTTATTTTTGACAATCAAAAATGGCATCTTACCACCAGGGGGCACTGTGACACATATTCTGAACAACTCGTTCCTGTTTCATACACTGACTTTATTTAAAACGTTTGCATGTTGTGTGTGCTTGACCTGAAAGGGACTTGGTACCCTGTTTAGTGTGTATCGCGATCTTATACCCCTGTGCATAATGGGATAGCACTGGGTAAGTCATTGAACGATGGATAAATAGCTTTCTAAATAAATAAAATCTATTATTACAATTGCAAAGCACAAATATATTGTCAAAAATTCACATTAGTATTCCGAGATTTTCTTAAATATGAAAGACCAGTGAATATAATAAAACGTGTTCTTAATGAATAATGCATTATTTTTGTTCTTTTTATGCTTATTGCTAAGATGTTAATGATAGCTCTGGACTTGCTAATATAGTCACTTCATGCCATGTACAATAAAGCCATCATTTGCCTAGTCAAAGTACATTGCGACTTAAAAACATTCCAGTGTAATTTAGCATATTTTCATATGTGTGATGTCTTACAGAAAAAGAGAAATTTTTGTGGCATAATTTCAAAGGCATTCAAACTAAAATGGTCTGCTTGTTGCCACATATTTCTTGTTCCCTGCTGACCGTTTAATACACTAAGAGTCTGTTACTGATGTTTGTGTTGTACCCAGCTGTGGTGTACAAGGGTGCAATGCTGGGCAGAAACACAACCTGCTCAATTCTTGGGGCGCTGAGATGACCCTTGAAGGTAAATGTCAGAAAAGCTGTGTTTTTGCTATTACTACTGCTGTTACTACCCATTGAAAATCTTTGGTGATATTTGTGTTGAACCGCTTATCTGATGCAGGATGGGAATATTGGCCCATATAAGGACAAAAGGATGCCAGTCCATTGAAGGGAGTACTGATGTACACCACAAGCTCATGGGTCTTCATCTGGACCTCAGGTTTCCTCCTGCAATGCAATAGTACATAAGTGAGGTGAGGTAGTATTTCTAAACTGGCCATAATCGACATATCCCATACAGGGTGTCCCTTCCTTGTACCCTGTGATGGACTGGCATCCCATACAGGGTGTCCCCTGCCTTGTGCCCTGTGATGGACTGGCAACCCATACAGGGTGTCTCCTGCCTTGTGCCCTGCGATGGCCTGGCATCCCATACATGATGTCCCCTGCCTTGTGCTCTGTGATGGACTGGCAACCCATACAGGGTGTCTCCTGCCTTGTGCCCTGTGATGGACTGGCATCCCATACATGATGTCCCCTGTCTTGTCCCCTGCGATGGACTGGCATCCCATACAGGGTGTCCCTTGCCTTGTATCTTGTGATGGACTGGCATGCCATCCAGGGTGTCTCCTGCCTTGTGCCCTGTGATGGACTGGCAACCCATTCCAGTCTTGTGTTGGGGTGTGTTTTTGTTTCTTATGATTCAATACTGTGTATGCATATTTATCTATATATATTATCATTTCAGCAACATCATGGTAATGAACCGCAGATGGCGTGCAGCACCACACTAATGTGACACACTCTGTTGGTAGATGTTATGTATTTTTATTTGGCAATAGCTTATTTCATGAGTCTTACCTCCTTTCGTCTTATAAATATCACAGTTTTACTAGTGGAAATTTCAAATATCGCGATGTGATATTGTGAAGCCCATAATAAGTGCTGTAGATTGAGTTACACAACTTAACGACAATCGAACTATGGTGTCGCTTAACAATGGGAAACATTCACATCGCAAAAATCCCAACTAAATAAGTTGCTAATGTTAGCAACTATGCTTTTGGGAAATGCACCTGTGCCTGGGATAGGCTCCGCCTCCTATCTTCTCCCAAGACCCAGACCATAATAAGTTATTAAGAAAAGATTTAGAATGTATTTTGCATATATATTAAATATGCCATATTTTAGGAAGACCTTTCACCGTTTTAGCATCTAAATGTCCGATATTTGTGGGAAAGATATTTGTCATTGATGCTGACAATCAAACATCAAGGGGAAAATCTATATCTTATAAACTGCTCCGTCAGATAATGTAAATTGCAAGCTGGTTCCAGCCCTCATTCCCAGTAACCTAACGAATGATGGCAGTTTCCTTCTGAGCCTGTGAGCTGAAATAAACTAAAATAATAGGTTGATAATGATCAGATTTTACAATATACGAGGGTGGGGGGCGCAGTGGCAGCGGTTTATTTAGCAACCAGCTTCGCTGCCTTGTTATGGTCTTGTTTTGTGACTCCCAGAATTCGGGAACGAGAACGGAATTCACCTGACAAACTCCTTCATACAAAAAACAGACAATTTAATCTCACCCTGGGGCTCCCCTGTGTCAATCAAGCCTGCTGATCTTAAGCTGACATCGGAGCCTGATTGACGGCAGTCCCGTGTATTCCGATGTAAGGGTAAAAAACACACAATCCACATGGCATATACCAGACATTTACATCGCTTCGTTTTCTGTGCCGGGGATGTTGATTTAGCTGCTAATTGGTGACAGAAGCTGTCAAGCGGGTAGCGGATAACAATCGTGGAGGCGTCTGTCATTATTAGGCGAGAAAAAGGCATTTTTGTGGAGGATGAAGGACAGCGGCACCCCCTCTTACTGACTAATATTTACCCAAAACACATTACAAGCACAAAGGCGAGGCAGTTACAGAAACACCGTAGCGTGGTGCCCGCTCCCTTTCTCTCTGTTCATCGTCGTCAGCACGATTGCAGAACTTGGTTTGTTTTGTAGGGGGAAGTGCTCAACCTGTTTCTGAGCTCAGTATCCCTGAAATCTGGGGACATAAAATTTTCAGTAATGCTACTGGGGGGGGAGGGGTTCCAGCCTCTGTCCCTGTGGTCAGAAGGTTGTCGGTTCAAGGCTTAGCAGAATAGTCACGTGTCTCCTGGGCTCTTGAGTAAGACCCCAATCTCTCTCTTCCCCCCGAAATGCCCCTGGGGTGTAAGACAAATGGCCTGGCTCTGCACTCAGGCTCAAAGCTTCACTGCTGTGTGCGTGTATCTCAAAGTAGAGCAAGGTGGCATATATGAAAAGAAGCATTCCAATGTACTTTGCACATCTTTTAATACCATGGACAGTCTACAACACCATTATAGAACTTTATAGAATTTATATGCCAGTACCAGTGCAAAAGTAGCATGCCATGACTGCAGCTCCATGTTATACACACAAGCTGGAAGGAGACATGGCCAGTACTAGGTTTGTATGTGTGTGTGTGCGTGGATTTGTAATCATTATGATAGAGACCTGTTACTTTTTTTTGGTCCCCACAGAGATAAGCCCAATTTTATAAAAATCTGTGACTGCAATTAAAAAACTGCCAAAAGTCTTGTATTTTATTTGGTTACATATGGTTAATGTTAAGGCTGGAGAGGGAATAAGGGGGTCATAGTTGGTATTAGGGTTATGCCCATAGGAAAGAATGGAGAGACCCCATAAAGACAGGAATACATGGACTCTGTGTGTGTGTGTGTGTGTGTGTGTGTGTGTGTGTGTGTGTGGTAGGGGGGAGTTAAGGTCACTAGAGTTCCAGAACCCTCAGAGGGAATTTCAGTTATTAGTACCCTGCCAGATCACGGCCAATTATATAGGAGCCTGTCAGTCTAGGCAAAAATGCTACATGGTTAGCAGGAAATGATAACATCTGGTGAGAAGTGTGACTCATCGCAGCAGCTCTGATTGGATAATAAGAGGAAGGAAAGACAGACGGGGCGATACTCAGCTGCAGCCTTGCTGTACCTCCTTCATTCTGCTTTGACCTCCTCAGAAGTCACTGCGACAGTCTTCAGCAAAGCCGAGGAATAGGGGCAGCAGCCGGAACTCGAAACTTGTCTCCTCCTCCATGGTGATTCTTTGTATAGGCGCTGAAGGCTGAATTGTTTATGATGTCATGTAGTTTTAGGCAAGAAGCGACTTTTGATTTACTGGCTTGGGCTTGCATTTTTCAAACGTAACTCCTGACTAGACTGGGGGGCAGGGGGAGGAGATGGCACTCACGGTATAGCTTGGCACATAATGAAATTAGTCTGCAGAGTGGTGGGTCTGACAGCTCTGGCAGATGATGCATGGGGCCCCATGCTAATGCCCTGCCAAGGCAGTGATGGATCCTGGGATGCTGACCACATGTAGCATTAGCCTCTAGCCATAGCGGCAGAGTAACAATGGCAAAAATGTGAGGAAACATGGAATTGTGAATAGGGAGGGTGTGAGTGAGCAGGCGATGGTCTGCAATCATGTGACATCTCATAGTAACAACAACAACAACAACAATAATAATAATTCAATTGTTATTGTTCTTATTTATATTATTGTTATTATTATCTATGGCGATGATGATACTGATAATAATAATAATAGCCTTGATTTATACAGCACTTTTCATACGAATTGCTTGACATATGGCATTAAAATAAGTAACAAAGGAGGAGAAGCTGTACAAAGTAAGGTCGAGATTAAATAAATGTAAGCGGGAGAGAAAACCTGAAAAATAAGCTAGAAACAAATTAAGAAGTCAGTCTTAAAAGATACCTTTTTAAAAATGTAAAATGACACAGCTACATAGACACACACACATATTTTTTACATATAGGCACACACACACACACACACATATGCAGCTTGCTTTGTCAGTGTGTTTTTTATTTCATCACTGCTTTTCTGCAAAACACTTTCTATGTATTTCAGCACAGTAAAAAAAAAGTGGGTTTACGCTCTTTATAATGTGTTTCTTTAGGTTGCACTGGCAAGATAATGCTTCATTCCGGGTTTATCAAGCTTTGTTTGTCCAGTTGTGTGGCTAATAACTTTGACATTCTTTGACAGATTTTATAGATAGCCTAATCGTCGAGCAAATAGGACACCTTGTAACAGTGAGCCGCGTTGCAGCCAGATCTGCTAGCCGTGGCACTGAACTGACAAATAATACCGCAGGATGCGAGGAAACACGGGTTCGCTTGACAGACACGAAGCACAATTATCGAAGTTTGATTAAAGAGCTAGCTTGAGAATGGGTTGCGCTGTTAATTACCATCCTTTTCAACATTCCTTTATTATGAGAAAAACTATACAATGACAAGTGCGTACAAGAGCAAGAACTAAATTACTGTCAGAAAAATAAATGAAGAGGCCCATAGCTTCCCAGTGATTTACGGGGCAATTATTCGCCAAAGATGCTGAGGATGGCACTGTTATGGGAAAGTGTGTCAGGGAAAGGTTTACGGGGACGTTAAAAGAAAAAGAAAATAGAAACGTAGGAGATTATGTGGTGCGAGATCTGCATTTGAGCAGGGCTGGGGAGGCAGCACTACATGGCCCAACAAAGAAACAATGGTAACTATACTGACACCAGCTAAAAGAAGTGGTGGTTTACCTTGGTTGTAGTGAGGATTTGTAGCTACTGTAATTTGCATATTATATTTTCTTCGAAACTGAGCATAGCTGGACAAAAAGATTCAATTCAGAAATAACTCAATATAATTTGATAACTCAATATAACTCAATCATGATCGAAAATGAAGTTACTGGGTTTTGCCTTTGTAGACTGATACACTTTATTTTGATTTGATATTTTAACTTTTGGTCTTCCTATCTGGGCCACATATACTGTAGCCATTTTTACTCAGTGAAGACAACATCCATAACATAAGATATAAAGAACATTTATTCTACTTGCATAAGGGATATGGCATACCTAACAAGTAGTAAAATAAATAAAGAATATTTTATCTAGTGTCAATGACATTATATATATATATACATACATACACACAGTGTGTGTATATATATACACATATATATATATATATATAGCATATCATTTGCACATGTAATTTGGTAATTGCAATCAACCTCAGCATATTTTCAGACTGTGAGGAAGAAACTGAAGTATCCAAGGAAACCCCACGGGGAGAACATGCAAACTCCACACACATAGGGCCATGGTAGAAACTTGAACCCTGGTCCCAGAGGTATAAGCCAATAATGCTATCCACTGCACCACTGCGCTGCCCCTAATATCCCCTAACATCGGGGGCCCTGAGCTGCATCATGTCCGCCACTGAAATCTGAAAAATAGATGCAGCAATCAAAGAAATGTCAGAGAAGAGAAAAATGACAGATTCCCTTTCTCAAGCAGACTTCACACGGGACATTTTCAAGGCAATACAAACTTTATAAAACCTTGGTTTGGAAGGAGATGTGCAATGCTTGTGTAACTGAAATGTTATGCCCCTAACATTTTGACAATGTTTTAGCAGAGACAACATGAACTTTAAACATATCCTGCCAGTAACGACGGGCTCTCCTTGTTTGAGGTTTGTTGCTTACAAGAATGGATCCAGGACTTATACAGAAGAGTCACTGTTAACTGCACTTTGAATCCAGAGTATAATTCACAACTTGTTCCATGTCTCCAAGGAGATTTTCTCACATCACCCAAATCACAATTCATAGTCTTCAACACCATAAGAAGCTTTATCTAAATTGGAGGAAGTGGTGAAAGTCGTCTTCATGTTTGTGGCTTTTACTATAATTAGGCAGCTGATTCTGCTTCTCTGCTTTCTACAGCAAAGCACCTCCATTTTTATGCTCTTTCACATATAGGGTACAGAAATTATGGTCAATCAAATAAACAAACAAAATTTCACATTTGCAAAATACTTTAAAATTAATGGCTTGTCTCTTCTGGTATTGCCATCCAACAAAATGTGAATCTTAAAAACTGCATGATATCTATGGAAATTCAGAAAATGATGTGATTCCATCTGTATAAGGGTAGCATATGGATTGTGTATATAATGGAGAATGGACAAGAACAAGGCGTGACAGGGTATGGTGCCTGGCATGCTGGTCTCAGTGTGTCAAAAAACCGTAACACCACATATTTTTCTGTTTGTTCATTGAGTAGACACTTAGCCAATAGACAGTTGAGGATCCAGGGTCAGCCCATTCCTGGGGTGATTGGGGATTGCTACTCAGGGGTCTGACTGGGTAATCACTCTGTCAGCTTTGGGATTTGAACCTGTCACCTTCTGAACACTGAGAGAGCACCCTGACCTACTGAAGCAGAAGCTGCCTTGCTTCTTTTAGCCAGGGCACTCTGCATATCTGAAATGGTCCAGCACCCAAAGTTAACCAGCCAACTCACCACGACGGCAGGAATCATCTGAGTCAGCATGGGACAGCATCCCAGTGGTATATTTTTGACACCTTATTTGAGTCCACGCCCAGATAAATAGAGGTTGTTCTTGGGGCAAAATTAGGAGCAGATTGGGAGAACCTTCTTAACGTATTGTGTAGACTTAAATATTGTATTATTTATGGAAATTATACAATATGGTATTATAGGCAGGTTTATGTACAAAAATGTACTGAAAATGTATTCAAGAGTATATGTATTTGTTCGTTCTAAAAATCAGGTGGCCCAGCCGCTCGGGTCTTCAGCAGTGAGGGTCCTGTGAGCCGGATCACCCTCAGGGAATCGCGCCACTTGACTGTAGTGCTGTAACTGACGCTCCTTCACAATGCAGGTAACTTGCCTCACCTCATTTAGGGCTCCCTGAGCATCCGCTCGTTCAACACAAAGTCAAACCAGCGGTAGCAAGGATTCTCCGCGAAGAGACACAGTACCAACAGACTCCAGTTTTTGTTTTAGGCTGTATAATTTATATGAGATAAGAACTAGTTATTTTTCCATATTTCAGTAATTTCAAAATTCTACTTGATTCTCTATCCGTAGGGAAAAAGACATCCACTATTCCTAAGTGTATTCCTTGGTAAAAATGGTAAAATCAATATGTATTTGGTAGTAGTGTCAGTTCTACTCCAAAAATGAGATTTTAAGACATGCTGTACACTTATCCCTCCACAAAACAAACAAAAAAAAAAGAGTTAGAGACGAGTTTGAGATTCCTACATTTCCATCAACTTTTAGCTGATAAATTAGGGCCCGATTGTGCTGATGGTGGAAGCAGCAGTGTGATGTTTAACACAGCATCACATTAGCGCAATATGTATATCTGAATTTCATCTTCATACCAAATTTTTCATCAACACAACTGCTGCAAGAATACATTAAAATCCTTCCGTATGACAAGGCTGTTATTGCCTCATTTTTTATCAAACCAAAAACTGGAACTGCATCTGGATTCAAAGATATTTAGTGCATACCTAATAAATCCAGACAAATTCCTTATTATATTGTGTAAAAGAATATTTCCTAAATGCTGCTACTCTGGTGTCTGGAGGAAAACTTCAGAAAACAATTTCAATGGTTCATGTAATAAATATTAATAAATAATGTTAATAAAAAATGTTAATAAAAAAAACACAAAAAGGAAAAAAACGTTATTGAGGTGGTGTGTGACTCTGTGGGTTAGGGTGCTGTGTCTGTGATTGGATGGCTACTGGCTTGAATATATAGTCAGTTGAACAATTTTCCTGTGGGGCCCATGAACATGGCCCTTAACCCCAGCTGCTTTGGGGACAGGTTGACTCTGCCGTGTCATTTGTATGTTGCTTTGCATCCACTTAATACATGCATAATGTAAATGTTGCCGTTGTCATACGAATATCAAGTAATTTGCACACAGGGGAGTTACCACCCAGAATGAAAGAGTTATGCTTTGACTCACCTTAATTGTGGATTTTTTTGCAAGTAATAAGTAGGCAATTTGGTAACCATTTCTATTATTTGCAGAAAATACATTCAACTGTGAAATTCCCTGGGTGAGGCCAATATAAGCTGATAGGAAATGAGTGTTATGCACTTGTCAATATTATGCTTAAATAAACTAGATTGTCTTGTTAAATTTTAGGTTGAACAATGCCTGCACTTTAACTTCCAAGCAGCAGCTGCTCATGCTAATTAGGTCATCTGAATAAGCAAACTTTATAATTAAGTGGTTTGTAAGATATATATAAACTTTGGCAAAGAAATAATTGTTTCCACAGTCAAAGCAGCCTTAACATCTTGAAAAGCTTTTGAAACACCCTGTTTCACGTTACTGTTAAAATATTTCTGGAGCAGAATTTAAATACAAGTAAAATAATTAAGTGGATGGTAATATAAGATTTTTAAGAAGTATAATTTAAAAGCAAACGTTGAGCGGCGAGTTATGAGCACTGATTCTCTCTGCTGGTGCAGTTTCTTCGTATTTGGCATATGCTGTCATCATTGTTCCTGTGACACAATAAATAATTTAGCGGTTTGTGTGACTAATGATACTATAGTTCTGGCCCAGACTGCCCACTTTGGAGCCATTTCAGTGCCTCCTGTTTCTCCAAAAGAGTCAAATGCTCAAAGTGATCGTTGTCAGACGTCCATCACTGCTGACATACTGCTTTGTCGCAGGGTGGCTCAGTGGGTAACAGGGTTGCGGGTTTGAATCAGTTAGATAGATAGATTAGTTTGATACTTTCCACGTATTGTGTGTTGGGTCATGCAGGTAGACTGTTTGAGGTTCTTAGTTTCCTAATACGCTATTAATGCTGTGGCATGTGCTAGGGGAGGTGAGATACCTATGATAGGCTTATGCCCTTTCCATGGTATGGGCCAACATCTGCTACCTGTGGATGAGTAACCACCAGTATTTAATGTGGCTTCAACCCCCCCCTCCCCCCACCCAAATAAATAGACCTTCGTATTTCAATAATTTTTGATATATTTTATGATCATTTTCATTTGTACAAAATGCAAATAAAATGCACAAAATACACTACTATATAGCATTATGTGTTATAGTGCAGGCAGAATCGGAAGTAGTACTGTTGTGTCCTTCATTGCTAATGCTACATGTTTACTGCAATTGCATGACCAGCCATTACACTCAACACGTCCATATACATATATGCATATATACAGTGCACTGGAATGCTATTTTCCTTGGGGCCTGTGTTGTTACATATAAATGTAAATACAATTAACAAATGTATAATATTCAATATATCCATTATATATGAAATCAAAACATTATATAGCAAAGACTAAAAATGATGTTATGTGGATGTTGTCTGATGTGCCTTTGAAGCAGGAAGACCCCTAAGTTTGCTGGAATATTTCACAAAATATTACAGGCTTGGAAAAATAATTGATTATTATGTGCAAAGCTTTGCTATTTTGCACTTTCTGTAAAAAGGCACAGATACTCCTTGTTAATTCCAATAGAGCGTCTGTTTTGCTTTTTGTTTATACTGAGAATCATCCATCCATCCATCCATCCATCTTCTGTACCCTCTTGTCCTCTACAGGGTTGTGGGGGTCCAGATCCCGGAGGCTGCGGGCACAAGGCAGGGAGCAGCTCTGCACGAGGATCACCGTAG
>JAODKN010000001.1:25471341-25492453 GCA_026774425.1 Petrocephalus zakoni
GACAGATCCAGGATCATGCCAAATCGTCAACAATTTCATCCGGCTAAACGAATAATCCACGTACGGAGAATACCCCCTGGTTGAATATCTCACTACTAGTTATGGTAATTGGCAATAGGTCAGTAAGTTGATTGGGTATAAAAAGAGCCAATTTCTTGGTGTCAACATTTGATATATTGTCAGTGTTCTATTTTCAGCTAAATATGGGTTTTTATGATTTGCCAATCATTGAATTCTGTTTTTATTTACATAAATAATCACAGCATCCCAACTTATTTGGAGTCAGGGTTGTAAATCCATAGGCAGACTTATTGAGTTGGTCCCCACTGTACTTTGCAGCTAGAACAGCTACCACAATTCTGGGAAGGCTTTCCACAAGGTTTTGGAGTCTGTGGGGATTTTTGCCCGTTCATCCAGAAGAGCATTTGTGAGGTCAGGCACTGATTTTGAATGTGAAGGCCTGGCTCACAATCCAAAAGGTGTTCAATGGGATTGAGGTCAGGACTCTGTGCGGGCCAATCATCTTCTTTCACACCTCTCACTTACAGTAACTGGAACCCTGCAATCATTGAGGCAACAGAGCATTGGTGACTTTTATGCACTATGCACCTCAGCACTCAGCGACCCCACTTTGCTATTTAAAGTGGTCTGCCACTTCTTAGCTGTCCCTAAACGCTTTCAATTTGCAATAATACCACTTACTGTGGAATATCTAGCATGGAAGAAATTTCACAAACTGACTCATTGCAAATGTGGCATCCTATGACAGTACCACGCTTGAATTCACTGAGCTCTTCAGAACGACGATTTAGATATTATTAGACATTAAAACAATTAGACATTACGTACGACCACATCTGCAGACTCCAAAAATATTGGCCATGGGAAAACATTTTAGTCTTGTAGATGACTTGTGATGAGTTTTGAAAAATAAACCAGGGCCCACATTGATATAAATGCAAATACGTACATATAGGTGTCTGGACACCAGAAGATGGTGTGGTGGGATGCAGCCCTTGCATTGGCTCATACAATGCAGAGCACCTTGTAGTAATAAGTTAATACCTCTACAAATGTTGGACTACTCACTATCCTTTTAAACCAAATGCACCCATATGAAACCTTACATGTAACATACAACTAGCATAGTGGTGATACAACAAAGCAAAGCAGGACATGGAAAAGGGGGAATGAGTTATGGGGGTGATCCAGGCCATAGAAGAATAACATCAAGAAATCTGACATCGGATTAATCAAATCGGCTGGTCGCTGGTTCAAGCCCAGCCTCAGCATGTCTGTGGGCCCTTGAGCAAGGCCCTTAACCCCTGAGTGCCGCACAAAGTGGCTGCCCTTCACGGCCAAGCCTACTCTCATGGAGAGCAAGGTTGGGGGAGGTGAGAAGACAATTTCCCTACAGGGATCAATAAAGTATCTAAAAAAAAAAATCCATTAAACATTAATTGATATGTAATTGATATGTAACAATGACTCAGATTTCAGCAAAACATATAGTGGCCTAATCAAGCCAAAAAAGACTCATCGAGTGACTCTACTGTGAGAGTTTGTTCTGAGTCTCGGTATTCAGAAACTGGCACGGCTGGTGTCCCCAATTTGGCCAATTTTTTTTTTATGATTTTCACGAAGAAGTAAAGCCTTTAGAAAATATCCCAGAGGGGAAAGACAAGTACGGTTTCATTTCTTAGGCTGAGCAGAAATTCCACTGAATTCAGGTTGTTTCACTGTCTGGGATAAGTCCTGTACTATGGATATGTCATTCCCATTACAGATCCATGGTCCTTTAGTCTAAACTGAAGCATAGATCTTGCCCTTGTCCTGGAGGTTACACATTCTCATTACCACTGGTCCTGGCTGTTACCCACCTGCATCATCTTCTTTGACTCATTCGATGAGCATGGTTCAGATGCACCAAAGTCTGTTTGATGACCAAATGAAGTCGGCTGCTTCATCGTCTTAATAAATACAGAAAAGTAAAAAATGTTTGGAATTAGATTAGATACATATGTAACTAAATCATTTTCCATGAATGCATAATATAAAACGATGACATACTTTTTAACCTACTGAAAAATAGATTTTGTAGCAACTGAAGCCAGCTGCTTTGTAAAGTAGCTTGATTATATGTCTGGTTTCATTTTGTGAAAGCTCTCCATGATTTGTTTCAAGTATCCGTTTCAAAGAAGGGTACATTCCACAAAAAAGTGATATTTTCTCACATATTTATCCAAATTCCCTAAATGCAATTGACCCTGTACTGGATCAGTAGTTGGCATCTCTGCACTCTTGTGAAACAATGTTTCGAGGGTGCTTTATAATAATGAATTGAACTGTAAAGAGAATTTGGTTCATAATTCTCTTCCCCTACCCATGGGCTCAATGCCGGAGGTATAAAGTCCCAGAAATAACCCTGGTTGAAATGCATATTGAATAAGTATTCAAATGAGTTTTCAAAGCCGTGATAATGTAGGACACCCCTCGCTATAGCCTGACAATGAAGTCCAGTTCTTTTTACTTTGTAAGTTCATTACATGAATACACTTTACACATCTGTGGAAAAAAAAGATTCTGGTTCTGAAACCAAATGTCGCATTTTTTGTTGGTAATCCACTTTTATTAAAGTACTTATTTTGGCCAGACAGTAAAATCAGCATTACTCTCCCAAACCACATGTAAAGCTGTTGGTATGTTAATATACCCCTAGGTATCTTATCTATTTATGCATTTCCAGCATACTTACTCTCCTTTATACTAATATATGTACATGGATGAAAGCATTGCTACCTTTTCAGAAATACTCCACCAAGTATCTACCATTTTTATTTCACATCTAATAGACCAGTAACTTTGCTTTTGATGTAGCATCAGATGAAATTGGCATGGACACAAATACTTAATATTTCGTAGCAAGCAGAGGTGTCAATTTCAGGTCCAGAAAGTAAAAATCCAGACCAGGATTTTGTTTCAACCAAACAGTTGTGCATCAAGAGTCACAGTCACAGAGTGCTCAACTAGTTGGTTGAAATAAAATCCTGGAATGGATTTTTACTTTCTGGACCTGAAATTGACACTTCTGGTAGCAAGCCTTTGGAGACAAAAGCTGCAGACGAGTGCCTTATGTATCTCTGTGTATGAGTCCTACACTTCTCAACTGGCAATTAGTCCCAGTCTTCTTGAATGAACTGCTCTTAGGTTTGATGGGTGCCTTCTCCCAGGCTGTGAGGTTTCCTGCAGATCTAGGATCCTGCAGACATTCACTGGGTCTCGGATCAGGACTCATGGCAAGCCACTTCAGAACTTTCCAGTGTTTTCTTGTCATCCGTTTTTTGTTGTTTTTTGAGCATTACCCTGCTGGAGATCCCTTGACCAGGGCTGGATCTACCATTTCAGGGCCCCTAAGCATAGCTTTACTTGAGAGGCCCTCCTACCAAGAAGACAGGCGATCATCTCACTTCCCCCACAGTGCAGGTAATTTGGGGGCCTTGGGACCCTGCCTATTCCGCCTATAACCAGAGCTGGCCATGCTTCTGCCAGCACGTAAACATTGTAATTTGATATATACGTATTTGCCCCAAAATGCCATATTGTCCTGAAAGATTCAAGGCAGCAAGGTGCCAGGATGTCCGAAACATTGCTGGGCCTTTCCGTGTTTTGCACTAGGGATGATGGTCTTTTCTTTGAAAGCTTAATTTTCTCCTCTGTAAAGGCAGAGCTGGTGTGATTTACCTAAAAAGCTCAATTTCTGTTCTTCCTGTCTTAATGGCATTCTCCCAAAAGCACCCTGGCCTGTCAACATGCATTCAGGGTCATGGGGGATGTTAACAACAGCCTATTCCAAAGTTTACCGTAAATATGTATGTATGTATCTATATATCTGTCTGTCCTGTAAAGATATACTGTACCCTTATCTAAAAAGCACTTATGTAAGTCGCTCTGGCTAAGGGCATCTGCCAAATGCTGTAAATGTAAATGTAATGTAAAAGGGATATGCCTTTATAATGTTTGTATGTTCAGATGGTTGGGCAACCGTCCTAACACAGAACCCCAGAGAATCCCCCCCTTAATTTGGAGTTTTTAGTTCCTCTCCTTCATATGTCTTTTGGCATTTTTTTTCTTTTTCCTGTATTATGATTAATTCAGTATCCATAAACTAACAATGTATTGCCACACACTCTTCTGGAGTGTCTTGGAGCAACAGTGCTATGAAAGGCGCTATATAAAATTAATTTTATTGACCTGCTAAGTAATAGTTTTTAAATAAAATATCAGTTGAGCTGATTTTTTTTAATCCCTTGATAAAATATGTGTACTAATTCCAGCAATGGCGCAGTTCCAGTACGTTAAGCCTGTACTCATGTGTAACTGAAACGCAAATAAACTGTCCTTTGGGAGTGCGCCGTGACGGTGACTTTGTCGCCCCCTGGTGCCGTGATGGTCCCTTCAAATGCGCTCCGCGCTACATCCCACATGCCAATAACGTAATAGGTACATCTTACCTACATATAAAAAAGTATAAACTGCATGTGTTTCAAAAATACTCTCAACATAGTTGTCAGATTTATTCAGACGCATTCTCTTCTTTATTTTGCAGAATATTCCACGTGTTTACTATGTATTTCACGCATGCATTACCATTACGTTGTTAAACCGCCACTTTCACTGTGAGCATTTTTCTCTTATTGAATCGAGTCATTTCGCGTCCATAACGGCCCACTCTGCTTACTGGTAACATTACCATTCCATCAGAGACCTGCCTGAGTCAGATTCCGTAACTGAATTACACACAGGCCTACTGACGGCTCTTATTAAACTCCATGGCCCGCTTATTTTAGTCAGGGCTACCTCGAGTACAGTACTGTTACCTTACAGACATTGATACGGCTGAACACTCTAGGTAATTTACGCCAATTAGTGCCGGAGAAACGCGGAGTACCCGGTCAAATACCGGCAACCCGCTATCCTCCAGTTTCCAGAGGAAGAAACCCTGTGAGACCCAATAGAAACCCGCAACACTCGAGGTGTTTGGGTGCAGTGCGGGTCACAGAGTTATACGTTTTACTGATCAAACGGATTTGTTGAATGTGTAATATAATAATTATAATAATATTATTATTAATAATAATAATGATGATAATCGAAAAATAGGAAATTGCAAATACATGCGTGCATGCGTGAGCCTATTGTGTTTAAAGGAAATACCGTGTGTACATACCTGATTCACGTAATAGTCAGAAACTTACTTTTGGTTTTATTCATGAACAAAAAAGAAAGCACCTCGAAGATGCAAACGTGTAGTAGATCCAGATTAGTCGTCAGTCTCAGGGTAACCTATCAAGAACAGTCATCATACGGCTTAGCAGCCGTGGCGCGATCTTCAGAAAAATCCCATTCAGAACAGAACTGCATTGCGTATCCTCATGTAGATAAAATACATTTCCTTTGTAGAAGAAAACCTATTTTAGGAGCTGAGCTAGGTTTATACTTTATTATATTACATGTATTATATGTGTAATAAAAATGAAATACATTTCAGTACAAAATGCAGAAAACAAGTCGGCTCTAATATTAATAAACGGACAAAAAAGTTTATATATGTTTGCACCTGTCAAAACAAATGAATAATTTCTTAAAATATTCTAATATTATTATAAATTTTGTATTAGCGATGACCGAATTTGACAATAAATTAAGACAAAAATATTTCATATTAAGATCGAAGATCTATCGAGTTTAGGTGTATAGCTCTGTCTGCATGAACAGTATGAGTAAATGTGAACATTAGATCGACGAACTGAAATTTAAAGACTTTTTTTGGCTAGGGTGAAATTAAGTATTATAGGTATGAGAATTCATTAATGCATAGGTTACTGTGTGTGCATGCATTACGATATAGAGAGTAACTTGGCGAACAGGCAATTAAAATGCAAGTCGGTCCGACAAAAAATGAACAATTTCAATCTAGGTTCCACACTTGATTAACACTGTTACCGTCTCTATGTCCCTCTGGTTATTATTTTATTTAGCAAAGAGTATCGATTTAAATTTCTTGGCTTGGGATATTCTTGATAAAGTCACTATTCTTTGATTGGCTGGCGTCGTGATTTAACCAATGGGAAGGGAGCTGTATTAACCTAACGGAGAAAATCAGTTATTTGGGCATGTGCGGTGACGTCGGCAGAGGAAGTCAAAGTAGCGCATCAATAGAGCAACTGCCGGCAAAAACAGCGCGGGGTGTCCTGGAATTAACCAGCACAACACAGGTGAACTTCTGAAGTTCAACAACCTGGAAACAAAGGGCGTGGACTACCCAGATTCTCAGATTTTAATAAACTGGATTTACTACTTTTTTGGAACATGTATTATTTTACATTAGGAAATACTATTTAGCCTATTGATAATAAAGGAAGTTTATTATTGTCTGCGTTAGATATATATATTTTCTTTTTTATATTTGATGGGGGGTTTTCATTTTTAAAAATTGGCATGAAGGAGACTTAATTAGATTGTATTTTAATATGGAAGTATCAAGCTGCTCGAGCTTTGGAATAGACACAATTTTATCGAGCAGTGCCGGGTGTGGTAGCCCCATGTTGATGAGCGGAGATTTTAGCCATGGTGACAACAGAAGTACGGATTTCAGGATTCATGTACCCCCCTCGCCATGCTCGGATATAGACACGGTGGCATCAGCCCCCTCGTCGCCGACGTCGGCCAGCGTGGATCACGCCGAACTGCTCGTGTTCCGCGACGGCTTTCAGCACCATCACTACCGTGACACTCAGCAGCAAAGTTTGCAACTGTCGCCTCAGCTGCAACTTCCCACCATCCCCAGATCTACTACCTCGTCCTTTCTGATCAAAGACATTTTGGGCGACAGCAAACCGCTGGCAGCCTGCGCGCCTTACAGTACGAGCGTCTCGTCGCCACATGACATTTCGAAGGCGGACATCAGCTCGGAACCGGACGGCTTCAGGCAGAAATTAGATCACGAAGCGCACAGCAAATATGACAAACTGGATAACATTTCTAGTGATATGAAATGTGACGGTAAGCATACATATTTGCATTTAATCATGGAATATTAATCACAATTATTACAATTAGTATTTCATTTGTTTCGTGCTGAAAATAGATTAATGATATATACGCCTAACTTATTTTATGTAGCCAAATAGTAAATCGGCAATAATGTAGCCTATTACTTAGGTTTCGTTCTTAACTATATAGTAGGCCTACATGTATAACTATTATTGAATGTTTTGTTATATTACTCAATTTCTAAAACACGTTATATTATAAGGATGGAAATGCTGACGATTGCTATTTTGGAGCAGTGAATTACCATAACAAAACCAAACACAGATGTAGACACTCTCCCTCTGTCAAGGCGCGCCTCCCTAGTGGTTCAATTAAGGGGATTATTGTTGTTCCTATAGGGAGATCATGGAGCGCAATGAAAACCGATACAAATGGAGGCAGGCCGACATACACCAGCCCCCTCCCCGTCCCGGCCCTCTATAAAAAAGTGCACTTCAGTTCCAAGCAGGAGGCAATACTGCAATCACAGTAACTGCTTAATGACATTTTGCCAGGAATAACTAGTCCTATTTTGGTTTACCTTGAATTCTCTTGTGTTTTAAACCGAACATATAAATAACATTGGTCAATACATTTATTTCATTGAATCATTAATAGCCAATTAGAATTCTGTGTTAAACGACATTTGTGTGGACGAAATTCTGTTTTTTTTTTGTTTATTTTTTTTAAATAATATATGTTTAATGAAATCTCATAGTTTTACCACACTGGTGTTACACAGCAGACACAGATGAATGTGATGCGGAGATCACAAGCAGCCGAGAGAGCCCCCCTGCGCGCTCGAAGAAGCCGCGGAAGGCGCGGACGGCCTTTTCCGACCACCAGCTCAACCAGCTGGAGCGCAGCTTCGAGCGGCAGAAATACCTCAGTGTGCAGGACCGCATGGACCTGGCCGCGGCGCTCAGTCTCACCGACACGCAAGTGAAGACCTGGTATCAGAACCGCCGGTACGTGTCCTAAGCACGCTTTGCGGAAGCAGGTCTATCTATATTTTTTTTACATGTATATTTTTACTGCTCAGTCTAATGTCACAGTATCTCGGTGTCTCGGTAGGCTTTAAACTGTTTTCCTGTTTTCGATGTGTTATCGGTTATATCTAGATGCTAATGTGTCATTAACCGATCCGATAACAGTCAAAAGCCTTGTTTAACTTCTAGCACGGATGCATACGTGTCTGTAGGCCTACTTGTGGGAATGAAAATGAGAAAAATAATCAGCTTCTGTATTTAAACAACGCGTGCAGAAACGTACAATGCACGCCACGGTGATATCATGCGAATGATATCAGTGAGACAAATTTCACTTTTGGTGGTTTAAACAGAGAAAACTAAATTAAAATTAAGAGAAGAATAAATGTATTTGGCACAAATAAAAAATATGTATTTTGGTTTGATTGCAGGACGAAGTGGAAAAGACAGACCGCTGTCGGACTGGAGTTACTGGCTGAAGCCGGAAATTATTCTGCTTTACAAAGGATTTTCCCGTCTCCTTACTTTTACCACCCGAACTTGCTGGGCGGCGTGGAGGGCTCGCCGGCGGCTGCCGCCACTGCGGCCATGTACAGTAGTATGTACCGGACTCCGTCTGCGCCTCACCCCTGTCTCCAGAGGTCCGTCGTGCCGCGGATCCTCCTCCACGGCCTAGGACCGGGGGGGCATCAGGCACTAAATCATCGATAGAACAGCAATAGGTGTATAATGAAACATACCAGGAGAGTATTCAAACCTTTGAAAGACTGATCAAAATAAAACAGGCTTTAAAAACAAATTCTGTTTTACACAAGACCCAAAGAAGGATGTAATATATCAAATATTAACATTGTAAAATAAATGTTAATCCCTTAAGATGGAGTGATCACGTTTTCTATAGCGATACACGTATTATATTGCCAAATAAACACATACAATTTTTATTACGTGGAATGACTTGAATAAAGAGAGGATGGCAGAGTAAATCTGCAACAGGCCTGCCTTCGTGTTACCTACAGAGGAAACGAAGAGGCCACAACAGGATTGTTTTTTTTTTACCCTCAAAGACTGTTTATCTCCCGAAGTGGCATGTTACGTAAATATGACGTGTATTGAGTAAAAAGTTTACTGTACGTTATCAGAAGTGTCCGCTTATATAAAGCACTCAAATGTTGTTCCATCTTTTATTTAGAATGCTCAATTCCGTGACCTGTACAAAAAAAGGCAATTCATCCATCCTGGTCGTTCTGTGTTTTATAGGGTTTTTTTATTTTATGCACTCCAACATCAAAACCTGAATCCATTTTTGCACGCTTTTATTCAGTTAACATGGGGCAACTGGTTCTACGCGTTCCGATTTGCAAGCTGTAAATTTATTCAAATAAGCCGACATTTCTGTCTGTCTTATGTGCATATTTAGCAGCTTTCTGGCGGGGAGAATAAATGGCTCGATGAGCTGGGAGGTCGGCCATGGAAATGGGAAGGTGGTCCCAGTTTGGCAGCTGTTATGGGGTAGCAAAGACAGACAGCAGGCGAGAGGTTTCTCAGCGTGAGTAAAACAAGCAGATTTTCTTTAAAAGAAACACACAGATATATATTGCGAGAGATTTCACGTTCATCCTCTACTTCTACCTGTGTTTTAATGTGACACATTATTATTGCTATCAAAGAAAACTTCGACTTTTAAAACTACATATAAAAAAGATATTTTGCGAGATATTAGCAGAACAGGCCTAAAGTACAAATTGAATTAATATAGTTTGCCTCAAATGCATTGTTTTAATACGACTGAAAACAGAACAAAACCATATGAATTTAAGATTTTTGGTTAAAATAGTATTCGCTCCATTGTATGAAACTCGATGCGCGGAAGTGATAAAAATGAAGTAAATGTATTCACTATTTTATTCACGTCTCGTGTCTTACAGAGGTAACACGATAAAGTGTAACATAAGATCAAGAGTAAATTAACATTCAAGTACTTTTGTACTTAGAATGATATTCCCGGGGGGATTGTCGTGTGCGGACGCTTTAATCTGCATAGGGAATAGAAGGGATTTACACAGATGTGACACGACAGGGATAAACCTTTAATTTTAAATTATTTTAAAATAACTTTTGATGGAAGATTTTAACACTGCGTTCTTTAGTTTATTATTTCGTTTTTCTAAATTACTGACTTTATAGCAATTCTCAGCGATCACGAAAAAAAGCGGCATCATGATATTAATGGTGAAGACGTGTGAACTGCAGTCAAATATGGGTGTCCTGTGATAGCATAGAGGAGAAATTATTAGAAAAGATATTTGTTATCGTTTATTTTATTTGTAATATTATCGAATACCCTATTGAATGATATTGAATATTATTATTATTATTATTATTATTATTGAAAGCCCTGTAATGGAGTGCACGATTCCCTAATGCATGTTATTATGAAGACGGAAAAACGCTCTATGTAGGCTACTCAAGTAGACCTATTATAATTATATAATGTGAAAAAGCGTGAAAAACTCACAAATTCTGTAATATCATTTCTAAATATGACAGTTATGACAATATGACATTATTAATTTAGTACTTTAGTCATATAACAACAGTAATAATATTAATAATTCCAAAATGAGTTAAATAAATATATGCATAATAATAATAATAACAATAATAATAATAATAATATAGGCCAGGCCTTCTTGTATGATGCTTCTTATACACTGTCAGAAAAATTGGTACAGCCCTAGTACAGTTTTGTTCCTCTAGGTACAAACAAATTTAATGTAACTCCAGTGGTACAGAAATGTTCACCAGAGTCCAATTCTGTACTTTAAAAGGTAGACTGAATGTATCTACAGTTAGGGTACAACTGAGGGTACAGCCCCAGTGCCAAGTAATTGTATCTTCCAAAGTAAACACATTGTACCCTCAAAGGTAAAAAACAGACGAACGATTTGCCACTGGGTTGCAGTGCATTTAGTGAAATCGGCTCTTTCTGTAATTACATTTATTTAGTTTTATTTAATTTTCACACTATACAATAAATTCCTGATCCATACCTGTTCGTATAATGTATTAATAGCTGTGTAGAACTGACAGTTGCGCGTAATATCCACCATGGCCTGCCAGATCTCTCGCCTATACGCCCATTGGTTCGTAGTCAGGCACCTGTGCGTTTTTGTGATTATTTACATCTGGCAAAGCAGCTAAATTAAGAATTAATTCATTATTTTCAGCCATTAATTTGCCTGTGTTTTATTGGGTTTCCAATGGTTTTTTCCCTTTTAATATTGTGTGTATGTAGGCGCTCAACGATAAATTGTTGTTGCGTCGTCATCGCGATTTGCGTGCATAATTATCATATCACATTTGTCCGCATTGCTTTGTGACTGTTGACAACTCGCGACAGCACCACCATCTTTCTTAACACAGTATATTGTTCCATAATCCTAGTTGCCAGTAGTTTATTTCGGGTAATTTCATTTCCTTTTGGTTTTATAAATATCGAAATATTACTTAATGTTATATTGGGATTCATATTCTTACAGCCCTAAATATATATGTAGTATGTTTTTATATTTACATATGTAATGAATTCTGCCATATAGCATATAGTACATTAAAAGCACTCTGACGACTACATTTTCAAAGCACTTGACATTATAGATGTTTGTACAGCAAGATAATTTACTTGGTGACTACTCTGCTCCAACTGCATTTCTTCCATCAATGACATAGTCACCAGGAACTAAGCTTCTAACTACACTGTCAGAAAAGCACGGACAAGACTGGATTTCTTTAAATCTGCATTTTTTCCTTTACTATGGGGCCCACCTGGGTTCAGGTGATATATACGTGTTCTGCTGAAGCTCGGACAAGTGACCTTCTGATCACGAGCACAGTGACTTAGTCTGCTAAGCCACTCACCAATGACATACTGTAGGTTAAGTTAGTATCCTGGAGCAGTCCTGGTCGGCAGTCAGTCTGAGAAAAGACTAGATCTGAATTTAACTTTTGACTGTGGTGCAAATATGGGCCAAATTTGGTTATATTCAATATAAAGCTGGCCCAGATATGGCCCATACCTGTTTCAAATCCAGAAAGCAGATTCCGAGTAGTATTGGTCTGTGGTGCAAAAAGACACTGGGCCAGATCTGGTTTATGGATCTGCAGCGATTTCTGAAATTTTGGCTGGGGGTTCAGATTCATCTTACCATGTGGGGTGATCTACACATCTAAGTAAGTGATTGGTCATACGTACACTCAGTGACAAGAATGTTAAGTGCCCAGAAGTAATGGTCTGATTTGAATGTAATTTGGTAAACATGCAGACCAGCAATGGGTTTGTAAATTATTTGATTTGCAAGGAGCTTACATGTCTAGTCACCAGACACAGAGGATGCCTTGTAGACGCATTAGTCGGCATTACCAGCACTTGACGGAGTTTGATAGGGGCCGCATTGTGGGTTTGCATGAGGCCGGGTGGTCGTATCATACAATTGCCTGGCATAGCAATTACAGAACCTTATGACATCTGTGCCTGCCATTCGGACACAGGTATTGTACTCTCTACAGGACCTTGTGTCACCCCACACCATGTGTCAATGACTGGCATCAGCTGGATTGCGGGTTCACCTTCCATGCGTAGGCTGCCTTTAGCACCAGCGCAGAGACGACTGCTCTGGAGCGGTGCCGTAACTATGTGAGGCTTGGACTGATGGCAAGTGGTGTCATATCGTGTTCAGCGATGGATCTCGGTTCTGCATTATCATGAATGACCATCGTGTGCACGTATGGCGGTGTCGAGGGGAGAGGGCCAGTCCTGCCAATGTTGTGGAGAGACACACTGGCGTTACTCCTGGCATCATGGTGTGGGGAGCCATAGGGTATGCCTTCAGGTTATCTCTGATAGTGATTCGGGGGACACTAATGGCACAGCGCTATGTCAGTGACATCCAGCGTCTGCATGTCTTACCCTGGTACAGTCTTTCAACAAGACAACGCCCATCCACACATGGCACTCCCTGCATCATGTTGAGGTCCTCCCATGCCCAGCCAGGTCCCCCAATCATTCCCCAATCGAACATGCGTGGGATCAGCTCAGACGTCAACTCAGACCCAGTGTCAGTCTGCAGGATCTCGAGGGCCAGTTACAGCAGCTGTGGGCCGACTTGCCACAGGAGAGGATACAACGGCTGTATGACTCCCTTCTACACCATAACACTATATGGATCCAGGCGTGGGGGGGTGCCACACCCTACTGACATGGGACCAGCAGTGTGCCCATACTGCCAACTCTGTTGTTTGTTTGATCTGATATTATAATTATTACAGTCAACTGACATCACATGAATGAGTCAGTGACCTTTCACCACGTGGAGATTCATTTCATTTACACAACTCTGTCTGGGCGCTTAACTTTTTTTGTCACCGAGTCTATTGCATTGCAAACATATGTGCTGTTGAGGACTTGACTAGGCACGAGGTTCTAGTGAATGTCCAGGTACAAGTGCAAGCAGTTTTGGAACAGTTCTTTAATTTTTAAGACAGAAAAGGCAGGTAAGGTAAGAAAAAAATGTTTACAAACTAAAACTGCATGGCATGGTGACATTTCTGTGGAGCTAACATTGTATGGAAATATTTCACACAGCTGGTATGACCAAAGTTCCTGTTTCCTGTTTTGTTTTTGGAGATGGGGGGGTTGGTTTGGGGGAGGGGGGTACGTGTAGAAGATACAAAGAAAGAATAGACACGTGTGGTGAAACCTTCGTGCAACAACTTGAAACGGCTTCGTTAACCTCAAAAACATTTTTTCCGTGTCTGGCCCTGTAACATTTTGTACCACAGTCAGTTAAAATTTAAGTGAAACTCTGCCTTTCAATTAATCTTTTTTTCAATTTGGTGTCCTCAGTGCCCTTCTGTCCAATTTATTTTGCTTATCTAACACAAATTCGAAATAAAGATGAATATACAGAAACGTTTGGGTCTGTGTTGCACAAATAATGTTTAATTCTCTGTAACATTCAATGCATAGCCTTCAGCTTTTCATATAAGCGACACTTTTGTGTTGGAAATGTGTGTTCGGCTAATTTCTCTCTTAGTACTGTTAGGACAATTCTAGATCATGCTCTGGTGGCAGTGATTTCGTGTGCAACAGAGGAAGTGAAACTGATTTACAGCATGTAACCTGCTGTCAGCTGGGGTCCTCTGGTTTCAGGGAGCGATGAACAGATGTCGTTTATAAGCTATGGCCTCTGAGACAAAAACACCTTAAATTTATGTACAGGAATATGGGGAAATAACTTGACGTGGAGGCACGGTGGCTCAAACTGTCACCTAACAGGTTTCTTTCTGTTCTGAGCAACTGCTAATATCAAGGAGAAGCAGTGATATGGAGACTATTCCACAGGCTAGGCAGAAGGAGAAAAGGTCACCTGATGTCATGAAATCAGGAGGGCATTGAAGTCATGAAAGAACATTTCAATCCCACAGAACCAGCCAGCTTTGGGTCATTCTAGGTCAAGGGAGACTGTGCTACCCTCTGCACCATGCACTCTGATAGCCTAGCTACCCTGCACAAGAATTTCTCACATCTGTAAAGTTGATCTAATCTAATCTAAGGTGGAAGGAACTGAGCATCTGAAAATATTCCCACCACCACGTGAGAAGGTTTACTCCAGATGTTTCTCACGTGTGATTCCCCAATGGACAAATGAGCTGCTGAACCACATTTGGCCATCAGAATCCCTCTCGGCCTTCAAGAAACATTCTGTTGCATAAATACCTCAACAAGCCGAATATCACTCCATGTTCCCAGAATGCTCTTAGTGTTTGACAGTCTGGTCATTGAATAATTATTAGGTTACTGCTTTGTTTTGGAAGATGCCATGTTGCTCCTGCTCCTACTTTACTTACACTTGTATCTAGGCATTCACTGGAAGCTCAGGCAAGCTGCACTTACGTCTAGTCGACTCCTTGACAGCTTGTATATTTGTCATGTGCATTTGCCCTGCTTGTATGTTGCTTTGGACAAAATCATCTGATAATTACAAATAAATGTAAATAAATGGAATCTAACTTGTGTGTTGGGCTCATTGGTTACTGGACTGGGGTCAAGCAGATGAGCATCAGTGGAGTGACAGTGGCTGGGATGTGGGTTCCCATCCCACTGCTCTGGGATCTGCATGTTCCAGTTTGGCAATCCTCGGTGAAGGGTTACAGTCCCAGCATCTCTAGAATGACACGGGAAGGTTCCAGCACAGGGATGATCCCAGGGTCAGTGCCAGAACAAATTTAAAGACCAGGCCTAGATTTTCACAGCAGTTGTTGACAGGGGGAAAACCACTAGATGTAGCAGGTCTCCTCAATATTGGGGGGAGGGGGGTCCCCCTCAGGCCCCCTCAGGCCCCCTCCAATCCAGGGCCTGAGAAAACGTACCTGTGACCCTCCTCTTCCCCCAATGGGGATGACACTGGTCAGGCAGACAATCTGTAGCCACACCCCTGAAGGTGGCAATGGTCAAAATTGTTGACTAGGGAATGAGGGGAGAAGGAGTTGTGGCACTGGTTACAAGTAACTGGTCACCCCCTCATGCTAGCGACTCTGGATGATCACTCATCTACCTGAGGCAGCCCTGGGAGGCCCTGCTTCTGTGAAAGAGCCAGTGACGTGCCGTGCGGTTTCACAATCGTACTTGTTTGCAACCACAGTTTGTTCGTTGCGACTAGAACGATACTATTCGGTGTTCCCATAAGAAAAAGCCACAGTGGCTGCAACAAAGTCTGGTAAAAACATGTTATGTTGCTGTGGAGACTCCACGGTTGTGATCGGTTTTTACCTTGATTCACACACTCATTACTTTTCAGACACTGGAGGAAGGATACACCATAGGAGTGAAGTAGAGAATAGTGTATTTTTGTAGCTTTCTCACATTTGCACTTGTGATATTTTACTTGCATGAATTGGTATCCTTATCCAGTGTTGGGGAAGTTACTCACAAAAGTAATCCATTACAAATAAATTCAGGTCCAGAAAGTACAAATCTAGACCAAGGTTTTGTTTCAACCAACCAGCTGAGCATAAAGAGACACAGCCACAGACTGGTTGGTCGATATAAAACCTTGATGGTCTGGATTCGTACTTTCTGGACCTGAACATGTCTGTAATGGATTACTTTTTTGAGTAACTTCCCCAACATTGTCCTTAACAAGATGGACCCCAGGCTGTGTGTCATGTGATCGGCACTCGATTGGCACCCTCATTGGCTAATTACACTGGAAATTACAAGTCTAGCTTCATTGATTCTTTTTTTTTTGCACTACTTCATGAACAAAGAAATGTTTTGTGAAAAAAGCTGACGTTTATTATTTCATCTACAAGTACAAGTTCTGTTTAACATTTTGACAATGAGTGCTCTACACAACTACATATATAAAAGCATAACCATAAAACTGAAACCTACACATTATTTACACCCATTTAATGCAACCCTCAGCTTGTGCTTTCGCAGACATTAACTGGCATGAAGCCAGCAATGACATCATCTTTCGCTCTCCCAGACAGGATATACCTTCATATTTACTACCACACTTTAGTTCCACTTCATTTTCACCCATTCATGGGCTGTGGATACTAATAATGTCAGCAGTGGGGAAAAGAAAAAGGTCACGATCACATTTACCCACATGATACATGGATCATGATACATGGATAATGATGGCCAAGGGCTATATCCAGATTCACACATGATCTGCCTGTTCTTCTGGCAGAAAAAAAAGTCAATGGCAAATACTCGTCATTTACAGAGTTATATGCTGTAAAATCACAGTATTGTGAAAGTCCCAGGAACAAGTATTCCAGCATATGGAGACCATGGAGATGTTTACAGGGAGAGTGCTGGGGTGGTCTCAGTGTCCGACATGACAGAGGGGCGTTTTGGCACGTTCTGCACTTTGATCAGATTGCCCTGGCCAAGGCTGGCAGTACACATACGTAGGAAACCTAGGAGATCTTTGCGGAAGCGCACACCAATGAAGGCGTAGAGGAAGGGGTTGAGGCAACTGTGTGTATAGGCCAGACTTTTAAGCACCTGGCTAACAATATCAAATTGACGGAGAATCTCGCAGTCAGTCATGGTGAAATTGGCAGCCTGGCTGGCCTCAACCACCAATGCACCATTATACGGCAGCTGGGAGAGAACAAACACTGCCACCACTGCGAAGATCACTCGCAGGGCCTTGTGCTTCTCAAAGTTCTTCGCCTGCAGTAGGGTGCGGATGATCACCGAATAGCAAAAACACATGACCAGAAAGGGCACACAGAAACCCATGCAGATCTGCAGGGACAGAACTAAGATCTTGGTGATGTTCCTTTCATTGGCCCAGTAGACCATGGAGCAGGAGGGTTTTTCTTTGTCAGATTTAACATGGGCGAAAAGGAACTCAGGGATTGCTAAAAGGCCAGAGAGCACCCAGACACCAAGGCAAACAAGCTTGCTGTAGAAGAGTCGCTTCATCTTGATGTTCTGGGCCTTGGTTGCTCGTACGATGGCTATGTATCGGTCAATGCTGATGCAGGTAAGCAGCAGCATGCTGCTAAAGAAGTTGATCTTGTAGATGGCTGACACAATCTTACATAAGGCCAGGCCAAAGGTCCAGCCAGTGCTAGCATCAGTGGCCCAGAACGGCAACGTCCCCAGGAAGAGGAGATCAGCAATGGCCAGGTTGAGCAGGTAGACATCTGTCATGGTCTTCAGGCGATTGCGGACATGAATGTAGATCCACACCACCAGCAGATTCCCAATAGCTCCGAGGACAAAAATCATCCAGTAGAGCGGGGGCTCATAGTAGCCCCGGAATATCCGAACAGAATTTCTCTCACATAGCCCAGAATCTTCTGTATCATAGTCATCAGTAGTCTGCAATATAGAATACTGATATTTTATTCATCCTTATGGAAAAATTTTGTTCACCTATCTGATGTTATACTCAGTGAGACACACTGATGCATATTCAGGTGGACGGAAGTGACAGGGTCTGCCAGTGTGCAGAGCTCCTAGAGAGACTAGTACTTAAAGCCCTTGCTCAAGGGCCCAACTGTAGTATTACTGTGCTAGCTATGGGGTTTGAACTGGTGTGCAGAGCCCTACCCCACATAATAGAGTTTTTGACAAGCCTGGTAAATGCATTGTTTAAGGAAGGTTTCTGTATATTGTTATCATTGTCAAAGAACAATCAGTGATATCACTCATTCATCTCCTTTTCATGGGTAATAAAAGTACTCAACACAGCACACAACAACAAAATGTGTCCTCTGCATTTAACCCATGTGACATAGCAGTGGGCAGCTAATTCAGGCCCAGGGAGCAGTGCTTAGGGACAGCACCTTGCACAGGTATCTCAGTAGATGGGGACTCAAACCAGCAACCTTTCAATCGCAAGTGCAAATCCCCAACCATCAAGCCACCACTACTCTAACAGACAGTTATAAGATAATATACCTGCCTAAAAATGTCGTTAGTCAACAACTCTGTGGGATACATCAGACAGAGACAGTTTCACAACACGAAAACAACTTCTTTAATGTCATGATGTTGAGTGACATACTAATCTAATCCTTACTATCAGTCAGTGCAGGTGCTCCATCGTCTGAAGTCAGACCACAGCTCCTAACCACTTCCCCTGTTGCCCTGTATGAGACAGTGTGAGACTGGAGCTACTGATGTTCCCTCACTATGTGTGTCAGTAATGTACCACACAAGCTTAGGCTCCATTGATGAGCTGATGGTCTGTGGACATCAATTTTTAGAAATAGCTTTATCCATTACTGTGAGAGAATGCACATTAGGTCAATGCATGGAAAGCACTAACGGTGCTTGTGGTTTCAGTTTATAAACCAAACACCTAAAATTTTATTGGAGCTTTACCCTGAAACTAAACCAGTATGACTGGCCAGGTGCAATACCAACCAGCCTCTAGGGGGCAGTGCTACAGTGGAAGGTTTTCTTTATGTGCCTGGCAAATTATACGCAACTCCACCCCAGAGAATGTCTCTCCTCTCCTCACTGCATACATGATCAGGCAGACAACATATAAATGTTTCTTCATGTTAGCTGTTCAGGACCAGATTATTCTTCTCATTTAAAAAAAAATCTCCTGCTTGTGTTTTTTTGTGTGATATTCACTGAAATTGGCTTCAACCAAATTATCCCATAAATAAAGTAATTACGATAGTAAATTTCTGCTGATCGAAAGTACCTACATAGTCAAATGATGTTCGTTCGACACCATCGACTGGTGTCACTTCATCATATCCACTCGCCATCATCTTCCTGGGGATGAAACACTGAAGGAAAAAATGAAAAAAATACACATTACATCACCATTTTAAGGCTTACGGCACATAATACATCCCCATACTAACAGCTTTAATTCTGTCTGGTTTTGCATGCAAGTGGCGAGACTGCAGTAATATGCACAATGCATCAAGACTTAGCAAAGCTACAAATTGGCATTAGGTTTATGATAATTCCATTTAGACAAAAATTCCCACAGCGATCATACCCATTAAGCTTCTACAGCAGTCCATCTAAAATGCTCATTTTAAGTGGACAGCAGAATAAAAATTTAAACTGGAACAAAAATTCAAGACACAATACGTCATGGAAACATAAATGAAAGTTGGTGTAAGTAAAAGAAAAAGACACATGCAGAAAGTAATAATGCAACTGGACTCACTATCATACCCAGGTGCTGTTCATAGTGTGGTAGTGACAATAACACAACACAAAAGTGTGACAGTCAAGAGCAAAACGATAGGTTGCTGCTCTCACCTAGAACGCAAAGCCTTTTTCTTCCTCTCTGCCGAGCACAAAGTGCGGTGACTTTCACATCCCCACTGACTTATATAGAGTCATGTTTGGCCAATCGACTGCGGAAACCACAGCGTGGTATGCAGCATGCCAAATTAACATAAAGACATAAAGGATTAACATAAAGGATAAATTGTCCTGCTATATATCTTCATTTTATTCAGTTAACAAATGCTTTATCTAAAGCATTTTTTTTAAGAAAGCAGATCCAGCAAGTCCCTGAAGCAATTGGGGGCCAAGGGCTTTACTCAGGGGCCCCATGGAGAAATTATTCTGTCAATCCTGGGATCTGAAATGGTGACCTTCTGGTAATCGGTTGCATTTTTCTGGGATAAAAAACTGGGAAAGAAATCAGAGGGAGATTTTCTGTCACACTGCCTGTATGGGGGTATCACAGCCAGTCCATGGAGCAATTGGCATTGAGGGCCTTGCTTAAGGGCCCAACAGTGACAACAGTCTGCTAACTAATTTGAACTGGTGACCTTTCGATCACAAGCACAGCGTTCGAACCCACTAATTCACATGCTGCTCCCTCACAGACTAATATCCGTTAACTCTGTCTGTGCCAAGACAGGACAAAGCGACGGTGATGAACACACCAGGCCTATCTTTGAGCCTGGGGATGCTGTTGCACCTCTGCGGAGGGATCATTTTAGTACCAGTCACTCTGACTATGTTCCTGCAAAAAAAACATGTTGTGACGCACAGGTCTCCTTAGGACGGTTTAGGTGATTTCCCAGTTACTCATCATTAAGTTAGCCCATTTTCACTCGCTCACCCCATACAGTTGCGATATACTAATGTTTACCATTGAGGACACCAAAGCCACAGTATTTTTTCTGCATCTCCACTAACTATGATCAATTACGGAATACACCTAGGAAGGGCTAACACTTTAGACCATGGTAAAAACACAGCATCATGTCAAAGGTATATTTATAAATTCCCTTGTTAATTTAATAAGAGAGATCTGTAGAGAATAGGCAGACTTGTTAAAGCCACAAGACCACAAGTGCTCAGTTCAGCAGTGGGGTTCAAAAAAGCTTCTCTGAACATACAACTGATCAACCCTTGAAGCAGTTTTGAACCCTTCAGCAGAGGTGTCAATTTCAGGTCCAGAAAGTACAAATCCAGACCAAGATTTTGTTTCAACCAACTAGTTGAGCAC
>JAODKN010000001.1:25495423-25506691 GCA_026774425.1 Petrocephalus zakoni
CTGTCCCTGCAAGTTGCTTACGTTCCATATTTGTCTTTTACTGTTGTTATGATATAAAAATGGTGTTTTTTCTATGACTCAAAGGAAGATGACAAACATACAGGGATTGTAGAGTATTGTATATACCAGTATACTGCACCAGTGGGGGAATATTTACTACAAGGACTAGTACCTAAATAGTTATTAAAGTGTGGACTTTTAAAAAAAATATTAAATGATTCGTAGTTACATTTCAAAATATTCCAGCATACTCCTTGATTAAGCAAAAAAGCTATATTTCTTTGGCACACAATTATTACAAAAATAGGCAGTCAAGATACTAGTCTATCATTAACATTATTCTCAGACTAACAAAAACTATTAAAATAATGTAGCAAAATAATAATTTAGAAATTAAACATTAAATAGAGAAAAATAAACTTTAGCTGGCCCATTCTATTGCATACAAATATGTCATATACCATCCAATTTTATATGATGTTGACATGTTATTTTATACCACTGTAAGAAATTTTACTAGCTCATAATGTATTACTTTAATTGGTATATTGACCTTGAATTTTAAAAAAGGGTGGCACAAATTTTTTATATTAGAGTCAACTACAGATTAAAAGCTGAAGTGGAAGATTTCCAGTTGAAACCTGTGTGTAAGTATGGTAGAAACATGTATAAGACAAATGCTATAGTTATATAACTAAACATGAAAGGAGACCGCAAGAACACCTTCACTACCTAAAACTGTCTTACAGATTATTCAGCTTAAAAAGGGCTTTGAACTAGTTGTTTGAACCAGTTATTTCGTCCACTCAATATTTTTAAATGACTCACATACAGAAAGTGAATTACAATCAGTTTGTTTGGAAGAACAAATTTTGACATTGTTCTATTATAATTAAACGAAAAATATTCTGTTTGCTGGTACCCAGCTGAAAAGCCTTTGAGAGTTTGTTAAAAGTTGAAAGGAGACGGATGACTCTGAACGGGAAGAGGTCTCACTTATTCCATCCTGCACTGCAGACAAATATGAAGTTGGGGGGATAGACAGTTTTAAATTGGTGGCATTTTATGATCTTTAAAAAGAAGTCCTCATTAAAACTACAGAAAAGGACTTCAGATTCTCTCCAATTTAGCTCTATAACTGAATAAGATCTACAATTGTGGATTTGGTTAAACCTCATCGTCAGTTTTATAGTTGAAGAAACAGCAGCTAGCTGGCATCTTCTCCCATGCATCTCCGCACAGTGAGCTGGCCACGCACTGGTTGCACAGGCCATCGCAGTGAGCTGGCCGCGCACTGGTTGCAGGGGCCATCGCAGTGAGCTGGCCGCGCACTGGTTGCACAGGTCATTGCAGTGAGCTGGCTGCGCACTGGCTGCACAGGCCATCGCAGTGAGCTGGCCGCGCACTGGTTGCACAGGCCAACGCAGTGAGCTGGCCGCGCACTGGCTGCACAGGCCATCGTAGTGAGCTCGCCGCACACTGGTTGCACAGCACACCTCTGTACTGCAATGCCACTCTTGTTTCTTTTCAGTTTTATTTACACCACATGCCTCCCCGTCGGTCCCTAATACTGTATGTTTTCATATCATTTTCATCTTTTTTGTATATTCCACCCATTTCAATTTACTATGAGTGTCCATTGTTTTTTTCCTTTACAAAGCGGAATTGTGTGGTGGTGTTCTTAAAAGTGATTGCAGTTGTTTACTATTTTGAGTTTTTTAAACAATGTAATACTATTCACCACACAGCACGTTATCTTTTTATATTATCGGGAGGAACAGTACTGTAAAATACTCACTACAGTACTTTAACAGTACTGTAAAATACTCACTACTGTGTTGCTGCAGAAATTGCAGAGCTAGTGTTCACCTGCGACTTCCCAGTGGCTGGCTCACCCATGCCATGCAGAGGGGCTCAACTTAAAATGGCTGTGCAGAGTCATCTGGCGTGTCCACCACCTCTAAAATGAAAGCTGCTCGTCAGGTGCAGTGCCATTTAGGAGGTAAGCTTGAGTGGGAAGGACCCAAAGAAACCTCATCCTAAGCTTCAGGGAAGCTTTCATTACATATGTACATCCAGGCTGAAACACAGTCGCATCTCCCGAAATGGGGACACATCTAACCTTGTTTTATATAATAACGTTGCCACACGTCTGGTATTTTACAGGATCATCCCGTAAAAATAAAATGCTGTGTCCTATTTTGAACCAATACAGGACGCAATTTGTCCTGTCTTTTCATGTCTGTACTAAAATACAATTTAAAATGGAATTTGCACTAACAATTTTTAAATTCTTATCATCAGAGACTCCCCCGGTCAACAACTACGCTATCACAGAAAATAGTGGGGAGCTCTCTGGCAATTTAGATAGCTGCGGGACCTCTGACCATGCTGGATGGAAAGGAACTGGCCAGACGGAGTCAATAAATAAACAATAACACATTTTATTAGTAAAACTATACTGGGCTAAAGTGATTTCTGAGGTATTTTCTTCTACAGTATGCTTGAAGCATAGAGCCAAATTATTTTGATTAAGGTGCGGGATGCAACATGAAACCAATTAAATTAATTCGCACCTAGTTGATGGAGGTTGAGTCTCAGGGGTGATTTCAGATATCTTGCAAATTCTCAGTAGGTTTCCAATCTGGTGCCTCTCATCCTAAAGAAAAAAATAAACAAAAATCAGACTACTGGGGTCTGTTTCACAAAGAAGGATTTCCTGCTTAGATGGATAACTTGTCAGACTTAAGGTATCCCAGTATAAATGAACTTTATTTTTGTTCACCCAGACTACTTTAAATCCAACAGGATATCTCACTAAGCAATAAATTTTGCCTCGTGAAACAGGTCCCCGGTTGATCAAATATGATAAGAGGAGCTAAAAAACATGTTCCTCTTGGCAAGAATTGGCAAGGATTAGCAAACCAAAAAGTTATCCAAAAACCGTGAATACACACTGGCCCTTTTTGGATAAGATTGGCCACCGCTGGTATAGATGAATAATTTTTTCATACATTCATTCATAAACCGAAATGATTTATTTATTGGCTTTAATCGAGATGTATTTTTCAACCCAATCTTGGTTTTTTTTCCCCAAAGTGTTGTATTTCCAGAAGGCACATTTACTCTGTAATTCTAGGAGGAGAAACGTGAGCAAAAATATCATTGGTATAAAAAAAATAAAAAATTCAGCAGACACAGTGGTGCAACAACATAAGCATGCGTAGTTTTCCTTTTTATTAAAATAAATCTTAGTGACAACAGTAAGACAGAGCATTTTGATGACTTAAAAATTAAGTGGAAATAAAATTATAATAAATATCTGTCAGGGCTCCTTTCGGCACTACAACTTCCTAGTATCACTGAGCTTCAAACACTCCTCTTCAGGGACACTGCTGACAATGCAGTTGAGTGTAGTTTCCCAAAAGTTCAATAGGGGGCTTCTGTAGTTATTGAAAGGAGAGCTGAAAATGGACAAAAGGAAGGGTCAGCTGAAGAGACACAGATGGATTTATGATTGGTGCCATATTAACATATTATTATTATTATTAGTAGTAGTAGTAGTAGTAGTTGCAGCAGCAGTAATAATAATAATAATAATATTAATTATCATTATTATTAAAATTAAAAGGCAATGTAATAGCTACCTCTAGTAATTTGTAAATCTATCCATTTGCCTACTTGTAGATACAGTACTGTGCAAAAGTCTTAGGCAGTCAAAAGAAGTGTTTAAATCTATTTATCTGGCTAGTAAGTTCACATTTGATCAGAACAAAAAAAAACACACAATTTAACATCAGAACGTGAAAATTAAGAGTAACACAAAATTCTTCTTTTCTCCAAAAAGTTACTGATATCTTGTTGGATGGCTAAATGAACATCGCTTCAGTTCCAAAACCTCTCCTCAGGGGAATCTCAGCCATTCTATGTATTAATTAAATTTCACCACCAGGTTACTTAATTAATTGACTGAATTCGTTAAAAAATTCAGTGAGATATTGATTAGCTATACGAAGTGCACTAGTGGTAGGGTCAAAAAATATATGAGTTAGTGGATGGTGGCTGCAAGTAACAGGGTGATTTTAGCAGAGGTTTTGAAATGGCTACGCTAACACACTTTGACAAGCATAACAGCAGAGTTTTACACCAAGGTAAAGATAACTTAACCATAACTGTCTTCAACTGCCTAAGACTTTTGCACAGTACTATGTATTGCATTTTACATCTGCGTTTTCATTCATTTACTATTTTGTTTCTTTATAATATCATTCCAGCTCAATTCTCATAGCTGAAATAGGAAGAGAAATATTAAATATTATTAATTAAAGATTTTCATGCTGCAAAAAGCCAGTTTGAGTGAATTTGTCGTCAAAAGCGCAGCTGCCAGTTCACTTACATCCCAGCAGGAGTGTAGTGACCGATGAACTGTTTTAGTGCAGTAGATATAAAAGCTTTTCTCGGCTGAAAACACTTGCAGTGAATACTTTATATATAATATAAAGAAGCTCCCGGAGGAGCTAAGTAAATCAGGCAATAGGTCAAACAGTAACTGTCAAATGGAAAAACATAACGATTATGTCTAAAAGATTCTCTTTTCTGTGAGGCCATCATGGTATGTTTGTATGGAATTTTCGTCATGCTTGATCTAGAATGACAGAATTTGCTTCAACTCTTCAGCTGAGCTTAGAAGCAATAGTCCCTTAGAGTAATTTGCTGACTATCCATATTTCAGACATCTATGTTGTTCTTGGTGGTTTAACATGGGCGCGGGTGGAGTTTGATATTGGGGAGTGACACAATTTAATAAGTAAAATGCAAAGATGATTTTTTGGGGGGTGGGGTGAAGCCAAATTAAATATTGTGGGGAACATGTCCCCCCGTCTCCTTGGTTCCTGCACCATTTGTGATTTATCGACAGTATAAAGAAATATTTCCTAATTAAAACATCAAGTAGTTTAACAATCTGCAAACTTATAACTTACTTATAATTGCAAACAGTCTATCCGAAAACAATTTAAAAATCAGACCATATAAGCATAGTGTCATGCCCAGCCCGTCGGATCCTCCTGTGTGCCACGCCCCCTCGTTCCCCTCGTGCGAATCCTCCCGTCCTCAGCTGTTTCGTGTCCGATGATCAGCGTCTCTAGTATTTAGTCTGCCCTAGTCCTGTCTCCATTGTCGAGTTTTGTCTGTGTGTATGCTTTGTACGCCAGCGGTTCACGCCCGCACCCGTCTTGTGTTTGCCGTATTTCAACCTGTATACCCTTAATAAACGCCCCTTTGAAGGGCTAAACCCTACAGCCTGCACTCATGGGTCGTAAATCCCGCTCCCGGCGTGACAGAAAACTCGACCAACCGAAACGACCCAGTGGCTGTACCCAGGATCCGGCGGAGCCTCCTTACCTGCGGGATGCCTGGCTCTGGCACCGTCGAGTAGAGCTGGAGGAGGAGGACCTGCCTCCGCTCATCGCGGACCCGCCAGCCCCCCACCAGCGACCCGGCAGCGGCAAGCCGGCACCTCCCGGCCAGTCTTCCGACGAGGACCCGGAAGAGGTATACTTCTGATGGAAGTATGCTGGGCATTCGGGGACAAGATGTGCTGGCTGTGGTGTCAGCACTGGCCCCTGCAGAATTTGTAGGATTTTCTGGTGGACTTGGGGGATGCCGGAGATGACTAACTGCATTGGTTGGGGGGGGGGGGGCAATGTAACATTGCAGGGTTAATGCACTAATGGACCAGCAAACATTGTGCCGCACTGTGCATAGCGTAAATACTTATGTGAATAATTTCTGTGATGTGTAGTCATGTCAGTGATTGTAAGTGTATTGTGTTCTTGTGACGTGCCTAATGTAGTGTTCCCCTATTGTGGTGTTTCTGCTGGTATCCTCTGGCAGTCATGCACTTCAAACAAAATGGAGCAAAACCAGGATTTTGGGAAAACCAAGAGGGTAAAACAGAGAGAAGCAAAACATGGACAAAATCAGCCAGCAACATTACTGACAGATCTAGGGAGCACCAGACTGGGAAGCACTTAAATACCAAACTAACAAGGGAGCAAACAAGAGGCAGCTGGGCGTGATTAACAAGAGGGCAGAAATGAGAGGTAAGCAAACAGACACCCGGTGTGGCTTATTAAGAAGAAGGAAAGGAGGAAAACAGGAGGCTGTGGCTAATATGACGGGGAGGGTGTGACAATGAAACTGAAACACCTGAGTTTAGACCGCAATAATTTATTAGTATGGTATGGAATGACAGATACAAGTCCTGCACAAAGGCCAGAGGGATTTTGAGCCATTCTTCTTGCCAGGTCACTACGTGATGCTGGTGGAGGAAACGATTTCCTGACTCATTAATATTCATATCTGGAGACTGAGCAGGCCATAGGAGATGTTCAACTTCACGTTTATGTTCATCAAACCACTCTGTCACCTGTCTTGCACCTGTTTGAATTGGTGGTCATCCTGATATATGGCACCATCTTCAGGGTACAATGTTTGAACCACTGGCTAAACATGGTCCTCCAAAATGGTTTGGTAGTCCTTGGCATTGACACACCCATCTGGGCTTAGGGAATGCACCGATATGGCAGCCCAAGCTATATCTGATCCACTCCTGTGGTAAGCGTCTTTGGGGCTTCTCCATACAATAACTCTACCAGATGTCAGTGAAGACAGTGAAGGTGGACTCATCAGAGAACAATTCATGTTTCACATTGCCCACAGCCCAACACTTGGGCTGCGGGCACCATTGAATCCAACATTTGATATTGAAACGAGTGACCAAAGTTTTGTCCTGACCATGAATATTGACCCTGTGAAGCTCTCGACAAACAGTTTTGGTGGAAACAGTCAACAATTCAGGGTGGTTCCCGGAGATCCCTTTCAGAGAGCTTCCTCTAGCATCCATATTGTTTTATTTTATTACTTTTACCTGTACTCTTACTTTGACGCTCTTACCTGTACTACCGTAACGATGCAAATTTCCCACTTGTGGGATTAATAAAGAATTATCTTATCTTATCTTATCTTATCTTATCTCATCTTATCCACAGTTACTCCTGTTGGGTATGGTCCATCCTTGGTGGTGGTATGCCAACATTACCCTGGAAACTGTTGCTCTTGATACACCACAAAGTGATCTGTCCAGATCACAGGTGCACCAGCAAGGAGGGCAACTTCGTCCTGTTATGAGCTCTGAAATGTCTCCCATTATATTGTGTGGGTTGCAATATTTTATGTACAGCTGTGTTATTGCTCTGCTGATTCAGTCTTCGCTTTCTGCTCCAACTGATGGAATGTGCAATCTGTCAGAAATGACCTGGTACTGAATCGACGTGGACTTGATTTCGCCTGACATTTGCTTTTATTTCTTTCTGTTTCTGTCATGTAGTACCTCTGAAATGAAACCCTTACTTAGAGACGATGAATTAATAAATCATGACCATAAACAGTTTCCAATCTTATTTAAGTTTCTCACACTGGCAGCCTGCTTTTGCTGTCACCAAGTGAATACATTTTCTAAAAAGGGTTCTGAATGTTTTATGACTATTTCAGAGAATGGTGGAGAAATTGCTGTATGGTGAAGTTATTAGATTTAATATTTATTTAGAGTGATTTGAATCATTAATGTGACAGGTTGTAGATGATAATTTTGAGACATATTTGCATACAAAATACTGCCATTTTCTTATTCTCTTGCAGCAAGATTAAATAGTCTAGGAGGCTGGAAAAAGAGGAAGATGGAATCCTGTAATGTAGATCACAAGTTTTTATCTGAAAGTAAGGAGGGCTTGGGCTCAGAGAGCTGTGTCAGCCAGCATCCCAACAGCCGGTGAGCCCAATGGAGAAATGATTATTCTGTTAGCTGGAGGAGCTGAACCCACATCACTCTGGACACTGGCACGGCGCCGTAACCCCCTGAGCTAATCCATCCCCTTGTGTTTCATTCTTCTTTGCTAGAAACTGGAGGCTACACACTGAGATCCATAAAGCAGCAGCTAATTAAACATTGCCCTCAACTGCCACCCAATCTACATTGCACCTGAATCCTACAGCTCCACCTGCAGGTGGTGGGCCCACAGGAGAGTGGACCCATGTTGCCCTTTCCAGCCCGACCGAGCCCCATGGGTAGAAGTCTGGCCACCAGTTGCTTGGCTGCGTGTTCCCTCCAAGGCCTGGCTCCAGGGCAAGGCCTCGATCTTCCCAATCTGGATGAGGTCACTTGGTCCAACATCATAAATGTCTATGCGAATCATGCTTAGCTAGGCCACTCACTAAGCTGGGGGATGAGCTACTGCCTCAAGCAGAGGAGTTTAAGTATCTGAGGGTCTTGTTCATGAGTATAGGGAGAAAGGAGTGGGAGATTGACGGGAGGATCAGGGCAGCGTCTGCAGTAATGCGTTCTGTTATAGAAAAGAGGGAGCTGAGCCAAAGCTATTGATTTACCAGTCAATCTACAGCCCTACCCTCACCTATGGTCATGAGCTTTGGGTAGTACCCGAAAAAATGAGATCTTGGATATAAGCAACAGAAATTAGTTTCCTTCACCAGGTATCTAGGCTCATCCTTACAGGTAGGGTGAGGAGCCCAGATGTTGGGGAGGAGCTCAAAGTAGACCTGCTACTCCTCCACATTGAAAGGAACCAGCTCAGGTGGTTCAAGCGTCTTTCTAGGATGCCTCCTGGACACCTCCTAGCTGAGGTGTTTCGGGCATGCCCAACTCTGAAGGGACCCTGGGGCAGGACACGCTGGAGAGATTATATCTCTCGGCTGACCTAGGACCAGCTTGATTTTCCCCCAGAGAAGCTGGAGGAGGCTGCTGAAGAGAGGGAGGTCTGGGCATCCCTGCTAGACTGCTGCCCTTGTTACCCGACCCCAGATAAGCGGCAGATGATGGATGGATGGGTGGGTTTTGGGCAATGATAATATGCAGAAAATAAGCAGAAATACTTAATATGTAGCTTCAAGTTGGAAACAATAAAAGACTGTTCCCTATTTCCAAGGTGTTACTAAAGTGAACACAATATCTCTTTGAATTTAAACATAAATGTAACGGCCGCCATTTATACAAAGTAGTAAATTAAGCAGTCTCTAAATTAAGTCTCTTTTACATGTTATTCATGCAGTGTCATGTTATAAGTCATATTCTCTTGTAAACCAAAGCATGTACAGTATATACATTGCGTAATCCTACCACAGAGTAATACGAGCTTTCATAAAATTAATACAACATGAAAATAAAATTTGTTTTTAACCCCATATTTGTGCTAATTTTGTTCCTTTTCCAAAAGATAAATAAACACAATTAGTTGATGGTATATGAATGAGCAATAATTCTCTTATTCTCATTTTCCCATTTTTAAATATAACACTTCTTTTGTGCTACATGGAAGCTGCATCTTTCTCACTTCTAATTAACTTCTTGCCTGATCATGCACGGCACTTATTTCCACTTGCTCCCATTTGACCTGGTCACATGAAATTCTCTTCTGAGGATTCCCCATTAATAAGGATTAATGCGAAATCTCGGCGTCCCTGTTATTATATCATGACTGCAGGAAATCTCATTTTCGAGTCTGTTTAACATGCAGTGCATTCAGAGGGAATTGCATAAATACAGAAAAAGCATCTCCATAAAGACAAGCCAGTGCTATGCAAATATTCTTTGGCTATTATATTTATGTAATAGACAGACATTATATATAAACATTAATACAAAAAATTACAATTACACTTTCTAAGCATATAAAGCTTATATGTCACGCAATTACTGAAACTTTAGCAGCAGAATATTCAATAAAGTTGTTTTCATTTAATTATTATTACCTTATATGAACAAATTAAATAGTTGTATATATATATGCTAGCTGTTATCATTGCAGTAGTTTTAGATAGCCAGTCAATAACTTATTACAGTGATTTTAAATGCATTTAACATTGTTTAACAAGAGTGGTTATTTTGTAAAATACATTTATTTTTAGTTTACGTTTCAGATGTATAAGTACAAAAAAGCAAATTGGTAGTTGTAATGGTAAACTATTTCAATGGGACATAATAAATCTATGTGTAATAACATTTACTAAAGGTTACAAAGTAAAGCATTTTTGTTTTTTTAAACAGTCATAATTTATAATTCAGCATCCCCCAGCTATGTCCAGAAAATTATATTTATTGTAACTGTTGTAAGCTCATTATTAACCTGAATAATGCTGAATATACAGATCACACCCTTGCATAATTCACTTGCATAATATTAGCTAAGTAAAAGGCACCTAAAAATCCAAGCAAAATCCAGCAATTTAAGTTTTTTAATAGAATAGAATAGAATTCAACTTTGTCATTGCACATGTCACAAGTACAATTCAATGAAATGCAGTTTGCATCCATCCAGAAAGTGCTTTAGCCATAATGTTACAAAAAATATATATTAGCAATAAGATATATCGATATATTACAAAAATAGGCCTATTATAGGTATGAGAGTACAAAATATGGGTCTATTATGGATATGTTACAATGTACACGGTATGAAGGTATGTTATGAATATACTATAAGTATGTACAGGCTGTAGTGAGTGTACAAGCTATGTACAGGCTATGAACAGGATATAAATATGAAACTATACAGAATATAAATATGAACTAAACAGTTGTAAACAGTTGTAGAATTATAATTATCATATTGTACAAAATAAAATGATTGTTTATGCAGCAATGTAATGCTGCATAAATATATATGTATGCATAATGTAATGCTGTATTGCTTCTAAAGCCAAAGGCCATAAAATGCTCTAAGTTTAATCATTTGAAGAACTTGGTTTAGTGTATAGCATGGGGGTCTGTCTTAGTTAGTAGTATTGGTGCCTCACTCTTGCTGGGCTGGGGGTTTAAATCCCGTTCCACAATGTGTATGTCTGTGCTTTGCATGCTTGACCGGTGTTTCCTCCAAGTAGCACCCACATTGAAAAAACATACAATTACATACAAGTTGAATCAACTTAAAATATTTGAGGCAATCGATCACACAAAAGAGTAGAAGTTCCCTCAATGTAAATAATTTATCCAGTTTAACCTGTAAAAACCAGCTTCAACCATGAACATAAATAAGAAAGTTTCAATTAAATGAACAACTAATCACTAATCAAACTAATCATGCAGTTGTGATAAGAAGAAATACATTAGAGGAGGAGTAGGTGTGTTTTTGTGCAGTGCATAGTTTAGGTGACTTCCTTAGAGGAGCAGCAGGTGTGTTTTTGTGCAGTGCATAG
>JAODKN010000001.1:25515801-25546806 GCA_026774425.1 Petrocephalus zakoni
AAAATGAGACAGTGATGATGATGTCTAGGTTTTTTATCAAGAACTTTGAGGGTTTGTTTATATAACGAATGAATGGGAATAAGAGAGGTTGTACTGGCCTGAGACCAAGTTGTTAAGCAATAAGTAATGTAGGAAAAGATCATTGAATGCATATACATGATTGCAGCCTCTGTTGACATACAGTTTCGTATGAATCTAAAGTTTGCCAAATTAAATTTAACTTGCTGACAGACATTGTTAATTTGAGCTTTAAATGAGAGATTACTATCAATCATCATACCAAGATATTTATTTTATTCACTTTATAGTAACGGGCCTCGAAGCAATGAAGTAACACATAGAAGTGTTCAACAAGTCAAAATTTCCTCAAATTATAGACTCTTCAAAACAGCCTCCTTTGGCTTTGATGACAGCACTGCAGAGTCCTGGCATTCTTTCATCCAGCCTCTAGAAGTCACCACCTGGAATGCTTCTCCAACAGGCCTGAAGGAGTTTCCACAAGTTCTGTGCACCCTGCTCTTACTTTTCGATCCAACTCATCCTAAACCAGCTCTGTAGGGTTTATGTCAGGGGATTCTGGGGGCCAGGTCATCCGTCTCAGCACTCCATCGCATTCCTTGTTCACAAAATAATCCTTACTGCATAACCCCGAGATGTGCTTAGGGTTGTTGTCTTGTCGAAAAACAACTGATTTTCAGCTGGTGTCTCCAGATATTTGACTGGTATTGTATGTCACTTTGGATAAAAGCATCAGATAAAAAAAATAAAATGATAGTCAGAATATAGTAAAAAAATAATAAAAATAAGATAGTGTAAAAAACAGGGAGAGCACCGATGTTTCTGGGGGAGGTGAACTCAGGGGTCAAGCTCTCTAATCACCTGTAAGTTATTGAATGAAACAATTTGCGGTTTAAGAGAAGAAGGCTAACAAAATCTCCCTTTTCAACGCCCAATCCTCTTGTCCTGTAGGTCCGATTGGTTTCCTGAAGAATAAAGTTGTTTACAGAAGAATTCCTAATTGTATCAAACAAACCAGACCCAGAGGTTAAGGTTTTAATCTCAACTACACTACCACACTTAACTTCAATATCAGATTTCCACTTTAAAAAAAACCTCCGTTTCAAAAACGTCTGTAAAAGAGTTGCTGGAGCCGAGGCTTCTTTGATATCAAATGAAAAAGAAAATCCCTGTGTGTTCAGCATACCAATAATTATCAATCACCCCTGGAGCACAGCTGTGGCTCTGAGGCTAAGGGTCTGTGCTAGCAATTGGAAGGTTGCTGGTTTGAATCCTGTGAACGCCAGGAGTGGTTCTGCTCCATTGGGCCCTTGTGCAAGGGCCCTCAACCTGCAATTGCTTTGTCCTGGGTATGACGTCAACCTACTCCCAGCTCTGCCAACAGGTCCTCCAACCTACGGGGAAAATTTGATGGCTGGTGGCAGGATTGGCCACTGCAAAGACCGCTTCATGCGGTTCCACTCTGTTTGAACTAGTGTGGTGTTGAGGTCCTCATTCGTGAGGTGGGTGTGGCAATGTGCTTGTTCAAAGGCCCAAAAGACATGTAACAATGTTTAAGCGTTCAAAAGAAAGGGGAAGAGATCCTACAAAAATACATGCAGTTGGTTAGGAAGTCATTTTATTTAACCATGTCCTTAATATCCTCCAGTATATTGGAAGATTTTACTGAACATGTCAATAAAAGTGTGATTAAACTTCTCTAATACTAACATTTGTCTTGCTAACCTAAATCAAGGTATTGTTCTTTGGGCTTATCATGTTTTTGGTAAGGCCAATGTACATTCAGCCTTCTAGATAATGAAACCTAGGATCAAACAAGATTATTACCATACCAAGTGCAAATATTTTCTTCTTTTATGGTAAAGAAACGAAAGCTGTGTGCTGGAGCTAGCCTACTAGTGGGATGAAAATATTGACTATGTCAAGCGAGCTCTGTGTTCCTGAAACACCCCTGCGTTTCCTTGCTATGTTCCGTCTGCTCTGCAGATGAGATAAGTGTGCAAAGATCTCCAACACTGATAGAGCATTGGATGGTAAGGCCAACATTAGACCACAAATTCAATTATAATGGCAATTGCTTAGGATCTGTCGAAGACCTTCAGCTCTAGCAGAGATACATCAAATGATATTCTTTTAAAGTCTCTTGATTGGTGCTTTTGGGTTGGTTGATTGAGTAGCTCTGGTGGTGCTTACCAACCATTGAAACTACAGATAGTTAGGAGATGCTGAAGCAACAGGTTCTGCTAGCCAGCTAGCTCGCTATGACCTTCTGACTCGCTTCTGACTTGCTAGCCATTTATTTAGTTTATCTTTTGATATCTCAAGGGGCATGAAGTGACTTTTTGACTGGGACTTCAGGAACTACAACACTACCGCTGTCCATTTGTGTGGAGTTTGCATGTGCTCATTGTCTGCAGCGTGATTATGTATGTGTTGGCGTCCTGCAGTGGATTGGTACCACTGTCCCCCTCTGCCCTGTACTCTATGGTGCTGGGGATAGGCTCCAATCCCCTCTGCCCTGTGCTCTATGCTACTGGGGATAGGCTACAATCCCCTCTGTTCTGTGCTCTATGGCACTGGGGATAGGCTCCAATCCCCTCTGTCCTGTGCGCTATGGTGCTGGGCATAGGCTCCAACCCTCTCTTCCCTGTGCGCTATGGTGCTGGGGATAGGCTCCAATCCCCTCTATCCTGTGCTCTATGGCACTGGGGATAGGCCGCAATTCCTTCTGCCATTCCGCCTACGATGAGCAACTAGAAGATGGAAGAATGGATGGAGTTCAGCTTGGAGATAATGATATCTCCAAGTATCTCAACTGAATCTTTGCAAACTGAAATATCTACCTAATTATTATTGGTTTTAAACAAAACTTCTAACTGTATTTAACTAAATAATCATCCAAGTGGAAAACTGTTTTCTGACTGAATGCAGATGGATATTTTTTGCAGTTTTTTTCCATATAGAAATAAATTACACCAAAATCTTCTTTTCATCAGTCCAGTATCTGGGTTTTATTGTTAGGTAGTAGCATTCCATAATGGTTTTGTATTACATTATCATTAATTTCATTGTACTTAATTTTATTATTAAAGGAAATTCTATCACTACTGCTCATTTTCAGAGAATACCAAAATTGTGGTTATACTGCCCTCTACCGTCTAGGTTATAACATGGTAAGATTGGTTCTGTGGATGGTTTAAACATATATGAGAAATTATATGCTTTTAATGCCTTTGGTGTTTTTTTGTATTAAGGATTCGGGACCTCTGCCTGTGTTTGGAATGTTGTGGGAACAAATCCTGTGACCCTTGACAAATTACAGAGGATAATTTTTACAACGTATTTAACATGTAGACGTATTGAAAATTTTCAAGCTTAAAATTTTTTAGAAGTTACAGGGAAAATTTTTAGGTAATGAAGAAAAAAGTAACCTAGTAGCATCATCAGCAACATCCATCCATCCATCTTGAACCTGCTTATCCTGGTTTGGGTTGCCCAGAGCCTATCCCAATCAGCACAGCACTCAAGGCTGGGGTACGCTGTGGAGGGGATACATTAATACATTACATCACATACATTTAGTGGCGTGTGGCTTTGTGTGTTAAGTGTCCAGAAAGTTGTTGGTTTAAATCCCGTGGCTGGCAGCGTCATAATGCCACTGTTTGGCCATTGAGCAAGTTCCATGGGTGCCGGATAAACGAATAACCCTACACTCGATTAGAAGAAGACTGAAATTTTGTCAAACATGTTACCTGTACAATGACAAGACATTCCACATAATTAGATGATATCTGAGATGTTATTCTCACTGCATGTTCTCGGATTGAAGGAGACAGCTCATTTGACACATGGGGAGCATGCAGGCTCCACACACACAGAGCAGAAGTGGGTCCTAAACCTCAAACCTCAGAGATGTGAGGCAGCAGTCAGTAACGTACAGTGCCTCATCAAATCTGCAAGATAGCCAAACTGAGGAAATGATCTCTTCACTTCATAATTTATACTTAAAAATGTCTTATATAGAGGGAAAAGTGTTCCACTTTGTACTTCATAAGACTTCATAAGATTCAAGTCTTTAATCAGCGACTCATTACAATGATTAACACAGCAAGGAAACACTTCAAAAAATAACTCGGAAAAAAAAATCACACCACTTATATTCTAAAATCAGATATTCTACAAATACGTGTAGAGAAAAAACGGCAACATGAGGAATTTCCGCCCGAACCGCCAACACAGTTCATTTAAAAAACGTAATTTCAGATAACAGGAATATAGTTTATAAAATCTCACCATGCAGAGAAATACGAAGCCCCCACCCAGATGTTGTCAGTACTGTAAGCGCTGTCCTTGTAATCCTCCAGCGTGAGTTACACCGGATAGCGGAAATCGGTGGGACAGGACATGTCCCAGGAACATGGATCCTGCTTACTGCATGACAAATCCCCCCAGTGCCAAACAAAACGGAAACCTCTGTTGACAGCAGGGTAAGAGAAACCTACACACTCCTTTTTTGTCTTAGTTGTTTTTATGATCTTTAGAAAGTGGTTGCTTTCCATGTAGTATTTCAATCAAACTTCAGAGCACCGAGAATTCGTCAGTATATATGATAAAACAGTCTACGTGCGGAGTGAAATGTTACGAATGGGTAAGTTTTTTTGCGGAAAGTTCCCTCATTCCCTCATGTTTCACTACTATACTTGACTTTTATTCCTCAGCAAGTATTTTAATAGTACATATATATCTGGGGGGGGGCATGCATTGACCAAATCTTGTCATGTGATGTTACGGATACATGATTTACAACATATTATTAATGTTTCACATTAATTTTTCCATGATCTGCTGTTAATGAAAATGTGCTCTTTCCATAACCGATGGCTTCCAACGTAAACCAAGGCAAAGTAAATATTGCCATACTTCATGTAATACAATAACTTGATTTGATACATTCAAACATTTAAATTCTATGAGTCGTTTCATATTATACTATTTACCTGACTCGTGTGGACAAAATATAATGTAAGGCTAATTTATTAAATGATATGACGACAGATATGAGAGAAATAAAATAGTTTATAACTATAAGAACTCGTCTTCCAACGAGGCTCATGGCATATTACGTACATACAACCCTCCATGGGTTAAAAATAGATGTCGATGGGATCCTAGTGGAGCCCTCAACATCAGTCCGTAATGGGTGTCATTTTTGATCAGTTTCTTACATTTCAACCACACATCAGCTCACTAATACAGACAGCATTTTTTCATCTACGTAACATTGCTCGTTTGCACTCTTCCCTCAGTGTGAAAGATACTGAAACACTAATTCAAGCTTTCATCACTACCCGTCTGGACTACTGTAATGCATTATTTTATAGTCTCCCTAACAAATATATTAATAGATTACAGTATGTTCAAAACTCTGCTGCACGTCTACTTACGCACACAAAAAAATTTGCTCACATAATACTCGATCCTGTCCTCCCTGATTTACATTGGTTGCCAGTCTCTTCAAGAATCAAATATAAAATCATCCTCATCACCTTCAAAGCCCTTCATGGTTTAGCCCCTCGATCACTATATCTGTCTGAGCTACTCTTTCCGTACACTCCTGCCCGTACGTTAAAATCATCCGATGCAGACTTACTCACTGTACCCAAAAACAGGTTATCAACTATGGGTGGCAGAGCATTTAGTATAACAGCTCCCAAACTTTGGAATGCTCTTCCTCATAGTCTCAGTAAGGAAAAATCTGTTATCCATTTTAAACTCTTGTTAAAAACACATCTATTTAATGGATATTATTCGTCTTGTTTGTAACTTGCCTGCCTAGTTAAATGTTTTTTTTTGTAAAGTGTCCTTGAGTGTATGAAAGGCGCTATATAAATAAAACGTATTATTATTATTACAAACATTTCAATTCAGGTCTAAATTATGTTTATAATTTCAGAACAGATCATATAATGAAGCACGTTAACTGACAGAATTGTCTGGGGAAAACAGAGATGCTACGTATTTCCATTTATAGTGAATGTTATATTTAGCGCATCGTACTGGGAAGGGGTTGACCTGTCTGTCGTAGGTTGTTGTTGTTGAACTATGCGACGCTTCCTAACGGGAAGACGCTGACAAAGGGTAAAGGAAGGAAAGGCCGCGTACAGATGTAGAAAAGGCAGAGAACTCGCTTGTCTTTTATTTTGTGAAAATAGGCGGAAATACGATCAGAATCATCAGTAGAGTCACTGGAGATTTACGAGGGGGTCGTATTTTAATGAAAAGTGATGAGAACACACTATTTCAACTAATCAGTGTTAATTTATCCACAAATAGGTAAATTATTGTATTAATAACAGCTCCAGCAACTCAACTGCTTATTATATCCTACTATTTTAATAACAATTAATCAATAACACCGATGTAGGCTACTTTCCATTTGAGAGGCGCCACTGACCACTGTTTATTTTATTTGCTGTTTAAATTTCGCATTGCCAGGTGCATCTAATCTAAATTACCCCAAAACAGACACAGATTGTAAACCAGAACTGGGTGTAGTGGCCCGTTGTGTATGAGAAGCTGTAAATGTATACATTTATTAGTATGCATAAACATCCTCTGGCTTTACTCAGTTTGTATTCTTCCTCAAAGGAGCAAGCACTGACTTTTTCCGCTGAGCCTGACAGCCTCAGAAGCCTCTGTGTTTCCTGTATTGCTTTGGTTCTCATAGTACAAGCCAGTGGGTTCCTTTAAATCAGAGCTAGATAAGATTTTAACAACTCTGAGCTATTAATTAAGTTCTCCCCAAACGAGCTGGATGGGCCGAATGGTCTCCTCTCGTTTGTATATTTCTTATGTTCTTACAAACTACTGCTTGGATAAGAGTAGTATCAAAATATCAATGCTTTGGTTTTAAATAAAGAGAATCAAAATTACTGTTGTTTACTCTTTTATATATTCAGAAGAAAAGTAATCTTTTCAAAAACAACTAAAATTAAATAATCAACCCAGGTAGCAAAATGCTAGCATTTGTGATTATATGTGATATGTGACAAAAAAGCATAATACCACTACATTCTTGGACCGTATAAATACAGTTTAATGTCTGTGTGAACTTTTAACCAAATGGACATGGTTTCTTATAACTTTTCTTCAAAATGAAGTCAGGCACTTCCTGCCAAACAATAAAATGTGACACTTCATCCGAATAATGTCCAGACCTCTCCAAACAGCCCTCAAACCATTCTGGCAGATATTGGTGGTGGCTTCTTGCCATATTAAACAGCAGTCTTGAAGGCTATTTTTAGAAGACATCTATAAACATACAACATATAATAAATATATAATATACATAAATCATAACACCCAACTCAATACTGGTACAACATATTGTACAACAAAGTTAGTATATACAAGTACAATGTCAAGTATAGTAAACAAAGGAGAAAGGTTACTGACTAAGTCTGCATAAATAACTCATCGAACGTCGGGTGAAGGATGATTTCATAACTTTGGCCTGTTTATTCACACAGGAGCCATGATTCCGGTAACGGAATTCCGGCAGTTCTCGGAGCAGCAACCTGCGTTCCGTGTCCTCAAGCCCTGGTGGGACGTGTTCACCGACTACCTCTCCGTAGCTATGCTTATGATCGGGGTCTTCGGGTGCACGCTGCAGGTCCGTGCCGTCTCATGTCAGATGGAGTTGTGTTTCCAGCTCCAGAAAGATGCCGTACCGCTGCTTATTCCTGATGTGATGTTAGTGATGCTGATGAGCATAAGGATACTGACGAGCACTATCATCAGCACCAGTAAAGCAAGCAAGTTCATTTAAATGCCATGTATGATGTCATTACATTCAGTTTCAGATCCAGCTGCATATAGGCTGTTTCTTTGAGCTATTCTGTTTTTAGTGCGGCTATTTGGAGTTTCTAATTGGGCTGTAGCACATGATCATGCCCCCCACTCCCCACATAACCATGGATGGATGGATTTATAAACATCTTTAGCACTTTTTTTAATTAATCGATAGCAATCTTAGATAGCCTTCTTGTCACTGCTGTTTTATTGCATCGTAGTTTTTATTTTGCAGTTTCTCACACACTCTACTGATATCATTGCTCTCGGCTACCCACTTCATTTCATTCTAAGTCCTACAGGCTTAGATGAGTGACTTTTAACACAATGTGAAGAGAGTGATATGATGATTCTACCTGTAGCTTTGCAGGCAGCTGACTGACAGGAAGCATCAATGCACAGCGGTAAGAGACAAAGTCTCAAAGAGATGGTACATTGGCTCCTCCTTACTGTAGCACAGAGGGGTTTGGCCCTGGGTTCAATCTGTAGGACATATTTTGACTTGACCATAGGAGATGCATGTAACAGTTACTACTGACCAAAACTATCCGTTTTGTTCATTATCTGATTGTGATTATCCATTTATTTAATTTCAGGTAATGCAGGACAAAGTCATTTGCCTTCCCAAAAGAATGTCTATGCCAAACCAATCTGTACCTTTGCAAAACACATCTGAGACCATGCTCGACCCTACCGTAGCTCCTCATGCTAATTATTCACCTGAACCAGCGGTACAAGAAATGAAGGGATTAAAAACGAACCTGGACCTGCAGCAGTACAACTACATAAACCAGATGTGCTACGACAGAGCATTGCACTGGTATGCCAAGTATTTCCCTTATCTAGTCCTTATACACACAGTCATCTTCATGGTGTGCAGCAATTTCTGGTTCAAATTCCCAGGATCCAGTTCAAAAATAGAGCACTTCATTTCCATTCTGGGCAAGTGTTTTGATTCGCCGTGGACTACTAGGGCTCTGTCCGAGGTGTCCGGGGATAACCCCGAAAAAAAAGAAAGCAAGAAAACGAACCTTAACATATGCACAATAGAGAGTAATCTAGAAAAAAGCCACTCCCTCAGATCCAATCCTGAGAAGTTTGTTGTTGACAAGCCAGTTGCGAGAGCTTTAGACAAGAAGGAAGGTGAACAAGCAAAGGCTCTGTTTGAGAGAGTAAAGAAATTCCGCCTGCACGTTGAAGAAGGTGAATTGCTGTACATCATGTATGTTCGCCAGACTGTGCTCAAAGTGATGAAGTTCATTTTAATTATCATATACAATAGCAGCTTAGTGTCACGTGTGCAGATGAATGTGACATGCAATGTAGACATACAAGACATGACTGGATACAAACACTTCTTTTGCAATCATACAATGGCGGACTTATTCTCCAAACTGTCGTATTGTTACTTGTGCTTTGTGAGCGTTTATGGACTCACGTGCCTTTATACATCAATCTGGCTGTTTTACCGCTCACTCAAGGAGTATTCCTTTGAGTACGTGCGACAGGAGACCGGAATTGACGACATTCCGGATGTGAAAAATGACTTTGCATTTATGCTGCACATGATCGACCAATATGACCCTCTATACTCCAAGCGGTTTGCGGTGTTTCTTTCAGAGGTTAGCGAGAACAAGCTGAAGCAGCTCAACCTCAACCACGAACTGACCGCTGAGAAACTGAGGCAGAGGTTACAGATCAACTCCAGCAACAGGCTGGAGCTCAAGTTCTTCATGCTGTCCGGGTTGCCAGATACCATCTTCGAAGTAACGGAGCTTCAGTCTCTAAAGCTCGAGATCATGAACAATGTGACGATACCTGCGGCCATTGCCCAGCTGGAAGACTTACAAGAGCTGTCACTATACCAGTGCTCTGTAAAAACCCATACTGCTGCCACCTCCTTTTTAAGGGAAAATCTGAAGGTTCTGCGGGTAAAATTTGATGATAGCAGGGAACTACCCCAATGGATCTACAGCCTTCGCAATCTAGAGGAGCTGTATCTGATTGGATCTTTGAGCCCTGACATTTCAAAGAATATTAACTTGGAGTCGCTGCGTGAGCTCAAGTCCCTCAAGATTCTCTCTCTGAAGAGTAACCTCACTAAGATTCCCCAGAGCATCGTTGATGTTTCAAGTCATCTACAGAAGTTCTGTGTCCATAATGATGGAACTAAGTTGGTCATTCTTAATAATCTGAAAAAGATGGTCAACCTGACCATTCTGGATCTGGTGCATTGTGATCTTGATCGCATTCCCAGTGCCATATTCACGCTTACGAGTCTGCAGGATCTGGACCTGAAAGACAACAATCTCAAGTCTATAGAGGAGATAGTACACTTCCAGCAGCTGCGCAAGCTCACCTGCCTCAAATTGTGGTACAATGCTATTACCTACATACCTGAAAATATCAAGAAGTTAGGTAGTTTGGAACACCTCAACTTTACCCACAACAAGATCGAGATTCTTCCCTCCCATCTGTTCCTATGTAATAAACTACGCTACCTAGATCTGTCCTTCAATGATATCCGTTTCATTCCACCTGAGATTGGTGTCCTCCAGAGCTTGCAATACTTCTCTGTTACCTGCAACAAGATTGAGAACCTTCCAGATGAGCTGTTCTTCTGCAAAAAGCTCAAAACCCTCAAGCTGGGAAAGAATACTTTGTCTGTACTTTCACCAAAAATTTCCTATTTAGTTCTGCTAACACACTTAGAGTTGAAGGGCAATCATTTGGAGGTTCTGCCGGCTGAGCTGCTCTTCTGCCGGAACCTAACGCGCAGTGGATTTGTTGTGGAGGACCATCTCTTTGAGACGTTACCATCAGATGCTAGGGAACAAATGAAGGTTGAGTAACTTAGAGTAACCAGATATTTGGCTCCAAATTCTGACTGGCGCATTATGAATGAAGTTATATTTTTTATAACACCAGTGTCTTTTTCTATTTGGTGAGTATGTTTTTAAATGTTTCCACTATTTGCAGTAAAAATTTTAAAAATCCTTATACATACAGGGAGTCCTCATTTTATGACACAGTTCCTCCTGCGACAGTAATGTAACCCGAATTTTGGCGTAAGTCGAAACACACCCTAGCCTAAGTCACTTACCTATCCTAACACAGTTGTAAAATCATAATTTAGAACATAAAAATTATGTAGCGGAATTCATGCCACCTTGAAATACAAAAAATGACTTTGGTATATACGGAAAAACAATCGACATGACGTATTTGTATTGTTTTACAATGCGCAGCATGCAGAAACTGAGCCATGTGGAAATGCAATGCACAAGAGTCATTGGTTTTCAGTGAGTGTCGCGAGGAGAACGTGACATAATGAAAAGCAAATCCATCATTCCATTGCTTTGCATCTTATTTAACTACCATCCAGAAAAACAATTAGAAAGGTTTGCATTATACAAAATTAAACTAAGAAATTGTGCCACATCACACTGAAATGTAATGACCACATGACATGAGAGGGACTTACTGAAGACCAGGGTTGACTGCGAGCGGGGTTTATATTACTTTTAATGAGCGTACTTCTTTACCCAGGACAACACTCTGTGTTGGGGGGGGGGATGTATACATATTCTAAGGGAATATTGCATTGTGGGATTTCTTATCACAACTATTCATCACACCACCTTTGCTCTGCTCCATCGGTTCATTTTCAAAAAGTACATGCTGAAATCATGCCACTGAGAATGAGCGTAAAAAAGTTGCTATGCGCAATCAAGCTAGTTCGCCCACATAGTCCCTAAGTAGGACACTTTATGTGAGTTTGCATCGTAAACTTGAAACGTCGTATGTCGAGAACCTTGTAACCCGAGGACTCCCTGTATTTCCAAAATCTGAACACAGTTTCTCAGAAGTTGTGTCTACATTTTGTTATGAAGTCAAGGATTTATACTGTGCTGTATAAGCTACATGCCTGCAGCTTATTTGTTTCAATTTCTTACTTAGTATACGTTTTAGTCTTGATTCAAACTGGGAAATGCATTGTCATTCCAGCTTACTGGTATATGAGCACAAAATTGCCAGTTATCTGAAGGAAAAAAAGAACTAGATTAATTCAAAACTGTTGATATAACAATATATATTTTTATGTATCCACCTCTGTGTGCAGCTTTTATTCCCCTCACATTTCATGATTTGTACATGAAAACTAACTTGCTGACACATGAGTTACAGCCAATTAAGTAACATTATTAAGTCTTAATTACACAAAGTACAGTAGCCACCAAAGGTTTTTATCCACCAGCTGATAATTTGCATAGACTCTAGTAATTCAGTTCAGTTCTGTGCTTTATTGTTGTCATTGTACACATGAGCACAATGATGCTCCTTGAGTGAGAAGACCTCATTTGTAAACAATACGTACAAAATACCCAATAAATATGGGCAAAGTCAAGTATGGATGTCAATTTTAAGCCAGGTAGCCAAGCTTTATAACAGCCAGGATTTTTTAACCTGGTAATATAACTATCAATATACACCAGTCAGCCATAACATTAATACCACTGATAGATGAATCTCATTACAATGGTACCTGTCAAGGGTGCAAGTACACAGTCAGTTCTTGAAGTTGATGCATTGGAAGGAGGAAAATTGGGTATGCATCAGGTTCTGAGCAACTTTGACAAGCGCCAAATTGTCATGGGTAGATGACTGGGTCAGAGCATCTCCAAAACGGCAGATCTTGTGGCGTTTTCGCTGATATGCAGTAGTCAGTACCTACCTAAAGTGATCCAAGGAAGGCCAGCAGGTGAACCGGCAACAGGGTCATGGGCCCCCAAGGCTCACTGATGCACGTAGGGAGGGAAGGCTATCGTATCTGATCTAATTCCAAATTGCTGAAACAGTACCTGCTCCAGTCTGATGAGTCTCATTTCTGTAACATTAAGCAGATGGGCGGGTGTGTGTTCCTGCTTTATCTAGGGAAGAAGGCAAGCTGGCAGAGGCAGTATGATGCTCTGGGAAATGTTCTGCTGGGAGACCTTAGGTCCTGGCATTCACATCACAAAGCCCTTACTTTTACATGTATCACCTACACAAACATTGCTGCAGACCAAGTGGACCCCATCATAGCAACAGTATTCCCTGATGGCAGTGGCCTCTTTCAGCAGGACAATGTGCCTAAATTGTTCATAGTGTGTGAATGTGCCCTGTGATGGACTGGAATCCTGCCCAGGGTGTCCCACTGGCTTGTGGCCTGTGCTGCCTGGGGAAGGCTCCTGGCTCTCCATGCTCCTCTACTGGATAACCAGTATGGAACAAGGATGGATGGTTGATCAGTGTAGCTGTTGTTTTTCCTCTGTCCTTGTCTTTCCTTTATCTTCTTTCTTTGGTGCAGTGTGTGGCTTCGCAGGCTAAGCCTCTGTGCCTGATTCGAGCAGAATAGTCACATGTCTGTGGGCCCTTGAGCAAGGCCCTTAACCCCCCCAGCTCCATGGCCACGTGGCAATTGGCTGCCCTTCACTGGCAAGCTTGCGCTCACTTAGAAATGTGCCTGTGTGTCATGGAGGGCAAGATGGGGTAGGCAAAAAGAGAAATTCCCCACAGGAATCAATAAAGTGTCATTATTATTATTGCTATTATTATTATTTTTCTCTCTGTGGTCTTTGAGCCTATGATTTACCACTTGGAGTGATATTTATAGGTCTCCCATGTCATCATTTTATTGCTACAATGATAATGATAATCAAATATACTCATCGCCTAATAGTTAGTAGCATGTATATAATCTGTGTGATAGTAATGAAGATGTAGTCTGTTTATATTAATGTATATTCTGTACATACTTATTAGGTTAACTGGCATAAATATACTATTCACCCTGGTATCATGTACTTGTCCATAGAGGCAATGTGTTATTTTAATTTGTAACAGTTTAATAAAGCCTTCTTAACTAAGAGTCTGTTGAAACAAATAGCATACATGAGAGGAACAGGTAACACTTTACTTAAGGGTGATCTTCATAAGGCTACATGACACCAACATAAGCCCTTCATGACAGCTGACATAACTTGTAAAAAGCATTTTAAAAAAGGTCTGTTCCAACTTTTGTAACTGCCATAAATACTGACATTGGGAACGCCTGTATCAGGTTGACATATCACTTATGTCGAGTGTTGTAGATTTATGCTGACAAAGTTTTTTACATTTTTGTCACTTTTTTTCATTCAAGTGACATAAAATGTTATATGACTAACTCTACACTTCAGTGTGTCAGAGTGATATAAAGTGACACCATGTTATATAAAGCCAGCTGTAAAACAGAAGGTGACTACTTTGTAGAGGAGGGTTACATGGTCACAATGAACAGCAGCTTGATCTGAATGTCACAAAAGAATTTGGAAATTATGAATCCCGAGAAGTTTTCATCATTTTTTTTTTCATTATAGGTGTTACAAACTAAATATGAATTGCATGAATTGAGACTGACAAAAACTGACTTAATACAATTGATGGCCTAAAATGAATATGCTTTACAAACAATAAAACCATATATTCTTATGAGCTCCAGGCTAGGGTTGGAGCCCGACAGAAAGGGGAAAGGGAATACGAGGAAACACAAGGGTTGTTTTTTTTAATAGCTTTTTATATTTTCATGTCACGCCCTGCCATCCTGCCCATTCCGTTTTCTCCCTAGTGGCTCTAATGAGCCAACGAGCCACACCTGTTATGTGTTAGTCTTACCTCTCATTCCCGGCCTCATGTAAACTCACTCCAGCTGCCTCTCATTGTGAGCTCTTAGTACTCTTTGTTATAAAGGCTTCCCAGGCTTGTGCTCACTAGTCCAATCATGGAAGTTGCCTGCTAGCCGCCTCATTTGATCCCCTGTCATCCTGTTTATTTCCCCTTTCTGTTAATAAAGATCCCAATAAACAATCCCCTTTGTTTGCCCTCATGCATCCTGTGTCCTCTGTCCTTTAAGAGCATGACAGTTCATTGTCAATAAAATGTGGTACGGTTTCATTTCTTGTCAAATATACACTACAAGATGTCTATCATTACTAATCCAAGTCTTTGCAAAGTCATTTCTGTAAACCCTACAGGCAACTGAAACCATGATGGTGCTAATTTGTGTCATGACCACATGTCGCAATAACTGAATATTTTCCGATGTGGCGCCCTCGGCCAGCATCACCATCGGCAAGTCGGCGCCCCCTCTGTAGCTGGCGCCCTAAACGGCCGCCTATAGGATTGACCGGCTCTGATGAGATGAGCTGAATCATCTTAATCTTCTTATTCGTGATTATGCCGTACGTTTAACTCCTTGTAGCCCGAATGCTTTTATTTGTTATGTTTTTTAGTTTGCAGGTTATAACAATATATAGCCAAATGCCAGTCCAAATATCCAAATATTAGGAAAAATATTAAGTACGTAATGCGTTAAACTTTCTTCCATATGTCCGTAAAGACACTAATTCATCATTATGAACGACATTTGGCTACTTTTGGTAAATGAGTTAAAGATGTAACACAACAAGCAAGTTCATATCAGTCTTCTCAGAACAGATATAGTGCTTGTGTGTTGTCAAAAGCAAAGATCTTCGTTTAATTACATACTGCAATCGCATTCAGCCAAATACTGTAATATGTGTACGGATTAGCTACAATATATCGATGCTGGAAAATAAAAAGACTGTCCGTGCAAAAATATGCTACCACTTTTACAAAAAAAAAAGGAAAAGAGTGCTTTCATGGGTTTCTGACAATTTAAGGACATAACAGATAAGTTGCAGTCCCAACTAATATTCTCCATCAATCAGATATGGTACCAAAATTTATATTAAAATATTGCCTTTTATTGGATCGATAAATGATCACTCTGTATTTATTAAAAATAAAATGGCATTTGAATAAGATCTCAGCATGGGAGAGACGCAGCTGGGAAATTGCCTGGAACTGGCGCAGACTGGTTAGCCGATCCAGCGCGGCGCTACCTCGCAAAGTGGGACGGAAGAGGGAATTATCGACTTCGGAAGGGGAAACGAAGCATCGCCATTGCTTGCTTTTAAACTCGCATCTAATCGGCATATTTCGCATAGGTGTAAATAATAACAGTAATAATAATAAATAATAATAGTAAACAGGACAGCGCTAAAGAGAAGACAGAAATACCGGCGTCTGCTTACATACACCGGATCATGGCCTAAAGCCTATACACTGTGCGAGCCAATTGCATGCTGTGACTGCAGACCAGGTTTTTATTTTATTTACACCTCGTTTATGATAGGCATATTAGCAGGTGGAACGAAATATATTGTAATATTGCAGCGTGCTAAGCAATCGTTCACTGGTTATAAGAATGCTGCAGCTTATAACAATGACGTATATTGTCATTCCTGCATTATAAGAATAAGGATTTGTTTGATGGCAACCTAAGTGTATAGGTACTGGACATTATTTAATCATCTGGTACAAGGCATGTTCTGTAGCTTCGATGGTTTTAATATAATATTTTACTTGTCCGCACGTCTTACTGATCAGTAAGTATATGCTCACATTTTTTCCAAATACTAGTTCACGTGTAGTTTATTTATGACGAACTTTAAGGTGTGCTAAACGGCGACCAGTGTGTTTATTATAAAGCAGAATGGCTTGGAGGTGTACAGCTTTTGTTGGATATGAGTGTTAAGCAAGGCAAGTTCAATAGCCTCGCGAAATGCATTCATTTTAATATAGGTTTCCCGCATAATAAAAACAGCATGTTACATTGAATTATTTTCTTTATATCTAAATGTTTGCCGCTATTGAACCTGCTCTTCTGTTGTCACATGGTATGAATGACATTAATTATTGATAGGGTAAGGCGTGTGGTTTAAATGTTATGTGCATCGCTTGGATTAACCCATATTACTGCCGCGATGTTTTCTGCAGATATTTGTAAGGTCCAGTTGTTACACGAACCTGTATAGTTTTCAAATATAAACTACCTTTGGTTGGTCTGGAAATTCTGTCATATAAATGAGCAGTACACCTTTTGATGATTATAGTACGATGAAATGTCTTGCCCTTCTAAAATTTATATACTGAAAATCGTGAAAGTAGATTTAGTATAGCGTGTGGTGGAGTATTATTACCATGCCCGCGATTTTTAAATGTTAATGGTTTGGTTAACCAAAACTGGTATGTGTACTGAAACTTCTAAGAGCACTTTGACGGTTTCCATCATGCGATTGATTCTGATGATTTATATCGTTACAATTATCTACGCAAATATAATTTTATAGTTATGGTTAAATTATGGTTTTGAAATTTTCATTGTATGATATTCAAAGCAGCTAGTGACCCTGAAATCATTTGTTGCTGTTGAATCCTGGGATGTCATTTTGGGTAGGGAGTACTCTAGCTTAACAGCTCCAGGGTTGGGATCAGCCTAATACTATGTGCTTCGATGATCTCTGAAAGTTATTATCTTGAATAACATTACTGTATTTGGATAGTCACATTTAAACCTGATCTGAAACGCTAATCTAAAGATTAGCCATTATGCTACAGAGTATAAAAGTTCAATCAGTCCTATTTATTGAGTTTGCTTCTCTTTTGTGAGGTGTTGATTAAAGCACACAATGGTTGCACAATGGAGCATGAATTGTGATAAAGCAGTCTGGGGGCCCTCAGGTGTTTGGATGGAATATGATGTACTGTATATCGGAAGTTAAAATGCAAAAACAGTCTCGCTGAGGAGGATATGCTAGAACAATGTTGCCGTAGAAGTAGGACCAACGCGTGCAGTCAGTGTTTGCCCAGGGACATCTTCACTCTCTATTACGAGATTAAGATATGCGTAACACAACATGCTTTACTAAAATGTTATATTCTGAGTCCCAAGTCACTGGGGCAGGCAGGCGGGGTAGTGGTTAAGGATGCCACCCTGTTTGCCCAATCCGCAAGTACTGCTGAGGTACCCCGAGCAAGGTACCATCCCCAAGCACTGCTCCCTGGGTGCTCATGTAGCTGCCCACTGCTATGTCACATGGCTTAAATGCAGAGGACACATTTTGTTGTGGTGTGTCAACAATGACAACTAATCACCTTCATTTCACGTAGTTTTAGTGTGTGAGATGTTGTATGATAGAATTGATTATGTACGTTCTTAGACACCTGTTGGGCCCAGATAATTGAAATTCTTCTTAGTAGACTATGAGGAGGTGTGGGTACAGGAGGAGAGTGGCAGAGCCAGTGGGATTCTGTGTTAATTATTATGCCTGGCATTGCCTTGCAAGCATGTCAGTATGGCAAGGAACCCATTATTTCCCAGGGAGGAGGACCTCAGTCCTCACAAGTTGAGCAAACCTGTTTTGTAGTAAGGAAGGAAGAATGGGAGACTTAGAACATAGTAGAAATGCTGAAGGAGCTTGGCAGTATTAACCTGTAGGGTCTCCCCTTATTTCAGCCCGAAGGAGGAGGCTGAGGAAACAGATGGAGATGCACGAGTATGAGCGGGATTCCGAGGACCTGCCCAAGGGTTTGCTCTGCAAAACACAGACGGTCAGCCGCTGTCTCTAACATGCCACACGTAAGGTGACCTGTTAGCTGCCACTCACTGCGTCTGAGACTCCCGCAGCCAAGCGGCACCATCTCCCGAGGCTGGCGGGCAGACACTGTCTGCTCCAGAGGTAGTGCACCCAGAGGAGCCGGCCTGACCTCCAAGCACCAGGTAGCTATGCATGGATTGCTCACCACAATTACTAGGGAGAAGCAAAGAAACCAGAAACAGCAACGGCAAATCGTAAGGGACTCTGCACTTTAGATTATGTTTCGTTTATGCAGCATATGCTTTTTTTCCAAGGGGTTGTATGACTGAGAAGTTAGTCCCTGAAGCAGATGGGAGTTGAGGACCTTGCTCAAGGGCCCAGTGGTGATATCCCTCTGCCAGTTTGAACTGGCAGCCTTCCAATCACAGGCACAGCATCCAGCTGAGCCACCCACGCATTCGCTCACCATTGGTGTAATTGGGCTACTCTGTCACCTGATCTTATAGCTGGCCTGAGGCTGCCGCTACAACTGGGTGTCCTTCCGAGTCTTTGGTCGGACACTGAGCGTTGAGAGGGAGAGAGAAAGAGACACTTCCATGGGGACCCTAGGTTGGCAGCTGTATTACTTGCTCAGCTCAGGTGGCCCATTAAGCTTGCTATATTTATGACATTCTCTCATGTTTTGTTAAACCACTATAAGTCATGGAAGCACTTAAGGAAGCAGAAGTGTGCTCTGTTTATCACTGTGCAGAGGCATCGTAACTCTTCTGAAGACTGGATCATCTCATAGATCCATCCATTTTCTATACCTGCTTGTCCTGTGCAGGGCTGCTGGAGTCCAGAGCATATTCCGGTAGCTACGGGTGCAAGGCAGGGAATAAACCAGTATATTTTTAGTATATTGATCTACGTTTACAGTTGTGCCCCCTCTCAGATAATATTTTTCTCAAGAATTAAAGTAAGTAGCATATTGAGTATTTTGCTAACATTATGACTACTTAATTGCCATTGCAGGTACATTAATTACAGAAGACAGACAGGTAGACTGCCATCTCTCGACTGCCCAGAGTGTGTGCATCTGCTCTGCTATTGATTACCTTACTGTCGAGGGTATTGTCCTGCCCTGTGTGGCCTTGGAAAGCCGTACTAGATAAGTGGTTAGAAGATAGATGGGCTATACAAATACAACACAAACAATTCATATTATTGACAGCTTACCTAAATGGCTGTCATATGGAAACATCTAAGGTGAGTTCTAATTGAATGACACAGCAGTGATCAACTTATAGTTTCTCATGTACTGATTTGGCCAGAATATTAGATGACCCTGATTATACAACGACCCCCACACCCCACAGCAACTACTTTTGTAAAAAAATGATTGTAATACCAAATCTTATCTTTGTAAAGAAACAATTTTATATACGAATATATAAGAAGTTAACCATCTCATTGTTAAAAGCAACCACAGGCAATCGCATTATGATAAATGTTTTAAACAGCAAACATTCTAAACATTATTTAAGCGGGAACGATAGGTAGTCAGTATTACAAACTCCACAACCGCATGTTATTGATGCAGCAGATCCACATAAAAATTATTTTAATGAATAGGATTACAGCTTGTTTAAACTGAAATTTGCTATTTTTATTAACAGCCACTATTGGTTCAATACTAGCAGCAGCACACATGGTGAAGCCAAAAATTGACACAACATTCGCGACTACACGCTAATGAACGCACGCATCATATGGCAAACATTACATTACCATTAAAATGAATTTATCATTTGCCATTAAAATGAATACATGAATACACATATTCATTTCCACTATTTAAAGATACACTCAGTAAGGTGCATACCATGCCAATAAGGGCATAATTAGACCTGCTGACCAATCCCATGGTGTCAAATACATGTCAGCCAATCGTGGACAGTGGGTGGGATCAGAACAAATGATGTTTTCCTCTGGGACCCTATATAAGCGGTGCACCAAATCAGTGGTGACAGAGGTGATCACTGCTCATACTATGTCAATTCTGTTGATAACATTAAAACTATACAGGTGACAGAAAAATTCTGCCGTTATATGTGTATAATATTATGTTAATAATATTAATAATATTATAACATGACCACAGTTTTTTAGATGTAGTTTTTGGGAAAAAAATATTTCTTTGCTTTAGACATGCATTGAATTATTTATTGACTTTATTTGTTTTTAATTTGTGTAAAAATCAATATGGTGCAAAAGAATGGGCTTCACTTCTAATGATATTGTGAGAGTGCGGGACTCCAACAATATAAAAAAGCACTCTAAAGAAGGTGTCACACTGAAACGCATCTGTGTGTTGTGGGCAGACGCTTGATAAAGTTGGATTGAAGCTACGTGCGACCTCTTTTTCCCTTATTCATTTACTTTGTGTAAAACAATTATGCAACATGGCCCAGGAGTAAATTATTCAGCTGATATGTTCTATTTCAGAGTATTCTCTGGTGTGTACAATTAATACATACTACAGATTAAATAAAATGGAATGTTTTTACAAAGTCAAATATTTAAAACCACTTTTTACGTCTGTTTCAGGAATGTTTACCCTAACAGAAGTAGCCTCTCTTAACGAAGTCCAACCAACATACCGAATATTGAAACCATGGTGGGACGTCTTCATGGATTATCTCGGTATCGTCATGCTAATGCTGGCGATATTTGCCGGCACCATGCAGTTAACCAAAGACCAAGTGGTTTGTCTTCCCATTTTGGAATCTGGGGAAGAAACAAGCAAGTCAAACACGTTCACCGTGCAAAGGCCACCTGAGAGCGTTACCACTGGGAATGCGGCGAATGTCAACAGGGTCACTTTAGCTGCTGCACCACTAAGTTCTAAGGGTCAGCCAGACAGTATTGTTCGTGAATTCCATTTCTCCCAATCAGTCGCTGTCAAAGAGGACAAAATACCAGGACGACCTCTGGCAACAGGGGTTAGAACAAACTTGGATTTTCAACAGTATGTCTTTGTTAACCAGATGTGCTACCATGTAGCCTTGCCTTGGTATTCGAAGTACTTTCCGTACCTTGCTCTTATCCATACCATTGTACTCATGGTAAGCAGTAACTTTTGGTTCAAGTATCCAAAGACTAGTTCTAAAATTGAACATTTTGTATCTATCCTGGGGAAATGTTTTGAGTCTCCTTGGACCACAAAAGCTTTGTCTGAGACAGCCTGCGAGGACTCGGAGGAGAATAAGCAGAGACTTACCGGTGCATCCTCTTTACCAAAGCATTTTTCGGTGAGCAGTGAAGATGGAAGTCCCAACCAATCTGCCCCTGTGCTGACCAAAACGGGGGTGAAATTCTCCACTGAGAAGCCTGTCATTGAAGTTCCAAGCATGACAATCCTAGACAAGAAAGATGGAGAGCAGGCTAAAGCTCTTTTCGAGAAGGTGAGAAAGTTCCGTGCCCATGTTGAGGACAGTGATATGATCTACAAGCTTTATGTTGCACAAACCATTATCAAAACGGTGAAGTTCATTTTGATCCTGTGTTACACTTTAACTTTTGTTGCCTCCATCAATTTTGATCACAGGTGTGAACCTAATATCAAACACCTAACTGGATATGCAAGCTTCCACTGTACGCATAACATGGCATACATGTTAAAAAAGCTACTTGTTAGTTATATCTCTCTTATATGTGTTTATGGCCTAGTATGCATATACACTTTGTGCTGGCTGTTTTGGCGTCCTCTGAAGGAGTACTCCTTTGAGAAGGTCAGAGAGGAGAGCAGCTTCAGTGACATTCCAGATGTTAAGAATGACTTTGCTTTTCTTTTGCACATGGTTGACCAGTACGATCAGCTGTACTCCAAGCGTTTTGGTGTGTTTCTCTCAGAAGTTAGTGAGAACAAGCTGCGGGAAATAAGTCTGAATCACGAGTGGACCTTTGAGAAGCTGCGTCAACACGTGACCCGGAACAGCCAAGACAAGTTAGAACTCCATCTCTTCATGCTTTCTGGAGTTCCCGATGCAGTGTTTGATCTCACTGATCTGGAAATCCTAAAACTGGAGTTAATTCCTGAGGCTAGGATCACAGCGAAGATTTCCCAGATGACTAATATTCAGGAGTTACATTTTTATCACTGTCCTGCCAAAGTTGAGCAGACTGCATTCAGTTTTCTTCGTGACCACCTTCGGTGCCTTCATGTCAAGTTTACAGACGTTGCAGAGATTCCCACGTGGGTTTATTTGTTGAAGAATTTGAGGGAACTGTATTTGGTGGGCAACCTGAACTCTGAAAATAACAAAATGATTGGTTTAGAATCACTCCGTGATTTGAGGAATTTGAAGATCTTGCATCTGAAGAGCAATCTCACTAAGATTCCATCTAACATAACAGATCTTTCCCAGCATCTCACAAGACTGGTAGTGCATAATGATGGTACTAAACTTTTGGTACTTAACAGTCTGAAGAAGATGATGAACTTAGCTGAACTGGAGTTACATAATTGTGAACTGGAAAGAATCCCTCATGCTATCTTCAGCTTGACTAATCTGCAGGAGCTGGATCTGAAATCAAATAACATCCGTACCATCGAAGAAGTCATTAGTTTCCAGCATCTCAAAAGATTAATATGTCTGAAACTGTGGCATAACAAAATCATTACAATTCCTTTGTCTATAAGCTACGTCAAAAACCTTGAATCCCTCTACCTTTCACACAACAAATTAGAGTCTTTGCCTTCATCTCTATTCAGCCTACCCAAGTTAAGGTACTTGGATGTAAGTCATAACTCCATTGTTGTGATTCCACTTGAAGTGGGGTTCCTGCAAAACCTCCAACATTTTGCTATCTCGAGTAACAAGATTGAGGTTGTGCCCAAGCAACTCTTCAAATGCACCAAGCTAAAGACTCTGTGTCTCGGACAGAATTCTATTTCTAGTCTACCTGAGAAAATAGGCCAGTTAGTGCATCTCACACATTTGGAACTGAAAGGAAATTGTTTGGATCGGCTTCCAGCCCAGCTGGGGCAATGTCGCTTCCTCCGAAAAAGTGGTCTTATTGTTGAAGACCATCTTTTTGACACACTTCCTCTGGAAGTGAGAGATGGCATCAGTCAAGAATCCAGTGTTACTTTTGCAAATGGTGTTTAGGTAGAGACAACCAGCAGAACTATTATTATTATTATTATTTATTTAAAAAAAACACATTGAACATTACTTGCAATCAGTGGTGATAGTTCACTGAAGCTTTTGGTTTGTAGCTAGAGAGAGTGTTTTATGTTAAATAAAAGCTAACAGCAACAACACTTTTTTAAAAATCCCTTTTTTACTATAAATGATTTTTGTCTGGTTTTATCAACACATTTTTTTATTCATTTATTCAGACGACCTTGGAAATTATTAGCCAGTGTGTTCATTAGTAATAGCATTATGTTATTTTCCAGCATATATAGTATTAGCAAAACATGGTTTAGTAACTTAATCATGTTTTTTTTTTATTTATCATTTTTGGAAACTGCTTTTCTTCAGCTTTTCAGTTGTGGTTATCTTTCCAAAGCTTACAAAGCAGATTGCCTCCTAGCATTTGAGTTGCAAAGTCACAAGTCCGCTAGTCCTTAACCACCTATCCGCTGTCCCAGATGTTCAGTGAATATGAATTAGTTCAGAGCATTCTCTACCTCACTTTTGTTTAATCTTTCTTCCATACAAACATATATATATATATATATATATATATATATATATACATAGTGGCCATTTTGGTAGGTATGCCTCCATACTTCTGAGATATACCCCTTTTCTCTCCAGAGCCACTTTAAGGTTAGTTGGCTTGTTAATTCAGAAACCATTCTGTACATCTTTGCTGTACTGAGCTGACATACCAGTTCCTATAGTAAAGCCTTGTGCTCATAGAAAAAAGTTTGTGGGTTCAAGTCCCAGGGGTTTATAGGTTCGAGTCAAGACCCTGTGCTCAACTGTTGTGTTGGATAAAATGAATGTATATTTATTCTCGCACATCTGGTTATAGCAAATCTCTGACCTCGCTCATTAACACATTAACAAGGTGTTTTTAGCTGCAGAATTGCCACATTAATGTAGGGGCAGGGGGGGTCTCTGTATGCGGACTGTTTCAAGGATGTTGACATCTACAACCACACCATGTCAAAATCGCTTGGATTACATAACTAAGCCATTCAAATGCTTATTCATACAGTATCTTAACTTCTGGTACTTGCCCGCTGGGTTGCATGTGTGTATATATGCAACTTTATGTTTTACAGTACTGTGCAAAAGTCTTAGTCAGCCAAAGAAAATGATGTTATGCCTGTCAAAGTCTGTCAGCTTAGCCATTTCCAAGCCTCTGCTAAAATCACCCCAGTATTCGCAGCAACCATCCAATACAGTATTCTTTCAGTCAACCACTATTACACATTGTATTACTAATTATAATCATATAATATCTCATGGATTTTTTACATGAAATAATTTAAATAATTGAGTGAGCAGGGGATGAAATGTAATTAACACATGGAATGACTGAGGTGCCCCTGAGGAGAGTTTTGGGAACTGAAGCGATGTTCATCTAGCCATTTACCAGTAACTTTTTGGAGAACAGAAAAAATTCTTACTAGTTTTTATCGTGAAATTCTTAATTTGCATAAGCTGTACTGCAAAATTTTTTTGTTCTGAGCAAAAATGCACTTACTACCCAGATAATAACTTGCATTTCTTTTTAGACAAGATAAAAGACTTTATTGTCATTGTATTACAATACAATGAAATTTCTTTGGTAGCTCCCAGCTCAGCAGCAAAGAAGTATACATTAATATACCACATTGATATAAAACAGACATTGTATAAATATAAAATAAACAATGAGATGACTATTAGTAAAATGCAATATAAAAATATATTCCCTAGTGCAGTCTACAGTGTTTTTTTTTTTACAGATTATAGTTATTTACAAGTCAATGTAACTTAAAGTGACCAGGTGCATATCAGTAGAAATACAGAAGTGTGGAAGTGACTTAATGGTCAGTGTTCTGTAGTGGGAAGGGGTGTAATTGAGGCCAAAGCTCTTGGGAAAAAGCTGTTCCTCAGTCTGCTGGTTCGTGCCTTGATGGTCCTGAATCTTTTGCCCGATGGGAGGGGGACAAACAGTTTGTAATCCGGGTGGGTGGGGTCCTTGATGATGTTGCTAGCCTTCCTACGTAGGCGACTAGCATAAACAGTGTTCAGACCCGGGAGCTTGGTACCCACAATCCTCTGCGCAATCTTAACTATGTAGGCCAGGTCTCTCCAGTTCTCTGCAGTGCAGCTGCCTAAGACTTTTGTATAGTACTATATGTTGATCAGATTTGTACTTGACCAGCCCCTTTGAAGTCTCTGAACATATTATACTTAATGAAATGTGGATAAAGCAATTATGTAGACTCACAGATGCATTAGGCTTTGCCCTAATCTTTTTAAAAACAATAACGTTGGAGTACCAGCAGATGGCGCACTTCACTTTTAAATCCATTTCAGATGCCACGTGTTACCTAAATGTCTTTAACAGTCCGCACCGTCTAAATATTTTTATGTTCTTGCGTTCTCCAAGTAAAAAACTTTTTGTATGTTGTATGTTTTACTTAATATGTTGGTAGCTTTTTTAAACATTGTATCTGTCCACAGTAGCAGTGTGTTTATGTAATACGTCATTTTTTAATTACTAAACCTAAATAAGAGTTGTGACGCATCAAACGATAAGGCCACCTCCTGTTAAAACGGTAATAATCTCCTGCTGCCTTGCTATGTTTTTGTCAAAATTATTATTATTATTACCATCATTATTATTATTATTATTATAAGTCATTGCCTCAGCTGACTTCTGTTACTGCAGCTCAATTTCCTCTCATAATGTTTTTGTTATTGATCTTTTTTGCAGTGAGATCTAATTTTTAATTTTAATGACTACATCTACTTATTAGAATATATTTTCCCACAGTGAAGCAGATCAGAAAAAAATGTTGCTGTTTTATTTAATAAAATTGTAGGCCTAATTTGAATCTCTCTGAATATTTGTAGTAAATGAATAATGGTGAAACACTCAAAGCTGTTTGTGTTCTTAAGATGGTCATATGGGATACATATGCACTGTTGTTACATTTTGGTCCCTTAAAAGCTGCATGTGATCAACCCTTAGCATATTCTCTTAATCTCAGTACGTAGCAGATGTTCGCAATATTTCCTCCACGCATTTATCCAGATATAATATTTACAATGTCTGGAACCTACTAATAGATATGTTGTAGATTATTGATAAAGTTTTTAAAGATAACTATTGTATGAGTCTTTTCTGCTCTACTGTATGCTTGAGAATGAAAATTATATTAAATAACATTGAACAGATATCTAGCACCAGTTTTAATTAAAATACACCAGTAAGCTCTTGCTGTAAATTTGAATTTTAAATGTTATTGGGTTTTACGTAAAATAAATTCGGTGGAATCAAATTTTCTTGATTCAGTGGTATTTTTTAAGGATACAATAACTTTGCCTGTCGAAATATAGTTCAAATAAATAGGGACATTATGACTTACACTGCACATTACACTTAAAATAACAACGCTGACCATAAGTATTGACCATTCCTTTTCAGTGACTATGAACTCCCTCATTTTAGCTGACTTTAATATGTTTTGAATCTTCTCTGTAGACTATTATAATTGTGTATCAAACACATGCATTCATGGTATATAATATAAATACTAGTAAAAGCTATGCATAGAGTGACGATTTGTTCTGAAGGACATAGCATATTTTGAGGAAAACTTGTTAAAAAAAAAAGTAAAATGGTATTGCAAGGATATCGATTGCAATGCTGAAATTTAACAATCATAACGTTGGTTTTGATTGTCTTTGTCATGTTTTAGTAAAGTAAATAGACTGGATCTCATTGAATATATCACATTTACCGAGCCTACTGCTTACTGTACTCCAGGGTAAAAACTGACACTTACTGATAAATATTGGCTTCTAATTGGTAGTATTTAATAGTTTCACGTCTCAATTCGATCAAGTTCGGAATAGCCTGAGGAGTTTCAGGTGCAGTTTATGGTCACAATAACAGTAATCTAGTTTTAGTACTCACCACCATACACTTTATAAAGAAGTACACTTTAAGCCTGCCCATTTACACTACACATTTCGACAACACGTCAAAACTTTGACGTTCTTCCTTTTTGAAATATAAAACCATATATTACAGTATGTTCTGACAAAATAACACGCATTTACACGCATATGTATAAATTCGCCCGACCAACACAACAGTCTGACAGTCAAACATATGAAGTGCACCGGCCCACATGCGTACGCGTAACCCGGCGACGTCATTTCCGGATTTCCTGGCCATACCAATCCGCTTCTTCCGGTGAGGGTGACACGCGTTCTGAGACAATCGGGAAGGTGCGCTTGATCGCAGTCCAATTTCAGTACTTAAAGCTTAATATGTCATTGTTTACAAAATAAGCGTAATGAATTACACGATAATCTGATCCGTCTAACATTTTGATGTGATCTTGAAACTCTAACACTGAAATCGAAAATCATACGTTTTGGGTATATTGTAATCTTTTATAAGTAGTTAGCGACACATACCAGTACTGTATGTATTCGTCACACGGGCACCTCATTTTTGACCTTGACTTTTTTACAGGTTAATTCCTTCTTAACTTCTCAGGTCGTCACATAATAATGTGAATTTTCTGTCTCGCAGACATGAACGTTGTGCAGAACTCTGCACTTAGATGCTTCTGTTCTAGATACCCTATACTGCGTTTACCTTTAGCTGGATATTTACAAGTTTCTCCTTTACGAGTAAGTCACAAGTATGCAAGGTAAAAATATAATGATTGTTCACTTTGATATTTGGTCATTAATTCCATTTATGTTTTTTTTATTAGATCACCTGCGGGCTGCAAACGCATTCCCCTAAACGTGACATGGCTTCTTTTAGGCATAAAAATGCAAAAAGAATTGAGGGTTTGGATAAGAACATTTGGTGAGTGTAGAAGTACTTTTGTCCGTGTTTTAACACTGTTTATATGTTACCGTCTCGAGCTCGATCCTTTTCTAATTATGCTATTATGTTTATATACTTACTTACTTACTTACTACATACAAGGTTAGCATGCCTCTGGGGCGGGCAGACAGTTGAGCCCCTAGAAGTGTTTCCTTCTTCATTTGTCCCCCTACTGGTCCGACCTGAGAAGTTTTTGTACCCCGTGGTGTCTTCAGAATTGTTTTTCTTTCTTTTTCTGTGCACAGTGTGCTTTCTGTGTTTATATGCGAAGAGCTATATGTGGAAGGGCACTGCATAAATATAAAGTGAATTTAATGTCAGTCCATCCAGTGTTTATAATTATGAGAATGGCTCATTTTGTGATGTGTGGCTATTGATATTCAGGGAATGTGTGGTCTGTTTTGCACGCATTTCTGTCCTATATGTTGCATGTGTGTCAGGGTGGCCCTCACATCTGTGGCAGCAGACCCCTCCATTGTCAACTTGGGCCAGGGATACCCCGATATTCCCCCACCTTCCTATATAAAAGAAGGCCTGGCACAAGCAGCAGCAGTGGACAGGATGAATCAGTACACCAGAGGCTTTGTAAGATCCTTTGCATGCTCCTTCAGTCCAAATGATTTGTTTTTGTAGCACAAGTCAATCCTTCTGCCTCTTTTATATGATGGACCTAAAGATGAAGTGAATATTGTGCTTCTATGTGAAATATCCTATATTCAGGTTAATTATGGGATGGTGTGCGGCTCTGCAGGTTAGGAGGCTGCACCTGTGATTGGAAGGTCACTGGTTCTAATCCCAAGGTCGTCAGAATTTTACTGTTGGGCGCTTGAGCGAGACCCCTAACCCTAGTCGCAGAGACTGGCAGGCCCTGCTGATCAGTTGTACATTGCTTTGGATAAAAGCATCTGCTAAACCAGTGCAAGTGTTATTTTCCGACTAAATCCTTACATTTATTTTACTTCTTAGGTACTGCAGATACATGTATTTTTAGTTTTAAGTCTGTCTGTTATATAGATTTATGTCGATTAGATAGTAGAAAGATTATTTGCCTTTTTTGTTAACAGGGACACCCATCTCTAGTCAAAGCCCTGTCTCAGGTCTATGGAAAGGTGCATGGTCGTGAAATCAACCCCTTTACTGAGGTTTTGGTCACCGTTGGAGGATATGGCTCTCTGTTCAGTGCCATGCAGGGCCTGATAGAAGATGGAGATGAGGTTGGGGAGGGACCGCGCCGCATGCATTTTAGCACGGCATCATTTGCCTGTGCTTTCTGCTCAGCACCTATCTGTTCTAGGTAATAATCATCGAGCCGTTCTTCGATTGCTATGTACCTATGGTGCGGATGGCTGGAGGGATCCCTGTTCTAGTACCTTTACGCCTAGTAAGTATGAATGGTGTCTGTACATTTAAACCGTAAGTGTAAACTGGATACAGACTGCAGCTCCCAGTGTATTTATCTCCTGTTTCAGAACTGTGAAAACAAAGGGAATATCACCAGTGCAGACTGGGTGCTGGATCCACATGAGCTAGCAAGCAAATTTAACTCCAAGACTAAGGCCATCATAATTAATACCCCTAACAATCCTATAGGGAAGGTGAGTGAATGGACAGTATTTTGTTTATGCAACATGTGAAAATGACCCAACTTTTATGATAAGTTTCTGAACTTATGGTAAGGAGTTCAAACCAAGAGTTTGGTACTTTGTTTGTGTTGGTTTTCCACTGGTGTAAAAATTGGTAATGGCGCTGAGTAAAAGGAGGCGGGACATTTTGTACTGAATTCGAACAATGGCTGTAGTATGCAGTTGAATGATGTTGGATATAGGCCTGTCACAATAAACGCTAAATCAATTAATTGCACGATAATTAAAATGAGATCAATGATTTTTCCAGCCGCGATAATATTCATTTGCATGCTTGTTTGTTTTCCTCGTGTCTCTCTCTACCAAATGGGACTATCGGCTATTTTTAGCGAACCGGCTCATTTGGCTCAGCTCACCAAGAAGAGCTGGCTCTTTCGGCTCCTAAACGGCTCTTTTTAAAAACCCCGCCCCTCTCTTAGTTCAACCTGATGCTGATTAGCGTGACCTGATTTGAGCCTGAGCGGATTTTTTGGAAGACAATGTGTTCCGGCCAGTGTTTAGGCAGCTCAAAAACCCGGACAATTCTCTAAACATTAATAAAATGGCTTTTGAACAGGAGCCGGCTCCCATCGTTCATTAAAAAGTCGGCTCAAAGAGCCGTCTCGTTCACGAATGACACTGGTCCTAACTGGCAGTTTTGCCTGTTTTGTCTGTCTGAGCCTAATGTTTAATATTTTAAGGGTGATTTTGTTTACAGAAACTTCATAATCCATTTTATTTATTGTTTATTGTTTTTGGTTGTTTGGTTTTTATTCAAGTGCACTGAATAAAATGGACTGAGAGTCCATTTTTGTTTTTGGTTGTTTTGTTTATTTATTTTTGGTATTAAAAATGTCTTCCAGTCCCAGTGATAAATGTTCCTTAAAATTAAAGTTTATTGATCGTTGAAAGGGTGTACTTGCATTAATATGCCATTATCATTACATCAGTTGAAAATGGTC
>JAODKN010000001.1:25567754-25578288 GCA_026774425.1 Petrocephalus zakoni
CCCCACTATGAATGCAGGCCCACTGTGACATTGTGCCTCTTATAACTACTCGCTGCTTCCTATCTGTTAACCAGTTAAAAGAAGTCAATTATCAAGTTCACAAACTCTTCTTAGAGGCTTTTTAGTGCTTTTACTTCACTAAAGAAGTCAATGCTATGGAATGTATTTATGTATCACTCAGATCTGCTGTATAGTCATTATTTGATTCATCACACTGACATATTATGCTGTCCTGGTGTGAGTTGAGTAGCTAAGAGGACCTTAGAGGTGGTTGTGAATCTCCAGCAGTGAAAAGAGGATTTCAGTGGGTTCTAGAATATCATATAGAATGATTTTGTGTAAAGAAAACTGCATACTGCCGTGTAAAGACATCTGCATAATGCATACTGGATTAAAAATCACTTTTGATGTAAGGGGAGCTTCAGGGCTGAATAATACCAAAATGCACTGCAAAAACATTGCGAATTTGTTTCATTACTCTTTCAAACAGCAACTGCTTGAGAGCAGGTTACAGGACTATTGAAATGCAAGGAAAGACTGGACTCATGCACTGAGCATAAGAAGCAGGACCGACAGCGTTACTCTGACGTCTTCTCGATGCGGACCATGAAAACCAGCTCCAGTTCCGTGCGCTTAAATCTCGCTCGAAAGCGGGCCAAAATCTGCTCAGCAAGAAATGGCTTAATAGATTAGGTGACAGGAGGGAGAGGGAGCCACGGGCCAGGAGAGAGCAGCAGGACCATCTGCTGAAAGGCCATCTCCTTTCAGCAGGGCCATCTCACTTCAGCCGCCCCCAAGGAATCCAGGCGCCGTGCCACCAAGCTAATTCCATCACCCTGCCACGAACTGCTAATTAACGTAATACATTTCTTTATTAATTACTTTGTTTGGCAGAATAGTTTGACCCTCGTGTTGCTTTGAACACAGCGGATTGCTGACGATCTTTCTACGATTCCGTTATTGCCCATTAATTTAGGTTTAATTTTTATTTAAAGTGTGTTTATAGAACTTGCTGCTGTTGATCTTGTTAATAGCGTTATACTCGATTGCTTGCTGGATACTGCATGTGATTGCCGACTGCACTGACATTTATATATAATTATCACATTTGAGTTGTATGAAAATGCAGCTGTATCTTAGCTGAATCATGTCATCACTGAAATCATCGCCTGGGTGAAAATTTAATTTCAATACTGCAACTTGTTTTGGAAAAATGGAAGAAGAATTGCTTTCACGTGATAAATTGCAAACTTTTATGAAAGGTAAAGGAATATTCTCTATAATCCTGACACATCCGTCCTTCCTTCAACTGATTTTCCTGAGATGGGGCCTTGCCAGGGGCTCGGATGCCCTTCCCAGGCAGCACAGGGCATGAAACACCCAGTGCAGGATGCTAGTCTATCTTAAGGTCACATATTATGCTGAATGTATGACATTCGCTACTTGTGTTTGTTCCTAAACAGAACAGCGAGGATAGGAAATGCTGGAAACCCATCCTGACCGGGGTCCATCCCTTCGAGGTGGCACAGTAACCTGAAAGCGTTTTTGAGTGTGGCTTATGTCAGATTATGAGAGCTGAAATTAACCTTTTGTTGGATAATAACCGGCGACTAAAACAAGAACTAGAAAAAGTTAAGATTACAGAAAAGTTTTTTAAAGATGACAGTGTCAGAGTGAGAGAGTTTCTTCTTCTGAAATTTTATTATTTCAACTACTAACCCTAGTATCAAACCGAATTGTATCATATCATATTGTGGGTATCGGAAAAAATCGAATTGTTGTCTTAAGGAATCCATATTGTATCATATCATGAGGAAAGCTGTGATTTACACCCCTACTTTTAACCAGGTGATAGTTACTATTACAGACATTACATGGACGCAACCCAAGAAGGTGCAATAGATGCCGCAAAAGGTTTGGTACCTATCCTTGTGCCTCCTGAACAATAGGTCAGAAATAGAAGAACCAGAACAGTTAGGGTGGCTTCAACAGCTGTTGGATAAGTCTGTTACCAGTGGAGTTCACCAACATCTACAAGGGCACCATGGAATCCATCAAATCACAAAGTGGAAAGTGCTCAGGCAGATGGGTAGCAGAGCACTGCAGAGGGTGCTGAAGGCCACTCATGGCATCATCAGGACACATCTGCCTTCCCTTCAGGACACGTTCGCCCACACGCTGACTCAGAAATAAAGGCGACATCATCGAAGGACACGAGTCACCCGACAAGGAAAGCATTCAAAGAATGCACAGAAACTCGCTTCAGAAACAGGCAATTTTTATTGCCTTTATGTCATCGCTTGTGGTAATTATGGTCTGTTGTCACTATTGTATGGTGATTCCTCATTATTAACTGACACACCATCTAATTGTATGGACATGACAATTAACTACTGTATAAGTATAGTGTAAGTATACTGTATAAATATACTGTATATAGGTGTGCTTATGATCATAACCTCCAAAGCTTAACACTGTAATGTTACTAAACGTTGGAGAATATATAAAATGTAATATGCAGCACACAATTCTAATGGTAGGAAAATTGTTTGAAGGGATTGAATCTTTTGGGCAAAAAAGAAAGTGTCATAGTTAGAGCAGAATTCACAAATTGGTTCCCCTTTAAGACACCTTGACCATACTCCCTTTTAAGAGGACGTGTTTGTGATTTATATTATATAACATTGCTTTATTGCATATTGAATTTGTAAATGATGGATTTACATTTACAGAATGTAACAAAATTATTGATTAAAAAGTCAAAGGGAAATATACATTTCCATGAAGCCAAAAATGATTACACTTTGTTAATTAAAACATTGACCTGTTTACAATTTAAAAGCACCCATATTAAAGTCACATCAAGCTCCGTATTTGGATGAAATATTGGGTCATCGTATCAAGATGGTATCAGCAGTACCATGACAGGGTATTCAGAGCTGTGTGTACATAATCAGCTGTTAAAAAATCTCTCTGAAAAATTTAAACCCTGCAAAGGCCTGTAATTAAAGGCCTATAATCTGTTAGCTACAGATAATCATGTTGCATTAGAAATGACAATGTATCATAGATGCTTGGAGTGATATTATTTTAGAAAACCAATATTTACACAAGAGAATGTCCAAATTTAAACCTCATAAAAATGCTTTTCTCAGCATTTATGAGGAAAACAATAAATTTTTTCTAAGAAACAGGATATTTTACAAATATTTACATTTTTGTTAAGTAAATACATCATACCAGTTTATGTACCATCAAAGGATGGGTGAAATTCTCTACGCTGAATGTTGAATGTGTCTGTGAGATTGTGATTCGATGCAGTCAAAGCTAGAGTTTCAGGAGAGGGGTGTAGTTACATCAGGGGAAAACATTATTACACATATTATTTTACAGTTCCACTATATGTGTAGGTACACAGTTGTTTGTCCTATTTTGTATACTGAAAATTAAACCAAATAAATTTACAACACTTGAAATATAGAAAGATATACGAATAGACTCGAAAGGTGAAACAGCTGGAGAGCCCCCCTCACTAAGGACCAAGTCTGAAGATCTGAACAGCTGCACATAATCTGGTTCATAATTCTCTTCTTAGTACCATTAATGTGAACCAGTGGGTCCTAGTTCAATTGCTCACTTTCTTGCTCTTTTTCCTGGACCTCAAACTAGTTTTGATTAGTCCACTAGTAGTGAGTTCTTGGTATCTCGGCTCAGCCACATGTACCCAGTGCCAATCCACAGAGGGACAGAGGTGTAGGAGAGGTGACAGGGCTTGAGTGTTGAGGTCCGTGAAATTTCAGGTGATGATAAACAGAGTAAAATAAAGGCACACATCCTTCAAGCTGGCTTCCCTTCTAGCAGACCTGTAAGAAACAGAAATTGATGGAAGAATATTAAAATGTTTCATTGACATGAGGCATCAAAAATTCAATATCCTCTTTGGAATACACCAACAGGACCAGGGCAAATCACAGCATGCCAATTATGTAACCCTTTCTGTCACAATGTCCATATTCGTGGAGAGTTAATTTAAGGCTCACGGACAGAGGAGTCTCACCTGCGCTCGAGGGCAGGAAAGTCTCACCTGTGCTCAAGGACAGGCAAGTCTCACGTGTGCTCAAGGACAGGAGAGTCTCACCTGTGTTCAAGGACAGGTGAGTCTCACCTGTGCTTAAGGACAGAAGAGTCTCACCTGTGCTCAAGGACAGGAGAGTCTCACCTGTGCTCAAGGACAGGAGAGTCTCCCCTGTGCTCAAGAACAGGAAAGCCTCACCTGTGCTACAGGACAGGCAAGTCTCGCCAGTGCTCAAGGGCAGGTAAGTCTCACCTGTGTTCAAGTACAGAAAAGTCTCACCTGTGCTTCCAAGAGAAGGAGCCAGGTCAATACCAGAATGGTATGAGAAAGCACTAGGTAAGATGTGCTATGTGCGGTGTCCAAGAACGTTGAGATATTAGCATGGGTTGAGTTGAAGGAAAATGGATGAACTAAACTGGCTTGGAAACACACTGTAAATCTAACCCATTTTATACTTCTTTGATATATCGTGAACAGTGTGGCCAAACTGAAAGAGGAAAAATTTAAATGTTAGCAATTCTGTCTGCAATTCAGAGTAACAGAAAAAGAAAATAATGAATGCATGAAAGAACTAATGACTGCATAATCTACTTGTTTTTAAGTTTTCGTCAGGCTCCTTTCTTCCAATTAATAAAAGAGGTAAAGTCTGTTGAATTTTACATTTATGCTCTCAGGCAAATTGAAATGATAGAGGGGGGGAGGTTTACCTCCCTGGGGTTAAAGCTCAATTTCAGCAAGGCAATCAGCCTGAACAAAGACGTTACACAGCAGTCGAAGCACCCACTTAACGAAAGATCATCATATGTCATGTGTTGTGGACACAGGCTGTACTAATTTTCACAGAATATTAGCAGCACACAGTTTATATCCAGATTATTGTGATGGTTCTGTTCTGTACCATTGCATATAATATTCACTGAGCTCATGAAACTACAGGATTACCTAGTATGCCTTTACATTAACTGTCCAATAGCAGCTATCTTATTTGTCGAGTAAGAGGATTCATTGGGAATCTAGTCAGTCAATAACTTCCTATCTTAACATTAACTTATGAAGGGACAGATTTCTGCTGCTGCTGACAGTACACATACCTAGTTGCTAGTGGCAGTGCTGGAAAGGTAGGTAGCTAGCCAAACTAGAAGTATAAATCACTTGCTGTAATTGTAAAAGGGCTACCATTATTTTAATTTAACATAACAATCTTGGTTGCTATAATGGAACTCGGTCACAAAAGGAGGAGAGGATGTGCAATTCTAAACGGTTAAAAAAGACCCTTCAAAGGTACTGATCTTTTGACAGATAGAACAACGTTGAAACATAGCACTGTTAAATAAAATTCTGTGGTCAGTCAGGTATATCCTGCATTTTTCTATGAGGATACTTTTCATTTATTGTATTTTTTGGTTGTCATACTTTGTCTTACATGACGGAATATAGTTTATTTCATACTCCCAAGCTATCCCTGCACTACTATTACAATCTACCAGACTTATAAATAATTATGACTGTAATGTTATATTGCATTAAATTTTAAATTTAAATTACATTTATGCTAAAAATGCAGGTTAGTAGCGATAATCTCCGGATGAAAATGTACAGAAGGTAAGAAGGGACTTGCAAAAAGACCATGAGTTAACCTCTCCCTTTCCGAATATATTTATGTAGTTAAATTAATTGATGAGAAGAGGTCAATGGGATGATTTGACGTCCTACCTTTTGGTCGGACAATAGCGGGTTCATCTGGAGTGAATTCAAATGGCCGCTGATGAGAGCTGTGGGACGGTCATGCTCACAGAACAGGCTGCCGTTGATGTAGTGGAAGCGGTCTCCAGGGAGCAGACGATTCCTGCAGGTGGAGCACGCAAAACACTGCGGGGCAGAGAGTCGTGACTCACCATGGGCACCCGGGGGAACCCCCTCGGGCTCAAGCGTGCGCAGGACAGAAGCTTAACCACTGATGTCCATTAATGGCTAAACTCAGTAGTTCAAGAATAAGCAGGGAGGGAGTGCAATGTCAGGGGCGTCACTAAGGCTGTGTTAGGGGGGCTTCAGCCCCCCCCCCCAAAAAAATAAATGAACACCAATTAGTAGTATAGTGTGCCCTCATTTGTTTTCATTGAAATCAGACCTCCCCCCTCCCCCGGTAAAGGCTTAGCCCCCAATTTCATCAATCTCGCTCACATGTAGAATAAGATCCTTTTAGATTTCTGCGTGTCTGAAAAAGCAGAAAATGAATGCTCATTCCCGTAATATGAGGGATTATGCTAGGCTTAATGCCTTCAGAGTGCTTTCTTTGTGCTGTATGCATGGGGAGGAATGAGAGGGGAAATACCTTCAGATGATAGACGCTCCCCTGCGCCCTCATGACCAGCTCACTGGCTGGGATCGTCTGGCCACAGGCACTGCAGGCTCCACTGCTGCCGAACAGCCTGGTGGACAGGGAAACCAAAAGCACTATCACACTACTCACACTGGTTTATTTAGCAGAGGCACCATGCCCAGCTTTACTCACCACTGTACCACAATTGCTTCCATTTAATGGTGAATGGGGGACTTCAGTAATTGTTGTGTTATTATTTATTATTATTAATAAGAATAGTCATCCGCTAAACTGCAACACCTCAGAACCTCTGTTGGCGATCCCCCCCCCCCCAGGGTGACACGCGGTCCTGTCCCACCCTCCGGAAATGCCCATCAATCTGCTGCTGCAGTGTTACACGGGCGTCTCCTCAGCCTGGTCCAGCAGCGCGGGTCCTCAGCGATGATCACCCTACGTACTGTAGTGCCGTAACTGAGGCTCCCTCACAATGCAGGTAATGTGCCTCATTCGCAACCGCTCGTTCCACACAAGTCAAGCCAGCGCTACCCAGGATTCTCTGAAGAGACACAGTACCAAGCGAGTCCAGTCTTCATCTCAGGTCACTAGATAGCATCCACATCTCACAGCCATACAACAAAGCAGGGAGCACCAGGACTCTGAAGACCTGCCAGGACTCTAAAGGACTCTCCCAATCTATCTACTGACTTCATAGGAAGACATGAATGACGCTGCCGAGGTAAGTGAACCTTCTGACGCAGTCAACAGTCTCCCTGTAGACAGACACACTGCTGGTAGCTGTACCCAAAAGCTTATTAAAGGCCTGGATCTTGGTTTTTATCCAGGACACTAGCAAACCCAGACACTCAGACTCCTCGCTCAGTCACTCGAGAGCCCCGATCAAAGCCTCCATCGATTCTGCAAAGGTGACAGCGTCGCTGGCAAAGTGATGTTCAGTGAATCTTTCTTCACCAACAGATGACCCAATGACCCTGTCCAACACCCAGTCCATGCAGGCACTGAGCAGAGTAGGAGAAAGAACACACCCCTGACAAATCCCAGCATCAACTGGGAAGAACACAAAGGGGGAACCTCCACTCTGCACAAGTAATTGGAAAAGAAAGAGGATTTGCTTGTACATCCTAGGAGACCAAGTGCTTCTGTTATTAGGAAGGAATTAAAAACCCAGCCGCAGCTCTTACTGTTCGAAACATTCCGCAATCCATGTTGAAAGATAACAGGCATGAGTCAACCTTTTCAATCACGGTTTCAACACTTCAGATTCATCTCAGCTGATCACTTTCAACCCAAACTGCTCTATCCTGGCTGATAATGAAATGCTGCAGCTTCACTCTGGAGTCGACAATTTAGATTACTACATCTCCGCTACCGACAGACGAAATTAAATTTTGATTTGGGCCGAAAGTAATTTACCAGGATCTGGACCCATTCGTCAGCAAATCTCATTGGGTGTTTGCTTTTGAATTGCTTGACAGAAACAGGTGAATGGAATAAGATGAAAAATATAGCGTGCAGGTATTACGAGGAAGATACTTCATTTCAAAGGACAAGTACATTTGCTGCATTTCATTAAATAATGACGTAAATTCAAGAGGGACATACTGATTTTAAGCATTCAGACACAAATCAACAGTGATGATCATTTTGCTTTTCTTCGTGTCCATAATCCAACTTTGCCACTGCCAGGCACAAGATAGTAAACACCCATCTTACCTGTCATCCCAAAGAACTTGATTGATTATTTTTTGTAAAGGAGATCCGGCACACTTAAACAGTACTTTGTCACTCCATTTTTGAAAACGGAATGCATCAAAAAAGATTATACAGTCCTGAAAGCTTTAAACCTGACTTTTAAAATGAAACCTGAAAAAAAATGCTACATCGAAAACCTACAGTGGGTAAACAAAATAATGGAAATATGGATATATTAAGGGCCCAGTAAGGAGGAGGGTCACCATATTCCATCAGAAAAGCTTTGGTCCTTCTTGGACTGTTGTAACACAAGAACTGACATGTGACTAGTAGGTTACTGGATCATTGTCTCAATGGGAAAAGCCACCAGTTCTACTTCATACTCTGTGCTCCAGAATGTCCCATAAAGGGTCAGTATTGTTTATATCTGACTATTCAGGGAACGAAGGAAATCATTTAACTTTCTTCCATCTTAGAATTAATAAATGCACCCTCACAACTGTTTAGCAACACATAGGGGGGCATTAAAATCTCGGAACTTGCACCACAGCGCGCACTGGATCCTGTAGAGTAGGTTACTCCTTGGCTTTTATATATATATATATATATATATATATATATTTGAGACTAACAGACATCTGCCAGGGATGTTTTGTCAAGATTTCATTTATATATTTGCTGTACAGGCAGATATGAAATTAAACGAAAACCAACTGCTTATCAAGTAAAGAGTTATGGGAACAAAATCAGTATTTCTCTGTAATTCAGCGTGGCTTTTGAAATGAAATGATTTATTTGCCATTTGCACAAGCACAGGTAGATTGGAATACTTTTAGTCACATATCTTGCTTTCCTCCACACGCACACACTGAATTCAGAGCAAAGTTTGGGGTCCATGTGCAGTTATCCAATTATCCAGCACCCCTGGAACACTCCAGGCGTTTAGGGACCTTGCTCAGGGGGTCTACAGACATGTGACTATCACTGTCTTATTGGTCTAGCAGTAACAGTGTTAGTTCAAGTGCCTCTTCTAAAATATTCAGAATTTCAGCAATAAGTGACCAAAAATATATCTGTTAAATAAGCACAATTTGCTGGTTTAATTTGTAGGAAAATTGTCTAAAGTTGGTCATAGAAGTTTGTCATAGACAAGTTTTGTGAAGCCTTGCATAGCTCATCAGCGAGTAATTTTAATTTCCTGATTACTGACTGCATTATTTACATTACACTGGCATTTTGATAATCTATTATAAAATTTATTTAACCCCAATGGCAAACGGTCCTTGCAATAACCCCCTCTCTCAAGAGCCAATTTTGTTAATTGAATGTTTTATTTGAAGGGTAATTCTCATTCATTCCAGGCATGCCACTCCAAACAAATCTAAACCATAAACTCAATCTCATTAGATAAAACCTATCAGGACAAAAAAATAAAAGCCTGTTAATTAAAGGTTTTAATTATATGGACTCAGTGCCAGCCAGCCACTTTTAGCAAACTTTGGACTGTTGTTTTAGGTCCATTCCACCATTTACTATCCTCTCAGGGGAAGCAAAAAGGAGTATACTATCACCATCTGTGCAGTTTTAATTACATTGTTGTGTGCACTCATTATGAGTGAAACTTCCATAATCTTAATAATTTTAATGAGGACAAAGAGGATATGCTTACAGGTATAATTTGAACACCAGTGAAATATGTTTATACATTTAGCAGACAATATTTCCCAAAGTAACATACAAATACAGTAAGAAGGTACTGGATCCGACAGTGTCCACAGAGCAAATGCAGTTAAGGGCCTTACTCAAGGGCCCAATGGTGACATGGTGACACTCTGCTGAGCATGGGATTTGAACCAGCAACCTGATCATGGGCACTGATTCATAACCTGCAGTTTCGTACCCTTACTGTCTTGCTTGCCATGCCCTATAGAAAGAGGGCCATAGGTCCCAAGATGAGAACTTCCCATCAGTATGAATTATGGCTGCCACTAACCACTGTTTTTCTATTGATTAATCTAGCGACTGTTTTACTGATTAGTCAATTCACGATTAATTTTCATACAGAAAATCAAACTTGATCGCTTCCTTTAAGTTACAAACTGTATGTCATTGGAAGGGTTTCGATAACAGACACTAGCTTTTCAGCACTATACGAATGTTACTTACGCCCACAATTAGGTAAGCAGGGGTGGGTTGCCCAAAAGTGATCAATCCTAGTGAATAACAAACAAGATTAAGTACTACTTAGGAAAATAATGAGCGAGGTCTACATGCCTTTCCCAAAACCCTTCGTTATTTCAGAAATAACAAACGATCTCTAAGTAGTACTTTGCTGGCTCCTCCCCCGCCTCTGCGTCAGAAAAGCACGGACTGTCGATAACAGGAACATCGATCCCACGTATTTCAATGGTGAAATGTGTTATATTATT
>JAODKN010000001.1:25578388-25595582 GCA_026774425.1 Petrocephalus zakoni
AAACCAATTTTAGTGTCAAGCAAGGCATCCCCTCCCGCTGGACATTGTATGTAGTTGTGCACACGGCACAACAAAAATGTGATTAATGCATGCACAGATGCAGGACACAGCGGCCTTGCTGAGCCCATGTGCATTTGTAGGTCTGCAGGAATTCACCACTGACGTAAAGGCAGAGAGAAGTTGCACAGTGCAATGAGGGCAAAATTCCAGTGTGTACATCTTTTCAATTTTTCCTGCACCAGACTAGGAAGGCTCATTATTTCATCGCAGGCTAGTCTGTATTTCTTTATGAATTGCAAAGACTTTTCAGTCAGGTGGTCCAACAGGAGGGCATCGCCAACGGGTACTTTTTACTTATGTAAATATTCGTCATCGCGGGGGTGGACAGTGTGTGCTGTTTATGTTAACATGCTGTATAATCCATTTGAAATATTAAGCTGTATTGTTACAGCTGCACTTACACTATGTATGTGAAATGACTCCCATTTTAATTCTACTTCCTTATATTCAAATTCTAATTGCAATTCTGCAACATTTTTTCAACCAATTTTATGAATTGCATTTAATTTTCATGGTCATTCTCAAGTCAATTCTGAATGGTTCACAACCCTGTTATGCACTGAAAATGCGTGCAGGAGTTACAACAATGAGCGCCATTTGCGTTAATTTATAGTCTACGTTATAGTTTTATATGTCTTAACTGTACATTTAACTGTACATGTTATTAATTTCAAATCCTATGACAGCAAAGAGTGATTCTGCTACTCCGTTGGGCGCAGTAATTGCTTTGTTCTGGGTATGACATTAACCTGTAAGCAGGCACTCCAACTTTCAGGTGGAAATATGGGGGTTGGTGACAGGCACTCCAGCTGCCAGAAAAGAAACTGCACCCTGTTTCTCTCCATTTGAACTAGGGTGGTGTGTCTATGGTAATGTGCCGTATCAGGAAGTGCTCCTTACCTCTGTCTCAGATTTGAAAACAGGTTCAAAAAAATGATTCATTCACAAATTGGACAGAGAGGTGTATTGTGATACCTAAAAGTCTGTAATCTGTATAAATTCAGCATATCCTTCTGTTTATTAAACTACTACTACTTTACTTTACTTTACTTTACTACTGTTCTGGTATAACAAGGAAAGAGTTAAGCATTGAAGTGGCGGTGAGGAAAGGGACAGCTCAGCAGCCACAACATCTTTTATAGGACGAGATATTGTGGTTACCAAAGACGTTGGTGATGTGGCGGTACTTTTTCAGTTTAAAGTCCGGTATTTTTTTGTAAATATAGTTTACATTTTTTTCGGTTCAGGAAATACTTTTTTATTTGGTGTCCGTTTTCGATTCAGTTTTAGCTTACCATAACAACACTATTCCCAACAAGCCCAGCTCTCAGAAACACACAAATCGGCACCGTCAATTAATATAGAATAAGCCCAGATTCTGGCCTACAAGTTTTCTCAAACACTTATTAGATGGAAATTCAAAGGTAGCAGGCAGATAACTTTGGCTTTGATAATGAGTGTACTTAGCAGCTACATAGACAAAAGACATTAAAAAGCCATCCATACTAATGGTCATTTAATAAACATGAATAGACAACATTAAAAGGTGGCTTTGCCTATTCTTGCTACCCATCATATCCGGAATAGTGCAGTTTACTAACCACCTTTTTGTGAATTTGAACTAGCCTCGTAATCACATTTGATATTGAAGTAAAGCATTTGTTATAATGAACAGAAGCATTTTAGAAATCACTCATTAAAATACACTTAAAATATTGACGTTGCAGCATTTTCATCGTGACGTCATCGCCTAATCGCGGCAGCCCTCGTGGACGGCCTGACCTCACGTAGTCGTTCTTGCAGAGGATCATGCCGCTCTTGGTATAGCAGGAGGTGCCGATTTCCCCGAGCTGAGCCTGGCAGCAGGAGCATTTCAGGCAGCGGCTGTGCCAGTAGCTGTCGATGGCATAGAGCAGGAATCGGTCGGCGATCTTCACCCCGCAGCCCGCGCACCTCTTCCACGGGAAGGTCCCTGCCCCAGCATCGGGAGGTTGAGCACTGCTGCTTGGGTTGACCATGCTTTCGGAGGCTTCAGGGGTCGGAGGAAAGCTTGATCACGCTATATACTGTAATCACCACAGACATTCCATTTTACCAGTGATAATGACTTTCAAAGAATATGTGCTGCATATCTGGCAGGTATGACTTAAAACTGAGGCGAAAAAGACATGAACGAAACATAGGTATCAACAGGTTGTGTGTGTGTATGTGTATATATATATATATATATATATATGATGACTTAAATACAATACATCACAGACCAGCCTTTTTTGGATTAAATTTCAGTTTAATATTAAGAAAGTGAGCTTTATGAGTGGTGACGTAACTCAGCAGGTGGAAATCACCAAACCTTATCTTACATTGGACGTCTGTTTTTACTTATTCTTCCCTTGTGTTGTACCCTTTGTTAATTATAGAATAGATAAAAAAGGGCTTGTCAAAATGAAATGTCTGTCAAGCCCATATCAAAATGAAAAATTTGTAACAGCAAACATATATGTGCAGCATTTCTATAAGTAAAAATAAGTAAAAATCTTATTCTGGAAATAAGCATTACCTTGACTTTAAATTTTTCTCACTCTTCTCAAACAGATTTTACGGCGAACTAAGCCTTATTGTTCAGAGGTAATTAGATAAATGAGACTGTAGGACGACATTACACTGAGATACGAAGTCAGTATGCCCATTAAATCAAGCTCCAAACCAATACCTCGATTGCATCTAAAATGAGATTAGTCAAATAGCGTGTTTTAAGCAAGTGCCTTTATGAATAAGATTGGGCCTTCATCAAGTTTCATTGAAAGCTTTTATCTTGAATAGCCTTAATCACGTAATTACATATCCAGGCAATTTAGATAGTGAGTTAGTGAAACCTAAAACGAATCAAGCCGTCGCTGGTAAAACTGTCCCAATATGGACAGTGACAAACGTTTATCTGTGAACGAAAAGCTAAAGTGTGGTTAGATTCTTTTGATTAAAACGTCTAAAATTACTCTCTGCAGTTGTGTTAACACAATTAGTAAAGCTTCTAACTAGAAAGTAACTATGCCTCGGACCTATATCTTTTCCCTATGCCTTCATCGTTGCTTTTGTACGGCAGGTCCGAAATACACGGAAGCGTGAGTTTTTACAATAAAATGTGTCTGTTTACATCTATCACTCTGCAAATGCGATTATGCTTATCGTGTAGCACTGTTTACAGTATTTTGGCATAAGGATTAAACTTACCGGTTAAATGTCACGAACTGAGTTTCGTAGTAGCACGTAAACCTCCGAACTGTTTTTGGGTGGAAGCAGAAATTCTGCAGGCAAAAGATGTCCCAAAAATCGCAGCGGATTCCTGATGGCAACCAAACTGAGTCGGGGGCAGTCCACTATAGTCACAGGAGAAAATTTCACAAAGCTCTAGTCTTCAGCAGGCTACCCGGTATTGATAACTTCCAAATTTAAGTAGCGAAAGCAAATGGAGATATCAGATTGTATTTCCTATACGGTGATCCTGTTTGACTGTTATTTGAATAGATAATGTGTCCTTGAAACGGAATCCATGCAAAAGAGATGAATTATTTGTTTGTGTGATTTTGCTTTGTTTGCGTGTAGAAAAATGTGTCCAGTATCCTGCTCCTCTCAGTACCGTCCTTCGCGAGTGCTACTAACAGAATAAAATCCCAAATATACCATATAAGGGAGATACACGTAAATTATACTACAGCCAATCACGTCTCTTCTATTCAGTCGGAATAATTAAACCACCAATCAAATTATCTTAAAATACTTTATTCTCAGAAAAAATGCCACTCCTGTCTAATACGCCAATGTGTAGGTGGGCGCCCATTTGATTAATTTTTATAAAAACACTCTTATCAAATGAAATTGCCGTAGCACAAGAATACAGAATATAGAGTGGCATGGTGATTTCACACCCGTGCCTTTGCTTTTGTGAAGTTTGCATATTCTAGTGTTTCCTCTGACAGTTTGGAAAATGCGGTTAGACCGAAGAGTATGTGTAAGCAGTATAGAATATAAATGGTAATACCTATGCAGATGAAACAAATCAAAAATCTACTTTTTGATTTTGGCACCTTTCCAGTAAATAATATATTCTGTGTATGGCTTGTGTACGTACAAATACATTTGTACATGTTTACCGTGTGTTTTATTCAAGGTAATAATCGCCTATCTATAAATCCTTTGTACATTATTCCTTATTCGATTTATATTTTTGTAAACCATATAATAAAAAGTGCTATAATGCTATTTCATATACATATCTAATATCTAATATTTCTTAAACATATTTATTGTAATAAAGTTCGAATCATTTGTTTGTACCTTCCCAATGGCGCCATCAACTGACAATGAAAATGATTGCAACGGATTAAAAAAAAAAATCATTCCTTTGAACCATCTTCCAACTGCCCGTTCTGTACAAAAACACATTGAACATGATTATCTATAGGTATCATTTATTTAATTTAAAAGGCGTTCAGGAGTTCAAGCTGATTTTATATATGAAATTATATATTATATATTAGGCACATATTAAGGTCATAGGGGATCCGGATTCACAGAAAATGAATGGATGGACATTTTATATGTACTGCAGATATCAAAATCCTGAAATGCCTTGCACTTATATACAAATCATGCATATTAACTTGTTATGACACTTCAATGTTCATCCAATCAGCTGAAGTATCTTGTTTTTTGGAATCAGATGAGCTGAGTTGAGTTGTCTTGAGGTTTTGGGTGGTACAGAGGTACAGTCCATCCTTTGTAGGTAGCCTTTGGGTTTTTTCTCTGATTAAAGATAGTGACTTTAACGGTATTTTTACTAAGCCAAGATTTGTGTTGGACTTTTGGATTGATACATTGTTGACACGATTGATACATGCTGGTATTTACGGAAGATTACACCTCCAAGCGTTTAATTTCTTCTAATATGTGCATCAACATTATGTTTAAATGAGTGTTTTTGATTGACAGAACTTATACAATAGTGTATACGTACTATATATAAAGAACACAGAAAGAACAAGGCACCTCACAAATCTTATTTAAAGATGTACAGGCTCTCACAGCAGGGGACAGTCAACCATCAACAAATCAACAGTCAATAATCAATTTTTATTACGAAACATTTCCTCTCAGGATCATCACGTTGCTTTATCTTCTCTGGCTTTGAGATTATGGTGAAAGTGTCTCATGGCAGAAAATAATGGTTTAATGGGATAAAATTAACCACAGATTGTACAGAACTAATATCCACTCAACAAAAGAGGTGTTATTTCACCATGACCTTATGTAATTTCCCTTCTACCCATCCACCCTGTACTAATGTAATCTTTTATAGATTGCAGAAACTGCTTCTTCTTCATGTATTATGAGGGTTAAGAGTGTATTGGGCTTAGGAGGATCCCCATAGATTTTTTTTCCTGGTCTTCTTTTGTCCTGTAGAAGTTTCAAACAGTTGTATTATAATAGATGACAGATGCCACACAACAAGTATCATTAATATTTTAATGATGTTGCCGTTTACGCAAGAACAGCCATCCATATCAATCCCCCCAAAATTATGGTTTACAAAAGCATTGTGCTTCATAATGGGGATGTATGACCAGGAAGAAACACGGTAACATCCTCTTGAAAGACCAGATACTAGGCTTTTATTTATCTCACTCTTCTGAGTGGTGTATAGCATTTGTCTAACTCAGCTTGAGTCAGGCTGATTTTGACAATGCATAATGCTCAAATGCCTGTTAAGATCAATGCAATACTGGTTTGAAGTACTTGCTTCCAAGAAATGACCTGGAGAATATACACAGCGCCATCAAGGAAAACTTCAGAAACAAATTCCAGATGCTGGCCCTGTGCTAGAACTGTGTGCTGAATTCAGAGACATCATCCAAAAACAGTTTGAGAAAGAAATAATCAAATATAAAGAGACAAAGAAATCAAACCAGACAAATAAATGGAGGCAAAATCAAGAACAAGAAATATCTCTTAAATTCCAGAAAACTACCAGAAATGTGAAACACTGGTGTTACAACATGTCACTGAAGACGTAAACAAACACTGTGAAGTGGAAGTCCCAGTCTTATGTGGGCATTCACTGGCAAATGGGTGCCAAAGATCAAACAGTGATGGCAGAATACCCAGAAAAACCCTTTAGCAAAGACATCATTAACTAAGATATAGCTAATAAGGTCAGGCACATGGCAAAAAGCCGTAATAATGGCAGAGGAGGTTGGCTTAGTGCTGAGATCGCTACTAAAAAGAATGACATTTATCCATGCGCCCTACTATTATAAATATTACCAGCAATTGAAGAATATATAAAAGCGTGGAACAAATTAGGTGACGTCGACACAAAGCAGAATGGAGCACTGGTGAGAGTCTGTCACAAACATTGAACAAACAAGGGGGTGACATTGTTTTATGTTATACTACAACCCTAGAGGGCAGAGAATGTTTTCAATGTAGGGGACTCACATGCAAATAAACACACTGTGGCAAGCGCCTGAGTCATTTTAATAATGAAGATGACAGCTCTTTTAAAACGGAAGTTGCTCTCTTTATTAACAGCCACTATTGGTTTAGTACTAGCAGAGGCACTGACAGGGAAGCCAACAATTTAAACGACATGCTGAAAAAACACACAATCCAGGACAAACATCACACAGTTATCATCACATTTATTACCAACACAAACACACAAATACACATTAATTGACATTACTACTAATATATCTTGTGGTGCAAAGTATGCTGGTAACTGCATAAATTACTCCTGCTTACCAACCCTATGGTTTATTTTGTGCTGGTTCACTTAGCAGTGAAACAACTGATAGACAGCATGCAGTGTGACCCAGTGGCCTAATGGATAAGGCATCAGCCTCCGGAGCTGGGGATTGTGGGTTCGAGTCCCATCTGGGTCGGGTGTGATATTATGCCTGGGTTCTACTGAACCAGCATCAGAATGGAGGCTTCAGAGCACCTTTGCAAGTTGCAAGGGTGTCTTGCAAATGTGTGAAGTCTCAAAGTAGAAAAAGGTCCATTTCAGCAGTGACTGTAGCAATAGTGAAAAATGTTGCTAAAAATGGAAATATCAGATATGTTTCTATAATTTAAATGACCATATTATCTTGTATCCATAAATGTAACTTCTGGAAATTGTGTTCATGAAGCCCTAGTTTTTGGCTATCATCTCATTTAACTTGATTTTACTTGATTTTCACAAAAGTTCTGTTTGCTTGCTACAAGTATGCTTAATTATATTATGATATCTGACATTAAGCAGATGTTTAAAAAGGATATTAGGAATCCATCCATCTTCTAAGCACATATCCAGTACAGGGCCCCTGGGGGGTTGGTGATGACCATTCCAGGCAACATAAGGCGTAAAGCAGATTCCTCGATGCCAGTTCGTCACAGGACATACAATAAGCAATTTAGACACCAAATCATCAAACATGTATTTGGAGTACCGGAGGGCCCTGGAATAAACTCCAAATATACTGATAATGGACTGGCTCAACCCCGGAGGTATGACGCACAGTAAAATTTTTGCAAGTAGTTAAAATGTGATTTAAAAAACAAGAAAAACTGGTTGGCACTCAGATTACTGGATCAAAATAGCTTCCTGTTTTGGATCACTGACTGAAATGAAAGAGTAAAAGCCGATTAATGTTGAACAATGTTTATTACTGTTTGAACAAAGTAATCTCAGACATTATAGACATCATATAATCAGGTAATGGGGCTGAAACCAGAGGTTAAGGTCAGTACAATGAATATACATATTCTGAAAAGCTATATTATTGGTATCTAGCTTTGTTCTTAATTAAAAAAAAAAAAAGTTAATTTTCAAAATAAAAAAAGGAAAAAAATCCAGGTAACTAACATATTATGGCAATTGTATCTACCAGGAAAATGAAACTGGCATAGTTCTGAATTTTATATATTTTATTACACTGTATGCACCCTGTATCACAAGGTGTTCTCTCTCTGTCTCATTCACACATACCAACGCATGCACGCACACACACACACACACACACACACTCACACAACAGTCTTGCATCATCCACTCACCTGCAAAGCATGTCTTTGGATGAAGGGAGAAAGCCCATGTAATCTAGAGGAAAATCATGTGTACATAAGGAGAACATGCAAACTCCAAAATGCAGAGAGCTGAGGTCAGTTTTGAATCCTCAACCCATGAGGAGTTTGGTGACAAAGCTACCGCTATGCATAGCTATTGTCTGTAAGGCTTTGGGTTTCCCATGACAATTTTAACATTAAGTTGTCAAAATGTACCTAAACTGGTTAAAAAAATACATAGTGAAATCTAGGATATATCATGAAATATACAATGCACAGAGCACCTCAGGTGTATACACATGATTAAAAGTACCGTCGATAAATACCTGAATCTGCATTGCACAAAAAATTAAGTGCAATACAGAGACTGGGAGTAATATCAGTCTCCCAGATTTTTTTTCTGAATATTACATTTTTGGCCTCCAACCATTAATAAATTGCATAAGTTTCTTCACTTGAAGTTTGCTTAGTTTAAAGTCTTCAGAAAGGATATCTTCTGTCAGTTGCAAGAGTAAATTTCCATCTATCTTTTCCGAGACAAACAAAGAGACAATGTCCTCAGAAATGCCTATGAACCGAAGAGAATTGGACACCTCTTCAATGGAAAGTCCAGAGAGGTTAGTGGGAGGCTGCCATGAAGAACCATTGCTGCATGACTGGGGACCAAGCTGCAAAGGGGGATAACAGGGATATGAAATGGAGAAACCGTTGTTTGTCAAGTCTTTGGTGCTGAATGTGCAATCGTCTTCTGCATCCACTGGGGGATTCTCACTTACCTGTCTCATTCCGTCAGCTGCCACTGTCATTGAAGGCAAGTCTTTATTTTCCTTCTCCTCAACCGATTTAGGCACCCTTGGTGGTAACAGCGGACACGATAAACTCTGTTTTGTGCTACAGTCAGCTAAAGGCTTGTCATTGTACATTTCGAGGGAATAGCTTGACTTGATGTAGTTGTGGGCTTTCTGAGAGGCTTCGTTAGATTTTGTAGGCAAAGTGCTTGCTTCAGAAACTTCCTTTCCGTTTCCGTCAAACGGGGTGGAAGTATATCCCTTTGACGTACTTGACATTTTCTTCCGAGGATAGCTGTAATAACTTCGGCACTGGCCTGGTAAAAAATTGTTCTCATGGGAATCTGCTTCACTAAAATTGTTTGGCCAAGAGAGTCTCAAGGGAACAGAATCAAATGTAGGGCTTCCGCAAGGTGATCTTTTCTCATCTTTTGGTGTATCTCGTTTCATCCAGTTGCATGGATAGCATACAGGGTTTTGTTCATCTGACTGGGTGACTCCATTATCTCCAAGTCCACTATGGGGTGGAAGAACAGATGTAAGGTATATTAGCATGTAGCTAATGTAGACAAAGATTGCAACACTAAAGAAACATATGATCATAACATTAAATCAATCAAAGCCAGGAACCCAAGATTACTAGAGAAAAAAAAACTGTAAAATGCAAAGCTGTGGTTTTGGATGTCTTAAATGGAATAACAGCTGTGACTACTGAGAAAAGCAGATTATCAGCAATTCAGCACTAATGCAAAGAAGTCAAGCCAGGTGGATTTAGCAAGCTTGACATCAATCATCTGTGTGTATAATATATCCTTCAAGTATGCGCCAGCTAACCAAGCACTCGAGAAATGGGAAGATATGTGGAGTAGAGCAAGAGTGCATTTGGTCTGACTCCAAGTTTTGAACTTCTAATGCAGTGTGAATGACATGAGTTGACCATTGAAGATTAGATTCCTTTCCTGAATGGAGGAGGCAAGCATAATCATGACAGCCAAATTTATGACTGGTGTAATAAAATGCACAGGCCTTCAACATGAACCCGACTTATGTTACGGTCACATTTTTTCTGGCAAGAACTTCGGGAAGTCCAGTGTCTGGTGAACTTAAGGCGCATAGTTGTTTAGTGGCTTAGAATTAACAATGGATATAATAATGTAAAATCAAAAACAAGTTACATGATCAAATTCTGTTAAATGTACCAAGTGCTCTTGAACATCAAGGACTCAACACATTTTTTCATTTTAATGGCCAGATTGATGTGAAAATTGCATTTGTATTATGATACAGATTTTCAGCAGTTCCCAATATATTTTCAAACTCAAACAGCAGAAACCCAGTCTTGAAACAGAAATATAAAACAAGCCCCCTTCTAACTTTAATGTGTCAAGTAAATAACATGATTCTTACAATGCTGAACTACATTCACACACAAATATCATGATATTTCCAATCCCAGTCAATCACTCAGAACAATTTTACGTTATGTACGACTATGTGTGATTACTGGCTTTGCCTAGCCCTTTCTGGGTTTTTGTATCTGATTGTGTTGTAAACCCGCCCACCTTCCCTACTCCCTGCCTACTCCCTCCCTCCTTCAGACAGTAGGAAGTGGATGCCTTCCATTTTTAGTTTTGAGTTGGTTAGCCCTATACTACACACAACCCTTAGTTGCAAAATCATTCATACATGCTCTGGGAAAAGTTATGTTCTAGTTCATAGCAATTTAAACTTCTGTCATTCTACAAAATATTTCCTGAGACACAAATATTTTCGTGTACAAAATCAGCAAAAATTCAACCTAGCCAGGTTTGTATATACTGTATATAAGAAACTTAAAAAGAAGTTTTTGTTCAAGACTTTGATCAGAAAACATACACACACACACAATACATGCATATACTGCATCTCTCTATATAATAATAGCAAGATAATGCCTAAAATATTAAAATATGAATGTACACTTAACTTCTACAAAAAAGAAACAGGTACTCACATGTTGTGTAGCCCTGATGAATAGTATGATAGTGTTGGACTGGGAGAGCGGGTCTTTTGTTGCTGGCTGTTGGTGCATAAAAGTGAGACAGAATGGCTTGTTGTGCTGGGCTTGGAGCATCGTGGAGGGACAGGGGGGGCATTTAGAAGCCTGCATTCTTCCTTCACCTAGGAATAAATGCACAGCTCAGTGACAAGCTCAGCTTAGATAAGTGGTAATGACACAGACTGTGTTACAGCAGTGGGCCTCAAACTCTCTGTAGGCCATACAAGGTCAAAGCTGATGTCTTAATTAGACTTGACAGTGGTTCACTCAGTTCTTAGACATGAGATGGATTGCTACATTTTGTATTTAAATGTGCCAATTACATATCTACAGTGTTTTGTTTTACAACAGTTTGAGGTCCACTAATGTACAAAATGAATGGAACACATATCATCCTTTTATTGCTACAGTCATATCTATATTACTCGTGCAATTGGTAATTGTTACTACATCCAGTTCAACCAGACCCTGAAGAAACATAAAACAAAATATACATATATATATATATCATTTCAAAGAATCTTTTACCATTTCAAATTTCATATATGCACTTATGATACCAGTTAGCCAAAAGTACAAAAAAAATTATTTCAAGGTCTGTCAGTAATACAAGATATGCTGTCCTCCTCAATTTTGTCTAATTTTCAAAACAATTTTACCATCTTTTAATATCTATGCTTGCTACACACTATGACATTCTTGAGCCCATAAAATCAAGGAGACTACATTGATTACATTGGGCGTCAAACTTGGGGCACCAAACAATACTGCACCCTCTCTTCATTTAGTGACCAAGTTCTGAACCAGTGACCAGGTTGCTAAGTGAAATGTTCGCCAAATGAGAACACATAGTGTTGGTGCTTTGCGCTGTGAAAATCACTGATTGCCGCCATTTCAATCAGAAAAACAACAAAAAACTTACATTACAAATTACTCTCTCTCTAGTATGTATTGTTTTCAGAAGTACAAAATGTTGTCATAAAAGCGTGTAATACTCAATTTTTTTGCCGTCCAGTTTGCAAATGGATGCTGAGGTAGTCACTAAATGAGGAGATCGCGTATTTAATTATAATTCATAAAGCAATTATTTGTTTGTTATGTTTTATTTTAAAAGATTAAAAGCAAACCTATGGGAAATAATATTCAAATGGTTTTCTACGTACAGCTTCAGACTTTGGAGGCACGGGGGGTGGAGGTATGTAGATTTCAGATACTGCAATTGAGCTGACAGGTCCTGAGGCAGGGTAGAGCTGAGTGCCTGCCGTACATTTGGAGTTTAAGGAGCTCCTTTTGACGTCACACACAATATGCTTCCCACTACATGATGCAGTCTGTGCAGGGAGCTGAGACATATCCTGGTCTAACCATAGCTCTTCGTATGGAAGATCTGGCTTGACGAGAACAGGTTGCCTCAATTCTTCCACTGATTCAGGGAAAAGGTATTTGCTGTCAACAGATTCATGCAAAGAGTCATGTGGAGCCCAATCTCCACAGAGATTCTTACATCCCTGCAGATTGACCTCACTGTTCCCATGCAGATTACTCCCATACACACACACGGAAAGTCTGTGAAAGGACTGAGTAAGCTCTTCCCGGGCATAGGTCAGCGAGTTGGGCACGTTGCTATGCGACAGGCACGTACTGCTGCTACTCCCGTTCTTACTGCTCTTCTTGGGACTTTTGCCATCTTCTATCCAGTCGGTCCTCACGTCTCGAACTGCGCGAGAGTAGTCATCAATGTCAAACTGCTCCTGGCAGAAGCTGAACCAGCGGTGCACCATGGTGTCCAACCAGAGCTCGTTCTGCAGGAGTCCTTCTGGAATGATGAATTTGGGCATGGCTAAATGGAGGGGGAAGTGTATGGGGATGATCTTGTTACTGCGCAACACGCAGCAGACGACTACGGTCTTGGTCTGGATGTTGACTAGCTTGTAGCGGTGGCCTTCCCGGATGAGGTGGAGGTCGTGCTGGTTCCGGGGAGGCGAGCTTGGGACGGTAACATTGACGGGCAGACGTGTCCGCTCCACGATGTTGCGGATGGTGTGTTCACCCTCCTGCATCTGCAGCTCGAGGGGGCTGCGGGTGCTGAACTGGCCTTTACACTGGAACGGCAGGCTGATGCTCTCGTTGGTCCTGTGGTTCATGCAGATCAGGCAGGGCATCTTCCCGCGCCCGAGCTTGCTGATGGAGTTCAGCTTTCCGATCTTCTTGAAGATCGTATTGAGCCTGGACTTTTCTTTGGAAGTTTTTGCATACAGGATTTCTGCCTGGCCCATCAAAGTGAGCTCATCCCCTGTGCTCAGCGTAATATTGTAAACTTCGGTATCCTCATTGCATTCACCTGAAGCAACCTACATCAAAAGAAAGCATGTTTTTAGCCAGTCACATATTTTTAAAGTATAATCTCCACAACACAGAAAAGTCACATTTAATCATTATTACTTCTTTAGGATACCAGCATTCAAAATCAAGGGGTGTGTTATAATATTACTCATTAAAAAAAAAAAAATATATATATATATATATGGATTCATCTTAAAAAGGATTTAATCATTAAAACAACTTAAGGTGGGTTGTTGAAGTATTATGAGGGAAGAATCAGAGACATTATACATAATTCATACAGATTTTCTTCTGTATAATATGCATAATACACATTACACAATATATTATCTAAAATTTACTGGTTATAATTTCTATTGTATTACTGCTGTTGTTCATTCCAATATTTCCATTTGCTTACAATAAAGATGCCCTCCATCAGTAACACAACTGGTTGGTCCCTGTTAACTTCATCCGTGTGGACTGACCTTAACATTAAATGTTATATCTTCCATCACATAAACACGTTCAGGAAATGCTTTAGCGACTTCCTCGACGCTGCTGAAGTATTGCACTGGCTCCTTTATGTCTCGGTCTTGTTCCAACAGCTTAAACTGACCTGCAGGAAGAAATACAAGAGAGAAAAATTTATGTAAAATATACTGGGCAACATGAAAATGGATAATGATACAAACAAAACAAAAATTAAATGTCTTTACCAGAAACTTCTTTCAGTTACAGTAAATGATTCTGCAGTTCTTTTGCATTCATATACATCGATTTAAAGGCACAGATTAAATCTAAAAATATCATAAGATATATATGCTGGTACAAAATATTATGAAATAAATTATATATATATATATATATATTCCAAAATGAAAATGCAACTGGTCACAGTAAATTAAAATAATTTCCCTTGAATATCAAATCAGGAACCAGGCAAATATCTGTCAGAAATCAGGAACTGAAGTTATTTAAATTTGGAGTGACGCATTTAACTCAACAATCAATCATACATTCATATAGCAGAACCTGTAGGTGGCTATATATATCCATCTATCATCACTTTTATCTGAGCATTTTTACAATGACAAGAAAACTTGAGTAGGAAGTACTTAAGTGTGAATAAAATTAAAATGACAAATTGTCATATCCACGCTAAAGAAAAAACATCAAATGCCCTGTCTTTTTCCCCTAGCTTCATTTGAAATGTAATACTAGAATGTATATTTACATGGCTGGGCATCTGACAGAAGAAAATTTAATGTAGAGCTATTGTTTGTGGTTCTCATGAAGGAAAAATGAAGAAGATAATAGCGAGGCCTCTTTTTTCACAACATACTATTTCTCTTTTTCCTTCTTACCTTTATAATGAACTGGAATTTCTATTTTAGGCCCAATGACATAATGGCCCTCCTCTAGACTGTGAGCAGTAACTGTAGTCCACTGCCGACTCGAATGTATTAAAACGTAGTCATTTTCTCGCAGCCCCTCCACCAACTCACCTGAGGGTAGAAGGAGAAGGAAAAATCCCCACATTTACCAGAGACAGAAAAATAGGAAGCAGAAAATGAAACTACCAAGCAAAGAAATTATATTTAACATTACAACAGTGTACATCTACACAGAGTATTTTTATTAGGCTACTGGTAACAATACTACAGCAGATAAAGACCTATAAAAAACACATGAGACATAAATAAAATGTGCCATTATTTCTTTAGTGAACCAATGCTGAGGCTCTATTCTATTTTGATGAGTCTAAAATTTGAGGAAATCTAGTTGTTGAACATTTCTTTTGGTTGTTGTAATATTTGATAAGTATGACTTCATTGCCTTTAGGACACAAAAGGCACATATATTAAAAGCAGGTATGATTTTTGACTGATACTTTATGTCAAACAATATTATCATAAGGCATGCACAAGCATTGAGCAGAGGCACAAATGTCCCTTATGTCTCTCAAAAAAATACAAATCAATTGACTTCAATCAAAACATAATTACTGGCAGTCAAGAATTCTGTCGCGATGCCGATGATTGAGTCAAAAAACATGGAACATATTTCCACTTTTGTCTCCAACAATCGAACACTTGATATGCTTCATACAATGATTTCTGTCATTCTGCAGTGATTGCTGGATATTTGTGACCAAGAAAATAAGGGCCCAATATATTAATTAATTAATTAGTTACTGATGTGAAGGTACCACACTGGAATCTGCCTAAAAGAAAGGTATAAAAGAGAAAGCTGAAAAACCATAAAATTATAATCCAATTATAATTCATACACTATGTGTGAAATCCTATCAAGACCTCCCATCTAGCTCATTTCACCATTAATGAACACCTAGGGTGGGATAGAAGGAGTGTTTTAGGGAATGTGGTTCACATAATTTTGATACATAAGCCTGAAGTCAGTGCACATCAGAGGCCATTTTGGGTAAGGTTACTTTACCTTACAAATTAATCAGTTCTCTATATTTCAAGGCACTATCCAATAACTAGAGACCTTCTGAGGTTTCAAAACATCAAGCAGTAATATGCTGGTTTAAAAGTCTACCTTGCTTGCCTTATTTTCACACAGTCCAATCAGTGACAGTTCTTCACTACCAAAAATATAGTGCTAATTTTCATTATACTATGATTATAAATTCAATAAGTGACATCGGAAACTAATTTTAAATTAAAGGCACATTGTGGCTAGGCAAGTAGTTCATCTCATCTCAGTTCAATTTTATTTATATAGTACTGTCAAGGAGCTGCCAAAAAAGAGCATTGGCACAAGCATTTCTTAGGCCCCAAAGTCCCCAGAGAGTAAGCCTGAGGTGATAGTGGCAAGGAAGAACTCCTTCAGAGAAAGGAAGAAACCTTAAGAGAAGCCAGACTCAAGGAGGAAGCCCATCAAAATACCAAAATACCCTGCAACATTAAGACTAAGTACCAAAAAATGGCAGTGTAACGTCCATAAGTCTTACCTAATGATCATTACAATCAAATTTTGCATGGCAAGCAATATTATGCAGCTTTATGACTATTTTTACAGCAATCAGCTGCACAGACTGAAGGTTCAGCCTGCGTTCATGAAAGTTGCTTCATGAGAGATATGAGCCCAATACAATGAGCAGAAGTTTTCGTTATAGAAAATGATAAATACTATGTTGTGCCTGTGGGGAGCTGACAGAAGTAAAATAATTTTCAAAGCAAAAGTAACTTACTCATCTTGATTATGTTACGCGTTTGTACTCGGTCAGTGTAAAGACAAGCAGAACATGTGCTCTTGTTTGTAGGACTTACAGTGGGCATTTTCTCACATTTATTTATCCAGTAACGACTGCTGGATGACTGTATTATCATGTGAATAGCGCCATTTACAAATGGGTGGTGGTGACACTCCAGTCAGTCACTCTTATACTTTTTTATTCTCCTTGCAAAGCTCTGAAAGTATATTTTGTTTCTTCCTATATTCTTCCTGAATAGTATACCATTCAAGGTTTCTGGGGGTGTTTTTAATGATGTTTCTATGATAATGGTTTGGCAAGATTTTTGCTTGGTCCTGCAGGCGGGACTGCCGACTCCAGAGGGTTAAATTAAGTCACTTTTTAATTTCTTATTTATTGTTTTAATTTTAAAGAATTAAAGAAAATAGTCGCGGTAACTATCAATGTTTTTTACCGTGAAAGCCAAAATTATTCCACACTTCAGCTTGGTATGCGGCAGGAGCCGGTCTAATCGTGCGTTCCTTTACCCTCGAAGATCGGAGCTCGGAGTGACGTCACATCCGCTAAAAAACCGAGGAAAATGCATTCCATTTGCCGAACTCGGATCCAAGATGGAAGCCTCCAAGAAAGTGGCTCTTGCGCTCGCTCTTTCGGAGT
>JAODKN010000001.1:25595682-25610104 GCA_026774425.1 Petrocephalus zakoni
AAAAAGTGCTGACAGCCCTGTGTCCCCTGAAAACCCAACACGTTCCCTGTCCTATAGGCTAAAGAAATTGTGTTCTTAGATCAAGAGGGAAACACGTTTCAGCTCAGATTTGCCCACTGATAGGTATTATGAGTAAATCTTTGATCAAGCTTTTATGTTCTTTGATCAAGCTTTTATGTTATTTTACATTTAATCGTAAATTCAATTTAGTGTGTATATATATATATTGCCCTTCACAACAAAGTTCATGAAGTGACCCATAGTGATCACTGATAAGGTAATTCATAGAACAAAATAGTTAATATAATTTACTACAGCAAATGGAAAGAGCTATAGTGTGCGAGAGAGAACAAACATTAAGTTACCGTGCATCACCATACGCATATCATTAACATTTTATATGCTCAACTAATCTGCCTGCATATCAAATTGTCCTCGAAAGTAATTATCTGTGTAGTTCTGAAAAGCTGGCATCCAGACAAATGTTTCACCCGTCAACTAAAGCATTGGCGATTATTGTGCATGCGCCTTATGATCTCGATTAGATGAGGACATAATCGCTACATTTCTGTCTCTTACACACACCCATATAAACAGCTTTGTTGTTCACATTATATATGCACATAACTTTATGTAACATATAACTGTAACTTCATACTACTATGTAATGCTGTTACAAGGAGTGTAAATCACGGCTTTCATCACGATACGATACAATATCGAATCCTTAAGCCAACGATTACATTTTTTTTGATACCTCAGAAATTCCGAAGATACGATTAGATTCTATACTGGGGTTAGTAGTCGAAATTATTAAATTTCACACAATCCTTTATATTTCAATGAATTATGCAAATATAATTAGCATTTTATCATATTTTATTGGGAATTGTAAACAAAGTCTAGTCCACATTACAAAAGTGTAGTCAAGTATGTCCCATAAAACAAGCAAAATAAAGTGCAATAAGGTAAAAATAAACCTTTGGATGGATGTAGATTAACATGGTGACTAATTTTTATTTTGAATCAAGTCTTCTCCAGACAAATACAAAAGTGCAATAAAGTTACATAAAAAACATTGCATGGATAGATTAACATGACTGACGCCTATGGTGAAACAAGTATGTCAGTATTCTTCTTTGAGAGGTTTTTTCTAAGAAAAATTAACTGGTCAACGTGTTCAGGAGAAACACGCGCTCTGAAGGCAAGCTACCTAGTCTTAGCCAGGTCTGCCAAGAGAAGAAACTCTCTCACTTTGACACTGTCATCTTTAAAAAACTTTTCTGTAATCTTAACTTTTTCTAGTTCTTGTTTTAGTCACCGGTTATTATCCAACAAAAGGTTAATTTCAGCTCTCCTAATCTGACATAAACCACACTCAAAAACACTTTCAGGTTACTGTGCCACCTCGAAGGGATGGACTCCGGTCAGGATGGGTTTCCAGCATTTCCTATCCTCGCTGTTCTGTTTAGAAACAAACACAAGTAGCGAATGTCATACATTCAGCATAACTCACACGCAGAAAGCGAATTCTAGTGGTAGAGGCAGATGTTTAGGGATTAGAAGTGTACGTCTGCAAAACGCACTAAATGTCACTCCTGGGGAAATTGGTACAAGACGCTAACATGGCTAACTGTGATTTAAAGTAAATGTAACATTAGTATGGTATGACAAGAGAGCTGATCCACTAAAATTGAAATCAAGTCTAATGATCATATTGAAACGGAGCTGCATGATGCACTATAAGAAAAGTCCGTAAAAATAGGGTCCGATGTACCGTGTTAATATGAATGAATTCTCTGTATACATTTTTCACAGGTGTTTTACCCTCTAATTTGAATTTCGCGTTGCATTGTGGGAACGAGTACACCCGAATAATAAAAAAAAATCTGTAAAAAGAAACCGACAAAATAGTGTTAATTTTCTGTAAGGATATTATCCGTTTTTTTTCACAGATTTACAGTGTACGCTGGAGTGGATCATGAAAACAACACTGGAACAGCGAGAAAATAAAAAGGCATGGATCGATATTTATGTGGTCACGTCGATGCATCGGATTGTTTGCCATTCTCTATTAACTAATGCATGATACTAGGGTTGTGATGAGGAATTTTCCCCACCGGTTAATTGACATGTGACAACACCGGTAATACCGGTATCACCGTGGGGGTGGGGGTTTCCTCTTTTCCTCTCTTTTCCTGCTTTTAAGTAGCTTATAAATGCGTGCGTATTATACTTTCACTTTTAGTTTTGCGGGAATTAGCAATTCGGCGTCAATTGTTTGAATGGATGACAACGATTAAACTACAAAAAAAATCACTGATATTAAACAGAACTTTTATTAACATAACACAACAAAAAACACAACAATGCTACAGGCTGAAAAAACTGTGGAAGTTGGAACCAAACAAATAATAACCATAAAACGTTTATTACGTAGCCTATGTTAGAACGTTTTTAAAACGTTCAGTTTTTTATTATAGTGCATGCCCTAGTCTTAAGTAAATTATTTAGAATTATATTTTCCATTTAATTCAAATAAATATTTTATTAAAAAACGAATACTTAAAAAAAGAAAACAAATGTGGGGACGGTATCACGGTGGAAAAGTGATGTCACCGGTGTTGCGTCTTAAAACCGGTCATGAACTGTCAATAGGCATATGGACAAATAGTCTTCACTACATTGCATAATATTTAGGATTCTGCTTATAGATTTCAGCTGCCATTAAAGTATCCCAACAAAACATAACATGCACTAAATCCATAAATTCCTGAAGTGTAAGAAGCAATGCCTGTAGTTGGGTTTCCACTTTTCTAACTTCTAACCATTAGCAACAGTAGGCAAGAATTATGACTGATTATACCTAGCAGTAAACTGGCATCCTATTCAGGGTGTCACCAGCCAATGCCCTTTGTCCAGGGATAGAATCCAGTATCTCAGCAACCCTGTACTAGACAACTAATTAGGGAAGATGGATATAGGTTTCATAGCCTCAAATCAATTAATAAAATGACTGTCATTTTACTTTTTTGAAAAAGAGCAAAAGGCCCACCAAAAAAAAAACATTTTATTATTTTGTTCAAAGGAACATGCAAGTAAGAATCGGGATCAGCCACATTCCTGGCAACACTTGGGGTTAAGGGCCTTGATCAAGAGTGCAACAATAATATGACTTTTCTGCCAGCCAAGGGATTTGAACCCATGACCTGGACATGGGCACAGATTCCTAGTCGAATGAGCTACATACCAACCTACAACCAGGCTCCTTCCAAAAAATTCTTGATGTTCTGAACTTGGAATAACCAACTTGAGTACTTTTTAAGTGCCACATTAGAGAGATAAGCATTAAAGAAACAGGATACTTTTCTATTACTATTATCAGAATAGTATTATTTAGGACAATATGAAAAGTGCTGCTTCAGACATTATTACTGAGCATGCAAAGAAAGTACAATAATTTATTTCTCACAGCTAACTTCTTATTGAGCCAGTAGACAGAGAAAGTACATAACTTCCAATAACTGAGACTAAACAGAAGCCGGTCTAAGGCTAACAAGGAAGTAGTTTACTACAAAACTCCTAGCACACCATAAGGGAAGACAAAATATTTAAGTAATTATATCCAGATAAAATTACACTGGTATTTATCTATGTTGATTTAAAGATAAAGAAATGGCTTTTTGTGAGTCCCACTGAAATAAATTACAAACAAAAAAATCACTTGTAGGATGAAAATCTCATTATTAAAGATCAAAGTACTAATTGTACCCCTAGTTGTCTATAACCCTTGAGAAAAAGTAGGGGTAAATGGCAACTGTTATAGGAGTAGCTGCTATGGAGCTCTACTGTGACATTTAATTTCATATGTGAGCTTAAGAAAAATTTGTTAAAACCCGAGACACAGCGATTATGTTGTAAACCAAATTAAACCTGTACAAATGGAGGGTATTTATTTTAATTCCCTACCTACTCTTACCAATAACATTTGTTTATCAATGGAAAAATTAACAGCAACTTCAATATAAAATCATTTGTTTTAGAATATTTCTAATTCTATGATATAAACTATATTGTCACTTAAGTAAGAAAAAGAGATTTAGTGGTTGCAAAGACACTTTATAGAGAAGACAACATTCCTTGACGCTAATTAAAAAATATAGGTAATATTCACCCACAAAGCCCTGTTTCAACCTACTAGGAAAAAAATCCTTCCTTTGTGTCAGGGGACTAATACAGACTGTGCTTGTAGATTCAACAATCCATTAAACAAAGATTTACATTAACCGGTGGAATTTTTACATGTAACATTTTTGTGTGGACTCCATTAGCATTACTTCACATTGAACAATATGGTCATCACAAATGAATGAATCTGCAGTTTCATTTTTATCTTCACACAGACAGCGACAGCCATATTACAGAACAAAGAGTTTCCCTGTGTTGCCTGAATTGAATTTAAACAAATTTCCTTCCTAATCTGACTTTAGTATGGTAATATGAATTTAAACAGAATGTATAGATTATAATGGGCCCATTCAAACAACAAAGATGGTGGGTGAAACAACGGAACTCAGAAAATCTTAGTTGGAGAGTCAAAAAGGAATTCACAGAAGCCTGGCATGATGTTTTCTTTATCAAAAACTTACATTACAGGCCAACGGGATTGATTTCCACGGATGTTATCAGAAAAAAATTACATTATAAAAGCAATTTAACCACAAAAAAATGTATCAAATTAATTTAATCTAAGTATCTCAAATTACAGTGCTATATAAAATGTTTTCATTTTGAACTTAACATGAGCCTTTGAAAATTTGGCATTTAAAACAATCTGACTGCGATGGGGTCAATCTTGAGTTTATGAATATGCATCTGTCTTGAATGAAAGTGATCATCGGGACAAACTTTTCAACTAGTGCCTTTCATAACAGAGATTTACCTAATGTCAGGAAGTTAATAATTTCAGCAAACAGTATGGTTGTGAGTCAATCTTGAATTGATCAAAATGTTCTCCTGAACAATTACTGATAAACACAGTTCACAATTACAGATCATAAATTAGCTAAATATAACCATATGGCTGCAGACTCAGAACAGTTCATTGAAGCTATAATTCTCTCTTTCCTGCCATTCTTTTGAACCAATCATATGAGTTTAACAGCAATTTCACTTTTCATTGTGTACAGAAATGATGTATATAATGTGATGTACAAACATATTCCAAATTGAAGATTAAGCTGTTACATAAATTTAACCATACATCTTCTAACTACTTAGGAACCTATCCCAGGCAGGACAGGACAGAAGGCAGGGGTACTCCGTGGATAGGATGCCAGTCTATTGTAGGGGACATCAATGCACACTCACCGATTTACACTCTACCGGCAATTTACTTACAATTTATAGGCAAGACACAGATTTGCCTAAATGAGTATCTTTAGACAGCAGAAAGAAAGCAGTCACCTCTTATGTGCGACTCCTAACTATGCATAATCCTAATATATGAAAACAACACCAATTTTTATGCATTGAAAGGCAACATTGGCTAGTCAAACAAATATTCTTCCCTAAATCTCTACCAGCCCTACTACCAAACAGGCTAAGGATATCTAACTGACAAAACATACTGGATGATTATGTTCAGTCAACAGAAAAGCATGTTCCTGGTCTGCAAGACATTTATAGGCCAAGCACGGCCAATATTATTAGTTCCATATCAGAGCTATAACTGGAAAAAAAATTCTGCATAATTAGATCAGTGACAGAATTATGACCCACTGTTGTAGTCTTTCATTTTTTAATGTCTTTTTATACAAAGAAACACAATTGCATTTAACTGCTAACAGGGTGACCCCAATCACAATGAAAAATGGCTGATTTGCCTTTTCTTATTAAATGGAAGATTTGTCATGTTCCCTTAAATTATGAATAAAAGTGTATGCCTATTAGGCCTACATGCTGTGAAATACCTTTTATGTTCAATTATCCTCTAAAGCTGAAATACAAAAGTAGATCAGTTGCATACTGAAAATACACTGAAACTGAGTGATTTCTGAGTGATCCAGGATCTATCCAGTAAAGTTCTGCATGGAACACTGATAGCAATACAGAGTCAACAACTCACATCAAACTGAATAACCTTGGACTCTGGAAGCTGAAGTACCCAGTCGGAATCTCAACAAATAAACAAAGACTATGCACAGAATCGGAAGAGATGGGCAGCGCACTGTGGGACACACAGTCACACGTACAACCACATCCTATGAGCAATTTGGAGGCATAAAAATGGCATGTTTATGGACTGCAAGAGGGAAGGAGAACATAGCATGCACCATATAGGTACAGGGGGTGCTAACCACGGAGCCGTTCTAACCACCAGCATGAAGTGTCCGAAGATTTTCTTCTTCTTTTTGGTATCCTTGCTACCTACCGAAGGATGGAGATCCTGACTATTACTCAACTGTAATTTGCTGTGAATACGACATGGTGTAATTAACTACAATGCCTCTGAAATACAATCATATTTAAGGCTTTATTTTTAATATAATCCGAAACATTAATTTAAGAGAAAACCTAATCTTATTTGCAGTCAGACATTTGTTTTGTCTGGAAACGTACAAACACATTTTGATGCCATAACAGTTTTTTTTTTTAACTACATCACGTATAGCATTGCTTATCTTACATTTTAAAATACTGAAGACACTTCATTTCGACTTCTGAAACTGTATCCGTAAAAGAAATATCCCGCATATTTTGTGACGATATTATAGTTCCGAACCGATCTACAATAGACATTAAATTACCGCAGAAGTTCCCGGTGGCCATAGCCCGAGTGTGGCTAGCTGAGGTCTAGCAGGGATTTGCAGGAGCGCACCCAGCCGCGGTGGTCCAGGCACGGGTTACCTGCAGCGGCAAAGGAAGCCGCAGAGCACGGGACACCGAGCGCGAAACGAGCCCGAACCCGACTCCGGGCAGCATTGTGAGCGCCTTTAAAAAGGCTCCTTACCGCTGTCAAGCTTGGCGATCTGGGGCAGCCTGTAAACACTGACAAGCCGATCTAAGGGCACTGACGCCGTGCTCCATGTCACATCTTTCAGGTTGTTGTACAGCATTAATCCCACATCCATGTTAACAGCAGGTCATCAAAGCCCCGGCGAAGCATCTACTTTTTATACACCATGATCCCCCCTAGCCATTCTCTGCAGTTTGTCGGGATTATTACTTCTGAAGTGCGGGGGTTATCGCGTAGCCCCCCTCTGTCATCTCGCGCTGACAGGAAACGCCATGTAATCCGAGACTAACACGCGTGCGCACGGCGGCCGACCCGCGGCATATTTATATTTTTACAGTTATTCTTTACTATGGGGCTTGCGACGAAACACCATGTCTATATTACACGTGGCAAAATAATTTCCATTTGCTTTTTTCCCCAAGATTTTATCCGTGGAAAAAAACTACTTCCCGCTCTGACGTCACTTCCGTCGCATTCCTAACTTTGGGAACAACGTCCTTTGTAAGGAAAGGCGCAGTAAGAAGAGGCGGTAGCAGGGATGGCTTCATGCGAAGCAACGTTAAAATGTGTCTTTTTACATGTGCAAGAACTGAATAAAGAAGGAATTCTGTCAGCTAATTATTTTGCACATTTGTATACAACGTTTATGGAAAAACTTGTTTGCACAAACAAAAACAGCTGAAAGTTGTAATATTTGTATTTTAGCAAGTTTATATTGGGGACAGACACCCATCCATTTTCTAGGCACTTTTCCTGCTGGAACTACGGCACAAATTGCTTTCCTTTTCTTGTGTATCCAAATGAACTAAACAAAATGAACAATTTCTAAATTATATTACAACCTGGCCCCTACTCAATGGTATATATTCTACAGAGTTTCCAAATGTTGATATAACCTAGTTTTGTTTGATAACTGCAGTAAAACATTACTAAATTTAACCTGTTAAGCAACCCACTGGATAGGATGCCAGTCCATCACAGGCTACATGCACACTATTTAGAGATGGCATTTCACATAACTGTATTTTTGGAACCTGCACGACAATGGAGCCATGGAACCATGGAAACTCCATGGACTGAAAGTGGGGCCAAGATTGAAAGCTGCATCTCTGGAATGCGGTGGCAATGATACCTACTGAGCCGCCTACCCATCCAGTAATAATACTGAGCATTTCTAAAGAATTTTAATTTGTGGACTGCATGTTCCTTAGTAGCCAAATAAATAAAAAAAGAGATTATTTCTCTCTTTGGAAGCAGAATCCTGGGAACATACTGCAGGAAAGAATCTATAGAGAACAAATTAAAGCAGCCTATTAGGCCAAGTGTTAATATAGCTTGTCAGTAGATCGTTTTGTTATAGTTAAGCCATGACTTAAGATGTAGTCCACAGATGAACCCTTCTCTGAGATTACTCTCATGTCCTTCAGAGGACATCTATAAAAAGCTAGCAGCAAATTCCTCCATGTGGACTCAGCTAGGTAAAGACAATGCAATGTCAGAAATCCACAGGCAAAGACTGCAGAGCTATGCATGTGTGCTACGAGCCCTGGTGGTGGTGGATGCAGGAAACAACCAAAAAAATCAATCATTTATTTATCTGTCCATCTTCCGTACCACTTATCTAACACAGGGCTTATTATGTGCATGTATGAAAATCATATTTAGGAGACATGGTAACATTCTGCAATTTTTTTTCCAGAAACATTCACTCATCCCATTCTGGCAAGCTTTTATTCAAGGTGGTAATTACAGGTGGGCCAAAAGGACAAGGATCCAGTGCCCTCAACCAGCTTAACTTCCATAACTTCCCATGAAAGACTTGCTTTGGCTAAATATTCAAGTGATAAATTTGGTTGGCAGATTCTCAGCAGCAGCCGGGAACTCCATATGGGTAATCCTTCGTTGGACAGACTGTTTAATTAAATGATTTTATGCACAGATGGGAGGATTCTAAGACCCAGAATATTACTGAGAAACAACATACTGTGTTTAGTACATAGCAGACGTCATTTTGTCTGACATATACAACAGCATTCAGCATAGTTGTAAAACATGTTCCGATTGTCAGTTTCTCTGCAACTTCCACAGCATACTTCTTTTGAGGACTTGATTTTCTAAAACTTTCTAAGACTTTAATTTGATCTATATTCCACGCCTCTCCAATTTTTCTCATCTGTTTTTGAAATGGTTTTGATAGGGTGTGAATGTAACATTATCAATGAATAAAAAGCTGGACATTTTATATTGCATTAACAAAGGTGGGCTGGCACAGTAGCACAGTGGCCAGCACAGTTACCTCACATAAGTGGAGACCAGGATTCGAGTCTCTGCCCCAGCTCTGTGTGAGGAGTTTGCATGTTCTCCCCATGGCATTGTGGCCTTTCTTCTGGATTCTCCAGTTCCTCCTCCCCTGTCCAAAATCATGCTAAGGTTGCCAATTGGCATATGCGTTTCCTGTAATTTGTTGGTGCCCCATCTTGGGTTGTTCCCTCCCTTGTGCCCATAGTGTCTGGGGCAGGCTCTGGACCCTATGTACTGTAGGACAAACATATGGAAATGGGTGGACAGCCATTGGTTTCTTGCAGAATAGAGGAAGCAACAAGATTTGACCACATCGGGCTGTTAAAACCATCTGGACACGGATTCTGCAACTGTCTTGAATTCAGTCTGAAGGATGTGATGCCCATCTTCTATGAAGAAATCCCATAATCGAGGGATTTGTTAATGGTGGCAGAAAATTCAGTTTTAGGCACCATGACAGAATGTCCCACAAGTGTTTGTTTCAGTTCAGGTGACTGAAGTGGTCAAGGTAAATGATTTCAGTCATTCTAAAACCAGAGGACTTGAGAATTGTCATCTTGGGTAACTCCACTCATCAGAGAAATAGCTTGCCATGTATGTATTAGGTAACATGGCTGTTGACCTTTCCAGGAAAATGCACCAATACTATAACAGAACAACCAGCACCATTTACCATGGGAAATGAGTGCTAAAAATTGTGCCATGTGCCACAAAATTACTTAACTGCCTGTTGGAAAGATAATGAGAGGGAGGGGCTCATCTGACCATGTGACCATGTGTCATTGTTTTGCAGAAAACTCCCTGTGTTACAAGAGATGCTCCATGTGGAGAGAACATCGGCTCTCTCATGAATCCCACAACACTCTGGAACTCAGCCTTGCCAGAGTAAACTCTGTTTTATTTAATTAACAATTAGTATCTGATGGCAGGTTACTCGGGGGACCCAAAAAAAGATTGATTTTCTCCCTTCTACTCCATCACATTCCAGCCATAAGCAGTCTTTAAATATTCATGATATCGCCAATTGCTCACTTTGCATAAACGCATCTGCAAAATGAACGTATGCAATTTCTAATTATATTTATTCTTGTAGTAAGCTGTAGATTAATGTTATCCATCTTCCAGCTGGTTAGTTATTAGCCTTTTATTTAACAGTCCAAAATACAGACTTATGAATATACACACTCTAAGCATGCAGTTTTAATCATTTCTCTTTGACAGCTTTAGCAAAGCACTAATAGCTGCTTGGGGCCACAGAAATTCTCCCTGGGAACTGATCCAAAAATCTCATACCTTTCATTTTCACAACTTTATTCTGGTTCTCTGTAGCTCTTCTAATGGACACATTGTCTGAAGTCATGTAAACTGGCAGTCAGTACAATGCTTTTCAGACTGTTTTTGTGTTATTGATTGTCAGTGTGTATATGCCATTGTACTCGTTAAGAGTGTTTAAATCACAATGACCTAAAAATGCACACCATCTAGACTGCTGTCATTGGGGCTTGGGGCGGGGCTTCTGGGGAGAGATGGTGAGGCGGCCAGGCCTTTGGTACCATTTTTTCCTTAGTATTGATGGGTTTTGCATTACTTGCCCTGTAGTAACACTTGTAGTAGCACCCACAGGCCTGACATCCATAGCTGCAGCTTGCCAGAATACATTACATTCTGCTAACTATGGGCTTTGAACTGTTTTTAATCCCTAAAGCACACATAATGAGTTTGGTTTTATTCTTTTATATGTTCAGTTCCAAATCAAACATTTTTTAATTATGTTGATTCCCTTTCCAACAACGTTTCACAAAAAACAGAACTGAATAAAACGATGACTCCCAAAATGACTCTTGAAACTGTTGAATCATCAACAATATCAGTTGCAAATAGCTCAGATGTCTATTCTAGCCCAGTTTTAAACTGCTTGAACAGATAAACATTTGAATTTGGATTCACAATGTACAGTTTTCAGTAAATTACACTTCAGCTCTATCATAATAGGTCAAAGTGTATTTTTGCACCTCCAACAGTTTGTTGTTATTATACCTACTTATTCAATATAACATGCATTACTTTTATAAAACAGGCAATAATTTAAGAAAACGAAATACCAAGTCACTGCTATCCCATCCAGGGTGTGCTCCAGTTCCTCCTCTGCAGAACAAGCTGGTGGAAGGATGGATGGGTGGATGGATGGATGGATGGAAATACCAAGGCACTCAACTGGCTCAATCTGATTCAAATATAGCTGTTAAATAAATAAAGAGTTAATGTGCTGGAGCCAACATTCGGCATTCGGCCAGCACTGATTTAACAGTTCAGAAGTCTCAGCCTGGGGTAACCAGTACCTCACCTTCTGAGCAGCACACACTAGGCAGCAGACTATGCCTTTGTAATCCTCTTTCTGAGCTATTTTATTCCTGTTGACCAGCAAGCGGCTTATGTGATTGCTTACAAGAATAGCTCAAGGCTACAGTAAAGGAAGGGGGCATACCAGATACAGACAATGGTTATTAGGTAAAATATAAGGTCAGTTTCCTGAAAAATAGCTGCTTTGGCACCCTAGTGCACGGCCCAGATCTATATACATGTCTACATACATATGTGTGTGTGAATATGCACATATACAGTTCAAAATTAGTACTGCTGTCCTCTGGTTGTCAATAAACATTACACAATGCTTTAATGGTCTGCAGGAGACTTGTTTTTGCATGTATATAAAAATGTTTAATGTACAAAGTTTACACTTACAATTAAGCAGTTGACGTATTCAAATAATAAATATAATATAAATATTGAATTATATATAAAGCATTTCAAATAAATAAGGTTTTGATATTTAAAATATAATGGCATAGGATGTAAGCTTGGTGAGGGAGCTTATGCTGAAAACCTTATCACAGATTACCTGGGCAGAAGGCAGCATTCTAATTGGCTGAGGTGACAGGCGGAGGTTCAACTATCTTCAGCCTAGTGAACTACCAAACTTAGCAAAGCATTCGCATTTTAGGGCAGCTACCCTATATACACGCAGCTTTCATTTGCCATTCAGAACAAGGTAAGGAAACTGAAAACGCACCTATGATTGCAGGTTTACAGTATTCAGAGTTACCTAGGGTCTGAGTTAAGCAGAACAGTGTGCTGACAAGGAAGAGATGAATGTTAGCATCAAATGTTCTTATTCTTAATTGTTTTAGAATGCATTTTAATTATACATTTTAATATTTGGTAATGTAAATCTTTTTTGACATTTTTGTTTTATAGAATTATTTCTGTTGAAATTATATGAGTAGCAAAATGAACTTTCATACTACGATAAAAGAATATGATGCGTTCAATAACTTAGAACTTAGAACTCCAAATATAGTGTGGCTATTTTTCTACTCATAGAAATTAGCTCATAGATTTTGGTTCCATCCCCGTTTACAATGTGAAATTAGTTGCACATTTTAGATTGAGGTGTATTTGATTATATTAGGTGATCTTGTATGGCTTTGATTTTCAGTTTTGTTATGTTTTAGATAATTTGAATTTAGGGTGTTTGTACTGGAATATATCTTTGTTAAATAAAAAAAGATAAAACCTGCTAAATGAAAAGACAGTTGTAAGCACGATGCTCAGAAATGGTGCAAAAGAAATATGTTGCTCATATAGATCATGTTGCCAGGGCTCAATGTGCTTGTGCAGTTAGCTGTTCCATCAGTGGATTACTTTAAATCTAATTAGACATCCAACCTTGGTACTGATCCAGGTTCTAACTGGGTCATATGTGGTTGACGGAGCAATGCAATGTGAAAAGTGATTCCCCAGCCTAAAGACTTGTGATAATTTAAAATACTGCTTCAAGGGTGGATGAGCGATGTGTTCAGAGAAGCCTTTCAGCACACCACTGCTGTCTCTCACGTGAGGCCTTTGTGTTTGCAAGGAGTCTGACCATTCTCCTCTGACCTATCTCATTAACAAGGTGTTTTCGGCCACAGAACTGCCATTGACTGGATGTTTTTTGTTCATGACATGTGAGGTTTAGACACTCTAGTGCGTAAATACCAGGCTGGCTGAGATGCTACCTCAGACACCAACAATCACACCACATTCAAACACAGATCGCATGTCTTAGCCATTATGATGTTTAGCCATACAGTACCTGATACTCCTGACCTTATCCGTGTTCTCTACATAGTCATTTGCAGTCACATTAAGTGCTGTATGGAGGAGCAGGCTGTTACCTTTAGCAAGCAGATGCCTGTAAGGAAATGTCCTCTGAGTGTAAATCAAACCTATTTTCTGGTCGTGAAGTACTGAAGTCTAGTGCTGGATTAGGCCATGAACATTAAGGTCTGGTTAATCCCATTAATTAATCTTATTTAACTCCATTAAGATATTTTCTGAGCTGAACACCAAGTACATAAACTCATTTGATATTTTCTAATATAATTATTTTGCATTAATAATAATAATCTTCAGTCTTCACTCTTTGTAGGTTGAAATGAAATGGTGCTTATATTTTATAATGTGCTGCATCAATTCATTGACTGTGTTAACAGGAGATGCCAGGGCCGAGGCCTGTGGTGCTTAGTGGGCCTTCTGGAGCTGGAAAGAGCACTCTGCTGAAGAAACTCCTCAGGGACTATGAGGGCGTCTTTGGATTTAGTGTCTCACGTACGTAAGGACCTGCAGGGCCAATGCTATCAGGGTCCATCAGGGTTGTCACGTACATAAGGACCTGCAGGGCCAATGCTGTCAGGGTCCCTCAGGGTAGTCACGTACGTAAGGACCTGCAGAGCCAATGCTGTCAGGGTCCCTCAGGGTTGTCACGTACGTAAGGACCTGCAGGGCCAACGCTGTCAGGGTCCCTCAGGATTGTCACGTACGTAAGGACCTGCAGGGCCAATGCTGTCAGGGTCCCTCAGGGTTGTCACATGCGTAAGGACCTGCAGGGCCAATGCTGTCAGGGTCCCTCAGGGTTGTCACGTACGTAAGGACCTGCAGGGCCAATGCTGTCAGGGTCCCTCAGGATTGTCATGTACGTAAGGATCTGCAGGGCCAATGCTGTCAGGGTCCCTCAGGGTTGTCACATGCGTAAGGACCTGCAGGGCCAATGCTGTCAGGGTC
>JAODKN010000001.1:25642395-25665021 GCA_026774425.1 Petrocephalus zakoni
TGTATGTTGTTATTCAAAAGGGCATATAAGCTGAACTTCTGTATGTTGTTATTCAACAGGGCATATAAGCTGAACTTCTGTATGTTGTTATTCAAAAGGGCATATAAGCTGAACTTTTGTATGTTGTTATTCAAAAGGGCATATAAGCTGGACTTCTGTATGTTGTTATTCAAAAGGGCATATAAGCTGTACTTCTGAGCAATTTCTACAGTGAGTGACGTGTTTTGGGGATTTTTTTCAGAAAAATTCTCATTTGTATTGCAAGATTTATATTAAATGAAATAAAATATATATATATTAAGATTAAAGCTGACTTCATTGATCCCCAGGGGAAATTATGGTGCATTAAAAAAATAAACTAAAACCATTTCTGTGCTCTGGAAGGTGTGTGTGATTCAGATGCCAAGTTTCATGAAAATTAAAAATGTGATGAAAAGTCAATTTGTAGAATTAACATGTAATGATCCAGCTTGTAAATTATCATTTTGTACTTTGAAATGTGATTCTGATTCTGTGGTCAGAATGGCAAAAATAGAATCAATTAATGCTGGTGGTAAAAAAAAACAAGCATTGACTTTTACTTTTTCAACTTTCACAATCACTACATTTTGAAAATGGCCGATTCCAGTATCACTGGCTTTCCAGTTGCATCAGCCAGAGAGAAGGGCATTCTCATGCAGTCGCGGCATTGTATCTGTGTACCAGGCCGATTGGTGGCTCTGCGGGTTAGGAGTCTAGCTACGATGGGAACGTTGCCGGTTCCAATAGAGCTCGGGAATGTGACGTCACACCGCAGTGCATTATGGGGACATCACCACCGGTGGGGTTTTGACTAAGGCCCTTTACCCCAAAAAGTGCTCCATGGGCACTGGGAAAATAGCTGACTCAGAACCCTGACCCCCATCTTTGTGTGTTTGCCTTAAAGGAGAGCCAGGTGGGATATGGAAAAGCTAAAGAGCTTGCACAAATGGTAAATGAAGTACCTCATATCCTCATATGTCTGCCAAATGCTGTAAATATGTAAAACAACTTTTTTCTGAAACCGTGTTATATAATGTATATTGTTAAGTAGTGGTTGGCAGAGTGGCCCAGAGAACAGCACTGTTTGGATCCCACACCCTCTCATGTGGATTTGCATGCTCTCTCTTCAATGCGCCGGTTACTTTCATGCAGTCCAAAAGTATGCAGTTCAGTGAATCAGTAACACTAAAAGTATGTGACTGTGCCATGTGGTGGACTGGCATTCTAGAGTGAAAGGCTGGCTTGTACCTTATGGACCCCATCCCACCCCCAAGTTACCGTATCAATCACGGGCAATTCTTGGATTTTTTAAGGTGGGGAGCATAAGAAGCTGCATAATTCACATAGATAAACCAGCCCTATCATTGTCCAATGATATGTTTGCAATCTATGAGTGACGGAGGAGGGGGCCTATCAGCTTTCAGCTGGGGCCAGTGCCCCTACTGCCCTGCTCCAATATATGCCCATCATTGAAGATACAGCATGTGGGTTATTATACAGCTCAGATGAAGTTAATATTATATTTTTAAGTTTGTTTACCATGTGGATCTGCAGTATCCAAACTGATAATTATCAGTCATGATGTGTAAAACAAAAATTGCATTTCATGAAGCTGAAAATGATTATACTTTAATAAAACAATGTTGCTGCTGCCTACTGTATATGTTTGCTCTATAGAATATGCCGGAAACCTACAGTAAGAGTCAGTAGGAGAAGGATCAATATATTCAGAGCAGTAGAGGTATGTCACGGCTTTGTGGTGCATCACTGAAAGGCAGAGCAGTACAAGTCGTGTTAGAAGGAGAGCATTGCTAATGCAACATTTTCACTCTTGTTTTATTAAACATAAAAAGTTTAAAGCAGCACAGAATAACACAAAGAACAATGAGATATGAGCCACAATTTAGTCATTAAATTTGAAGATATCCCATTTTTATTTGCATATTTCATGTTGGACTCTGAACTTCACAAACTGCAATAAGTCTGGAATATAATAGGAAAACAATGATTGGATATTTATCATGAGTCATTGCACTGTGGAATTAATCTGAATGAAACAGCATTAATTTCTGCAGTTTGGTAGCTAACCTTTAAACATTCCCTTACCGTCTGTGCTTCACAAACATACACAGACACAAATGCATTTTTTGTTACTATAACTATTGAGTCAGTTGCCTTCAGATGGTTGTATCATGACTATCTAATTAATAAAAAAAATGTTATTATCTAGCTTCTATAGCCACTTAACAGCGATTGTGTACTGATGAAGTGGTTTTAGAAGCTGGGTGGCTGGAACTAAGCAATGAATGTCATTGTACTACATTCAGCTGACTGTAGTTGGAGTAAAGATTCACGATAATGTTATTTATTGATCTCTGAAATGGAACTGGGAGCTGGAATCTTGCTTGCCCATTAATGCATTATTGCTACTTTGCCCAGCACAGGTTGTTCCTGGGACTGCACTAAAAAAATGGAAAAAAAAATAATAATAAAATAAATAAGCAAGTACCGTCAGAGGATTGTATCTAGCTACAGTAGCTTATTAGCAGAACATGCTGCTTTAGCGTCTCCTAAATGAGGAAAAGGTTTATTTAATATTTAGCGTAGTAATTATTGGTGACCAACAGGGGGCACAAACCAGGCTACAAATCATTTGATAGAGCTGATTGGTAATTCATTCAACAGATAACAGACAAATGTCTCTATACATATTTTCAATAGTCATTTCATCAATTTCAACACCTCCAATGTGAGTTATGTCACCTTAGAAGGTGAAGTTTTAGGTAGGCATGTAACGTGACTATACAGAAATAAAGGACTATACAAATAAAACAAAAATAATAAATACATATGATGAAACTTTGTGACAGAACTTACATAAAAAAATATATCCGGCCCAGAATATGGAAAATGAATTTTTAACACAAAGGTTACTTCTATACTATAAATAAAAGCACTAAATAGCATTTCCTAGTTATTTTCTAGTCATTTTTATCAAGTTCCTGCATTAGGAACGAAACACATACGAAAATTACAAGCTCTTAAAGAAACAGAACCTTTTTGGCTAAATCTGCTAATAGTACTGCTGTAACATACCACTACCAGACTTAGGCTGGTTTCAATTGTGTGCTTTCAGTTGAACATCCCATTGCTACTGCTGACTTGAAGTTCTTTGTTTTTCGTTGGGGTTTTAAAGCTATTCCCATTTGGGAAGAAACCATATTAAAATATTGAGTGAACCTTAAATTCTGCCTAGATTTAGAGTGAAGCTGCCAAATAGCCTACAAAGTTCTGTATTTTATAATTATTTTACCACTTTATGTTCCAAAGTACAAATGTCACATTTAAATGAAGTAAAATGTACATATTTCACCTTTTATATGATCGCTTCCCCTGCACAATGAAATACAACATTAATAAGTTAACATTTGTTTAAAAAAATACAGTAAATGTTCTAATACAGCTTTTACAAAAGCTTACTATATCCCGTGTGTATAAATGTTCAACAGTCTTTCATTTAGAAACATTGTAAAAAACAGTGTCTATAGAAAATATTCAGCCACATAACCTTTTCCACATTTTTTAACCTTTTTTTTAACTTCAACTTCAAAAATGTTAATACATTTAATCACTTTAATCTTACCAAATATACAATGCAGCAGTTTGACAAAATTAGAGAATGTCTACTGTGAAACAACAGTGAAACGCAGGAAAAAAATGTTTATGACGTGATTTGGAAAACTATTCATTGCTATAAATTAATACTTCATAGAAATAACTTTGGCAGCAATATCACAGCAAAACTCCACTGACGGGGGTCTTTGGTGGAAAAGGATTCTTTAAATGTTACATCATCGTGTCAGCCGAAATCACCTCCGTGACCTCTCCAAGATACACATTCTCTGGTTTTTATAGTCAATCAATTTTTGCTGTGCCAGTGTCTTCAGGTTATTACAACAGCAGGGCAGTCTTTGGTTATTTGCTGACGTTACCTATGGACTTTGAGACTTTGGCTTCCACAGCTGTCTTTGGCCTTTAAGATGACATTTTACTATAAGAGGACAATCTGTGCAGAGTTTGGATAGTGCTGTATACATTCTTTTTCTATAAAAAAACCAAACTTGTTTAATATAAGGTAATACTCTGCCCCTGATCCGAGCCTTTTTACTAGTTTAGTTGGATAGGTTATGCAGTCATTGTGCTTTGATATTTTTATACAAATAAAGAGACTCGGTTGTTGTCACCAGCATATCAGATGGGATGAGTACAACTGTAATGAGCATTTTCAGCCTTTGCAAGTCAAGTCACTGTAGTTTCACTGTTGTTTCATAATCAGTTATTACTTTATCTTTAAAAAAGATAAAACCATTAGATTTCTGTCTATAAAAGCTTCAGTTGAGGAGGTGAATATTTCCTATAGTCACTGTGAATTATCATATATTGCATGTGCTTACATTCTCTCCTTAGGTCTATTTTTTAGGTTTCACAAAGCGCCTCCTATTTCCACCTGCACCAGAAAATGTTTGGCTGAGAATGATTATTTTAATCCAGCCAAATCATACAAGCATGGGTGCAATATCAATTGTGAAACATCTTAAATTCCCAGTAGAAGATCATGCAACAGAACTTTAGGAAAGACAAATAGTATTACTTCAAAGCTGGTGTGATTCACCTCCATGATGAGTCAAGAGATTAACTGTTAGAAGCCTTGTGAAACATGATAGGTAGGATGCGATTTAAAAAATAGAGTCTAGATATACAAAATAATACATTTAACAAGAGGTCAATGACGTCAATTTCTAGGCCTGATGTCCACAGACAAAAAAAAAAACAAACTAAACACTCCTTTCCGAGGCTATTAAGATCCAGAAAAAATTAACATGAAGATGAATATGGTGACTGCATATGATAAAAAATGCAGACAGGAAAACTGGAGAAACAGCAGAGAGCTGGTTGCTGATTGGCTTCCTCACAAGTAAACCCGCCTCAGGTCCCCCGGAGATGTGATGGTGTTACACTGTGGGCACAGCTTCTTGGCTCCCTGTTGGAATGGTTCAGTGGATACTCAAATGAACAGAAACTAAATATCGTCATTATCAGACAGCATCAGATATGTATGTGGCCCCCACACACTATCAAATCACGGAAACATGACAGTTCTATAAATACGGCAACATTAACGGTATTATAATACTGATACATAACACTGTCTTATAATTGAATGTCTAAATACTAATCCAAATACAAAGGCAACAAATATAAGCTGTTGTATAATGTCTGGTAATTATTACTAGATTACTAGAATTATTACTAGAATTATCCCATTTTGTCTGCTGCTTTTACAATTGCAATATATTAATAAAGTAAGTAAACCATTGCACTACGTTAAAATGATATGTTATTAGATTTGTTCTGCTGTCCTTTTTATCACTATTACTATGTGTGATACTTGCACTAACGGAGCCGATCACCTCATTTTTTATGCATGTACACAATGACAATAAAGCTGACTTTGAAATGATGTAAACAGTGACTACAATCTGGTTTAATTATCTTATCTTACCAGAGTCCTTAGCCAGCATTCTTCACAGTGCACGTGCCAGCACTGAATGGAAGTCAGGGGAATTGTGTAGGCGTCCTGAATAAAAATGCAAAGATGACTGGCCTTTAATTGGGATGATCCACACAGCTGAAGGGGCTTCACAAAAGGTTCAACAATGAGAGGAATCCAGCTTAATAGAGGATTAAGCAGGCCTACTGAAACTGTAGGTCTAACATATAGCCTAAAAGCTGTACTTAAAAAATCTTCACAAAAGTCCATCTAGATTTTTTTTTATAACAAACATGAATAAGCAACTTATTTCAATACATAACAAGGGCTCATAGTCTCTAACTGTTTATATTGCCACTTCGCTGGCTGAAATATTACACTGAAGAAAAGCTCGACACTGTTTCTTTACAGATTTCCATTTCATACATAATCTGACTTATGTGGTTGTTGGCTCAATTCTTTGCTCTCTGTTGAGTTTGCATGTTCTCTAAATGTTCACATTGATTTCCTCTCATAGTCCAAAAAAAAAGAAGAACATTTGATTTTGGGGGATTAATGCAGCAATTATTACTATGTTGTAGTTTTTACTTAAAAAGTAATTCTATGAACCTCCAAAACACGGCCATGTGGCTTCAACATCATATAGTTTAATAAAGCATATTGAACAATAACGTGAAGTTTAAATAAAATTTAGTAGTGTATCCATTTCCCCTGATATTCCACTGCAATTGGTGGTATCTTTATTATGCATAATGACACATGTTTGTAATAGTCTCTGCTTGGAAAAACTCAATAGTACTTAGTAGTAATTAGTGCATCATTTGCATTGTCAGACAACTGAACCAATAATTTTTGCACAACAAGGAAGCTGACAATTGCAGTACCACAGTTGAACACTAAGGGGAAGCAGAAATCTAAGGATGATGATGGTAAACTGCACATTGACGCACCTAAAAATCTGTTAGTGTTATTACATTGCAAAGCAAAAATGTGGTACATAAATAGCCAGTTCCTTCTTTTGGCTGTAATTCTTCCAAAAATAAGAAAAAAATATGTTAATGACTATTACTAAACAAATAAATAAATAAAACAAAGTAGCAAGTTGTGATATGCTTTCAAACAATGACTACTGACAATACTGACTGTTGCCAATAAATATGTACGATTAATGAGCACACTCACCATACAGATGAGACACTTATACCGGTCGCCTCTTGATAGCTGTTTCTCCAGCTCCCGAATACGAGATTTCAGGGCTTCGAATGTAGTCAGTGTGGAGTTGTCATTAATCCTAGAAGGGAAGTTGAGTTTTTATCAGGCCAGTGCCTGGGATCAATTAGAGTTCCGTGAACTGCTACTTTTTCGGGGCTTTTATTGTATTCTGGAATTTCATTAGTCCAAATTATATGAAATTACACCTGGATAACAATCTAGCTGCAACAAGTAAGCAAAGAAATCAAATGTGAAAAAATATTAATTTTAATTATTTTCTCCTTTTCTTCCTCTGTCTGAGTAGGTTATAATATCTGCCAAGACACCCACAGGAAAGATGTGAAGGACACGATAGGAGACTTTAACTCTATTTGCCTTTCAAGCGAAATGAAGTGAAAGTGAAATTTTGTGAATTCTTTTAGTGTATTTCACTACTACTCATTTACCACAATATACTGAAATAAAATTATTCTGTGCTGTTACTTATATTTTGTTATATGCTGCTAAAAAAATACTGAATCACATAATCGCATACTGGTCATATACAGTTTTGTCAGATATCAGTATGGTTATATACCTACAGCAGCTGTATGATTTTTCAGCAAGCATATACAGAATTTTTCCTTTCAATATACTATGTAATGCAAAGTGAGCAAGTTAGATATATCAAAAATTCAACTGGAGGGATATTTTACTGCCTCCCATCAATCTAAGTCATTTCGTAACAGTTCATAGGTTGGAGGCTGGAGCCGTATTCATAACTTTTTGGGGACTCTCCATTCATTTCTATGGGCATAACCCTAATCCCAACTATGACAATTTTAACCCATACCCAGCCCTAACCTTAATCATAACTAAAGAAAATGCATTTTTAGTTTTTGATTGCATTCGCAAACTTCTATAAAACTGTGGATATCTTTGTGGGGACCGATAAAATGCCCCCAGAAGGTAAAAAGTTACAGATTTTTATGATACTGTGGGGACATCATAATTACAAATACACACACACATACATATATTGATGTGTCATGCGTAAGGCTCTCTAGGCTAATAATGACAGAGACTCTGAAGAGGAGAGGTCCTCTCTGTGTTTATGCTTCCCCTGACAGTGAACAGCTGGAGTGATTCATGCTCCCGGCGGGCCAAAGTGTTTAATGCCCTCACAACATGCTGAAGGAGAGAGCGAGAGAGAGAGAGAGAGGAAGCAGCCGAGACAGGCAGCAATAAATCAATGGGGGCGTCTGGATTCTGCCGCTGCATTTAGAAACGCCATTCTGGTCATCGCTGGATACACCACGTCAAGTGCATGCACCCATGCATGGACAGACACAAACAAATTATTTTTTTGGACCTCTGTGTCTGTGTTTCTTCTGTTATATTCTTTTATGTTACTGTTATACTACTGTTTTTTTGTATTTTGGCAAAGCTGACCACCGCTCATTTCACTGCTGGTTAAAGTCTGAATGTATAATTTGCAGGTTACACACAAACATCCTTGAATCCTGCATGTCCATCTTAGCAAATATGCATTTTTATTTTAAATTCCCATGCAGAATGTGACAGGAAGCACACAATGGCAAATCAATTGTTCTCGGGCCACCTGTTAATCTGTGTCCCTCTTGTGGCTGTCCTGCATAATATTTTTTAAGTGATAACTGTGGTGCAAATAATTAAGAACATAAAATGACTGACCTGAATGTAATATTATAAACTTTGAATACTACCCTAAAATAGGTACAGAACACAGCCTGTGCTGAAATGAAATGTTTGCGTCAACCGCACTTTGAAGTCAGCTTTTTTCTGTGTATTACAATGAGGTTGTAGGAATTGTAATGTGTAATTCAGGACAGAGGTGGAAAGTTCAGGCCGGGATTTTGTTTCAACCAACCAGTTGAGCATAAAGACCCACATTCACAGAGTACTCAACTGGTTAATTGAAGCAAAATCTTGGTCTGGATTTCTACTTTCTGAACCTGAACTTTCCACCAGGAGATGATTATGGAAGGTAAAAATGAACACCTCCTTTTTCATATTAAAAACAAGAAAAGGCAGAAATTAAATTGACTAAGGGTAAATGTGTGTTTCTGTGAGTTAGGACTTTTTGCCAGTGATCGAAAGGTTGCTGGTTCAAATCCTGGCCGAGTGGTGATGCTGTTGGCCCCTTGAGCATTACAAGATGGGTAGGCAAGATAGGTATGAAGCAGATTTCTGTAAGATGGTGCCAACAGCTTTCCAAAAACCTCCGAGCATCATACTGGCATTTATTTATGGAATGCTTTAGCATTCCTCAGTATGTCAGCAAGCTATCCCCAAACCCTTTGCCTTCAAGGTTCTTTGCTGAACAGGGCTAAGGTTAGGATTCTTCATCATAAACTGGCATTTGAGGATGTCGGCATACAAAACCGAGGCTTCCCCTAAAACGTCAGGTGCTTTTGCAGGCTTGTGACAAAATGTATTTCATGAGTGATGATGCTATAATGTCACAGCACTGACATCTCTGCTTGAAAAGAGGTTTACACTGAGCTCTGCTAACTTTGCCATATTTAAACCTTAAAAAAATCAATCCTGATATGGATATCACATATACAGCTACATATGGAGCTTACTGAAACCAAGTTTAAGCTGAGAACTTACACACTTACATAAACGAAAACTAATTATCTCATTTCAATATTGTGGTATAGATTCTAATACACTATAAAATCAAACCTTCTATAGGGATGCTGCAGAATTGTAATAAAATACCAGTTGCAATGTGACATTAATAAGATCTCTAAGCATCATTTAATATCTTACTACCTAAGGATCCTTTAATATTTCAGTATGGCTGTTATGCCTCCTCTCTTTTATTATGTCCATGTTATAGTAAAAAATATAACTGCAGGAAAAAGGGGCTAAATGAAAAAAAAGTATATTTAGATCATTTTTAGATTGCTAATATTTGTATAATTGATCCATCTGCCACAAGGGGAACCTGGAGCCTGTCCCGGGCAGCACAGAGCTGATGGCTAGGGTTAGGCCTGGGGTGGGATAGCAGTCCACTGCAGAATATTTCAGTAATACTCCCAGAAGAATTTTACATGTTTCTTGCCACAAAGCAATTCAGAAATTCACAACATAAAACAAATACTCAACAATGCAGGGCATTATCAAAATTAATTTGTGTTTGGTCAACAACAAAAACAGCAAAAGAACGGGGCTGACATTTGAAAGTACATTTCTGAATACTTTTAGCGTTTGAAAGTGGTGGCTACTCTTACTTCTTGATGTCACTGTTTTTACAGGCCCTCTGTGTGGGGTCTGTGCAGGGATCCTGTGTGCTGCTGTCTCCCATACTTGTGGACGGCATTTCTGCAGAGAGAACCCTTTTAAAAGCCTCCCATAAACTCCACAGACACAGACATGGTTCACAATTTCAGAGCTGTACAAAATCACATTTGCTTAAAAATGGCAAAACAGACACAGGCACTTACCGTCGCCGGCCCGTTTAGAAAATTCAGACGTTGCTCTACTACAGGAAGTGCTACCGCTAAAAGAAGACAAAAGTGAATAATTTATATTAAAAAAGGGCACAGAGGTATTTTAAGTAGTGCTAAATGAACTGTGAAAGCGTCAGTGTCCGTAGGAGAGAAACGAGGAAATGCATCATTGTCTAAATTAATGATACATTTGTGACATCTGTCATTTTTGAAGAAAGCCATAAAATTATCACATGGAAGACATAACAAAATCTCTCTCTCTCTCTCTCAATATATATATATATATATACATACACACACACACACACACACGCATACATGACTGTGCGAAAGTCCCAAGCGGCCAAAACAGAGGCTTAAAGCTATTTATCTGGGTAGTACATGCACATTTACTCAGAGCAAAAAACACAAAACAATATTAGAAAATAGTTAATATAGAAATTAATACAAAAAGTGTTCTCCAAAAGGTTGCCAAGGTGACATCTGATTGGATGGCTAGATGAACCCAAACCTATATATAAAAAAACAAATCTCTCCTACTTATTTATATATAGCGGGGATAGTTAGGACTATTCCAAGGCCCCCTGACTGACAGGGGCCCTAAAAAATTTGGAGCATAATTGGGGCCCAAATTGGGACCCCTGTATATATATATATAATTAATGCAATGCAGTAGCCAGCCCCACACCCACTATGGACAGATCCTGAATCACTGTGTTATGTATTATGCAGCCTTTTAATGAAATGCATTTAATTATAAGCATCATTATTCTTGCATACACTGATGTATGTCCCTGCACACGTAACTTACCGGTTTTCTTTGCTTAAATGGGTTTTTAAGTCACATGAAAAGCATGACCCAGGCAATACTGAATGGCGCCAATTACTCATAGCTACAGCTGATCATGAAATGCTTTAAATGTTTGCAGGTATTTTTTTTAGCTACTTTAATTCTTCCATGCATCTTTAATCAGCTCACGTTCCTCAGGGTCATGGTGGAACTTAAGTATTACTGTTACATTAATACTAGGTTGTCAATGATTATAGATAAATGTAATTAAAACTTGGGAATTACAATTTTTTCTCTTTAATGGAATTTATATTTAAATGTATCTACACTAATATTCTAGACATACTTCAGCAAATGAATTGCTTACCAGCAACAAAATAACTATATCATAATGTCAATGAACATATTTTTAAATGAGTAATTCATTTATTTAAAGAATTACAGATGCATAGGTCACATAACCTGCAGAAATGTGTAACATTACAGGGGGAACAGTCTGAAAAATCGGCATAAGCCCAACGTGGACTAACTACATCGGCAGAGAGCCACAGCAGTCACAAGCGGAAGCTCACTAACAAAGATAGACGGATACTTAGCGGGATAGCTGCTAAACGCCACAAAAGTAAGGCCTTAAAAATGACAAGGGAACTGAAACAATTCCTCCGTGACCCAGGCTCGACAAAAACTGCAAAAACTTCACAAAGCTGGAGTTTATGACAGGGGTGACATTCAGAAACTACTGTCTACTATCCAAGCCCAATGATCAAAGATACATAACCTGGTGTAATGAGCACAAAAAGCTGGGCTCCTGAGCAAAGGAACACAGTAATATGGCCCGATGAGTCATATTTCACGGTATTTCCTGTATCCAGACGGGTTTACAGTCGTAAAAACCTGCAATGTCTGTTGCCAACTGTTGAACGTGGTGGGCGATCTGTAGCGGGACGGGGAGCCGGGGCGGCAGGGGAGTTATTAAGTCCTACAATTTTCCCTGCATGTCTCTATAACGGGCAAGAAATATGGGGCCATTTTATAGGAGCAGGTGCACCTTATGGTGCAACCACGTCCCCGCATGGTACTCCCATACTCCCATACCAAGATGAGACAATGCCCCTCTACACACTGATAAACAAATGCAAGATGTATTTAATTAATACTGTAATGCTTTCCATGCCCCCCCAATCACCCCAATCTAAACATTACTGAAAGTTAACTGGATGGTCTGGTGCACAGAGTGTGCAGTAGATGTCCACCTACTTCATCCCTCAAAGAACTGTGGGATTTAGGTCTTGAAAAATGGTCCAACATCCTACTATAGTTCCGAACAAGATTCAGTGAAGGAAGGAGGGACAGGTGGTCTACACCTTATTGGGTCTTCAATATTAATATACTTTATGTTTTAGGTATTTCCATCATTTAGTTCACAGTTTGTCTATACAGACTGGAAGTCTTCATTCAGCCCTCTTCCATACCCTTGTCCTATATTATGTCATGGGGATCTTGAGCCTATCCTGGTAACAAAAGGGAATAACCCAGGATGGAGCCCTAACCCCTTGCAACACGGAAGTCTTGCTTTTCTTAAATGACCAGATGTCTCCAGGAACAGGGGCACTATTTAACTTCGTTTTTCTTTTCTGATTTCTTATTTTTAAAGGTGCAACTAACCAAAATGTGCTAATTTCACCTGATGTGTCAATAGAATAGACAATACAAATCTTATTGTTTCATGAAATATCCCAATTTTTTTTTAAATAGAAAAGAGTGATAAGCAAAAATGGCCGCGTGAACTTGTACTACTGTTTACATAATTATTATTTTTTTTTCATTTTCAAATTTGCCACTGTATGAAAACTATGGCATAAATATGGGATAAAAATGAAAAGGACCAAGTAAACCTGTATATAGACCTTGAATTCAGGATGTGTATTATATTAACTGCATTGCTTCCTGGATGTGTAATATATTAACAGCATTGGTTTCCAGTTGTGTAATATATTAACTGATATTGAACAACTGAGTATTATATCTGCAGTCTGACAATATGCAGAGAATACCAGCTCAGATTCTGATGCCAATTTTCAGGATAATTGCGAACTGCTGGACCTATGGCTTCTCAAGACCCAGATCCCATTATTTTGACTCAGTAGCTCTGACAGTGAGTAGGAATAACCCGGTGTGCTTACTTCAGACTGGTCCCCTGCAGGGCTTCTCGCCTCTGAGCTTCCCCTAGCTCATCTCCTGAACATAAGATCACGTCCGTCTCACTGTATCTTGGTGTAATACGGTCAGGAAACACACTGCTTGTAATATGAAAGTCTTGCTAATCGCTAATTTGATTTTAGATCAGCCCTTAAACAAATTTACACTTCTTTACAAATTTACACTTCATTACTCTTCTTGTGTAAAGATGAAAATGCACAGTAGGACTGAGCATGTGTACAAGTCTGATACAGATATAAAATTGCTCTTGGGATGACTGCTCTGAGTGCTAGCATGCTTGTAAAAATAAATCTTGACCCATTTTCTGACATGCTTACACTTTATTTCTTAGGACATGTGAGGTGTGCCCCAAAGACTGTTGTACTACCAGTATGGAGAAAAGGATACTGTGTTTTCCCATACTCCAGTGTGTCGTCCCCATCCACATCCAGGTCCACGTCACTGTCAAGGTTCTCCTTGGAGCTGTATGTAACAAATCCTACAAAGGACCAAGAGGGGATGAAAGTGGTTAGAGCAAGTATTACATATATACAGTTTAACCTTGCAAAGAAAGACATAATTGTTTAACTTAATAATGTTTATGGTCAAATAAACCCAATATGGGCACCAAATAAAAATATTTTTTATCAGTCAAAAGTACATAATAACAAATCATTTAAAAGACCATCACATATTGCCAGACTTCCTCCTGGTAACTATCCAGCAATGCCATCGCTTGAAGGAGAATTTATCAAGTCATTGATAAGTAGGGAAACAAGCCTTTCTTTCATCCAGAATGCACCTTCAGGGAAAATCTTTGGCTCTAAATTGTCAATAGCAGCCATTTTTTTTAGAAATTTAAGAGTCGATGGTTTCAAACACTACACAAGAGGGTGTGGGTAGATTTGTTTGCTATAGGATCCCATACAGAATCAGAAAGCTTTTATTATTTTGGACAACATTGTGATTATAGACTGCACACTACACTGATACACAAAAGACGAAAACAGACAATATACAGAACCACCAACAATTTCTATATAAAAAAACAATAACATGTAGGATGGTAATAAACAGGTGGGTGAGTATGGCAATAGGAACAGTACATATTGCACTAGCAAGACAAATAAGAATTTGAAAAAATCTGCAAAGATGTATCATTGCACATGTGCCCTGAGGGATTCACCAGTTTGTTGGCCATTGGAAGGAATGATTAGTTATTTTATGTTATTTTATACATCAGGTAATGGATCTTTGAACACACAAATTTACTATGCAGTCAAGCTCAAAAGAAACATCTTTGGGGTCTATCCCCTTTTACAAATAGCGTATCGGCCTTCTCTCCATTGTCTAAGACCTGTCCACTCTTCACACTGTGGCAGGCGGGGGATAGGCATACAGAATCATGAAAGCTAACTCTAACACGTGAATGCACAGCCATCCGCTCGACCGTCCAAGAACCACAAGTGTGACTCTCAATGTGTACAAGGGCAATATCAAACCACGCCGGAGGCTTATTACAGAAGGGCTCTCAGCTTATCTCTCTCCAACAGCAGCACCATAAAGTGCCCCTTCAATGGCTGAAACACAAATAAAATGCATCACAAACGTCAGCCCATTTACAATCACACATTTGTTTTTAGTGATCAAATAAAAGACACCTATTAAATTTTATGTGATCTCAGGGCCTGTGAGGAACATATGTTCACAATAACTGGTTCATATAAATAATCCTACTTGCTGCCCACAGTTCCGGACAATATAACGCAATATTTCAAGATGATTCTTGAATGCATAACAGGTGAAGGCAGCGCCGCTGAATAGCTAGCAAAGTTGTAACATTTTATTTATTTTTTCCAAGTCTACATTATTTTTCCGCAGGTACCTGTGTTAGTGTGAGTGTCCATGCATGTGTATGCAAGAGCTATCTACATACTGTGACTCTGGAACCCAGTCTTTTTTCTAATGTTAAAGAAGAAAAAAATATATAATTTTTCATCTATAAATATAAAATAATTGATATATAAGTACAAATAGATACACTTGCTTTATTATTTTTCTGTTTACTGTGACTGTCCTTGTGGTTCCCTCTTATTTGTGACCAGAAATTCTAACTTAGGGAAGAAAGAATATGAGAAAAAGATTTACTGATCCATTTACTCAGAATCTGCCAGCTACTGATTTTCAGTAAATCAATATACGCTAAACATCTGTTCTCTGGGAATAATATTTTTACCTCCAAGGCCCCTTTTCACTGTCTTTGATCAAACCAATTAAATAAATTAAAGGACTACGCTGTCTGCTTGAGAATTCTATGTGGATGCAAAATTGGTACTATATTTACATAAAAACTGTGCAACTTTTTAAATGTAAAAAAATATCGTTTCAGTATTTACTGAATTTCAGGTCAGGTAAATTTATTAGAGGAAGACAGACGGCAGCATAGTAAAGGTAACAGTATTACCCCTTTCATGAAAAGAAAAATATTATGCACGTGTGACAATTGAGATTTAGCGCTATGAAATCCATTTGACAGGAATGATGGGTAATTCATTACTCACACTGTTAAAAATGTAATTGCTTTGCAGCATGTGGCATCAACTAATGCCATATACTTAAATATATAGATAGCTTGTCAAGAACAGAAATACATATGAAGGATTTAATTTAATGTGCACAATGTGCATTCAGATTTAATCATGATGTGTACATCTACAGACATCTCTTGCGCTTGATAATATCTCTGTCAGGTTCCAGCCTCATCTGTTGTTTCCGTTTGGCCAGCTGGTGTCACTCTGTCCCGTTCTGCGTTCAACTAGTTTGCACTCTCCACAGTACCTAGTGTGTTCCCCAGTTTTCCAGGTTGATGAATGCACAATGAGTTGCTAAGAACTGCGAGATCCTACCATTGTGGGTTTGAGGCTGCTCAAAAGCCAGCTGTAGCTGTGTCAAAATTCAGGGGCTGCATTCAAAGACAAATGCAGCGCCACAAAGTTGTCCCATTTCAATTGAATGTGTCCTCCTTTTGCCCAGTTCAACATATCCCATGATTCATTGCACAGAGGTAATGTGGGTGTGTCCCAAGTAGGCAATGCAAGCGACGTTTCATGACTCAAGGGTAAGGACAGCAACAGCTGGTGATGGCCAGGCCGTCCCATTTGACAATGCTTTCTGTTCAACCTCAGAAGAATGCAGCCTATAAAGGCTATGCACTTTTAGACCACATCCTTCATCCTTCTAACATTATGTTTTCCCCCTTGTAAGATATATTGTATTTATGTATTTTTGTCATTGTTTTGGATTTTAGTTCTTAGTTATCCCTACTTATATTTAGTTTTGTGGTTATGTTCAGATTTACTTATGTTCATAGTCTCAACTAGAGTCTGAAATCCTTACAGTTTGTTAATTATTGTCATCTGTTCCATTTGCTCCTAGGCGCAAGGCTCTTTTTTGGCACCTATGCGGTGGAATGAACTCCTCCTAGATGTCCGAATAGCTGAATCGCTGGGAGCCTTCAAATGATGTCTAAAGACCTATTACAGAAGAACTTGGTTTAGCACTTCTTGTATTATACTCTTATTATTTATTATTAAAACAAGCAAACAAATAAACAAACAAACAAACAAATAAATAAACTTATTTCCCAAGAGTTTTCAGACATGGTATTCTTAGCCTGGGTTCTACTGAAAAAGCAAATATCAGAATGTATTCACTGTTGGAGACAGTGTAAGTCACTATGTAAGTCACTCGGGCTAAGGGAGTCTGCCAAATGCTGTAAATGTAATGTAAATGTAGTGTGTAATTACTAATAACCCACACTAGTCCCTTGTCATGCCTTGTTATCTGCGTGTTTATGTGCCTACCCTTGCTCTGTTGCTCTGTGGGTCATTGCGTTTGTTCCTGTTTTACTGTATGTGCTGCATTGTTTTTGATCCTGGTGTTTCCTCAAACTTGTGTTTTCTGAACCCTTTCGTTAAAATTTTCCTTGTGTTTATTTATAGCCCCTTTAGTCCTTGTTTATTCTCCCACAGGATGACACTCCTTTGGTCATGGGTGACTTCAGTGTGGCCACTGGCACTGACAGGTCTGGCTATGCTCAAACTCATGAAGTACACCTGGAAGTTGGGTCGGATTGAGATCGGATCAGGTTCACACCATAAATGAATCACTGCAGAAATCTTTTGGGAGTGGACCGAGACCACGTCTTCTGAAGGGTCTCGGTCCGGTTCTTTTGGTCCGCACCCAAGTGCGATTGCTGTGTTCACACCTGCTCAAATGAATCTCACCGAAGGGGAAACAAACCAGAGTCTATTTTAAGAAGAAATGCGGGCATGAAAACACCCCGAATAAGAGTGAGGTTCATGGGAGGCTACCTTAAAGGAAATATATAAAAAAAAAATCATTCCTACCATTCTCAGGCCTAGATGCTCATGATCAGTGTAGCGATGAGACAGAAATTTACCTTTTTGCTAAATACACTCAGTACTCAGCATTATGTTTGGAGAAATAAATAAAACCTCACCCAAACTGTGAAGCAGGGTGAAAGGAGTATTATTCTGTGGGGTCGTGTAGTGTTTCGGGGGTATACCTCTAAATCTTCGTTCCAGAACTGAAGGGACCCTTAACCTCTTCTGCCTGCACCAGTCATATTCCTCTAAGTGTATATTATTCTCTCCAGAGATATGCATGGATTCATCTTCACTTCTGCAAACACCCTCCTTCTGTGGGGTGGAAAACAGACTTTAATCAGAACTAAGGGGTGGTCAACCATTAAACATGAGATGTCCAAATTTTATGTGACATAAACGCGTAATAAAAACACAACATTACAATTTATGGAAACAACAAAATTCTCTATTAATACATTATTTCTTTTAACAATTCAATCAAATCTAAATAAAACCATGTAAGTTTCCTTTGGAGCTTATATTGTAGGTAACTGTTCTATCTTAATACTAACTGCCTTTCAAAAAAAAACAGCTACCCCTTTTGCCTAGAATTCATTTTTATTACATTTGAATGGTTCTAATGCAGCCATATCACTTTTGATTTTTTAGCCTCTGAATTTAAAGATTTAAAGAAACACATTTGATGGTATAGATGCATCTTTTTTTTAGTCGCTACATTACTGTGCCCTAATAAACACCCTTATCTATTTGAAAAAGGCTGCTTTTAGTTATATGAATTACGACATTTATCCTATGATTTGCCAGTCATATCGAAATCCTTGCAAATCTATCTGTTTCTCTGTCTAAGGTATCATCTCATTTAATGTATTTTGTAAAATGCATTCAGTTTTAGTATGCTGGAATCTGTGTTTGTATATATTGATTTAGATTAACACTGGCCCCAGTATAGAGCCCTGGGGAGCCTCACTAAATATGTCCATTTAGCTTGAAGTCACACTGGTGAATGTTGTAGACCTACCTGTCTCTCCTCAGATCGCTGGCGTTTCATCTTCCCTATGCGGGCTACATGAGAGGACACAAAGATGTATTCAGAGAGTGTCAGTCTGATCCTTTCTGCATTAAGTAGTTTATCATTAATTCCCATGCGAGTCTTTGCTAAAATGATCCATTAATATAAGCCCACAGTGGAATAGCAGGGCATCAAATCCAGGACACTATGCTGATAAATATAATACTGAGGCCTCTAATCCAACCTGCACAAAGCAAGCGATGCTTGCGATATGCTTCAGAAAGAATAGCCTGCCAGAGCTCAGATTTCCATAGGCTGCATTCACATCATTATTTATTTGTGTAGCAGATACTTTTGTCAAAAGCAATGTACAATTGAGAAACAAGAGCGTTTGGGGTTAAGGGCCTTGCTCAAGGGGCCAATGGTGACGTCACTCTGCTAGCCATGCGATTTGAACTGGTAACCTTCCGATCATGTGTGTAGAGCCCCCCACTGACCACCCCCGTCCCTCTAACACAACACTACGGTCATTCGTGATTTTACACTGATGTGGCAATGCTGAGAGGAAAGAGAACAATTTGGATACTCCAGCTTCCAGCATTTAAAACACGAAACTCTCAGTCTCATGGTCAGATATACAACAGCTCCTTGCTTTGCCTGCCCAACTCCAGAGTGTTCTGATAGAATCACCCTGCTCATTCCTCCAGTCATCGTGTCCCGTGGATCTATTTGCTGTCACAAAGAATGAGGTCTTCCATACTTACGGCAGCCGTTAGCAATTAAAGATTATTAGAATGCATTTTTAAAAACAAGAAAATTTGTAAGCCACATACCATGTAAACGTGTTTGTCTGTTTGCCCTCACGCGTAAGAATGTCTGTGAGAATAGAAAATAAAGCACACAAAAATATTAATTAAGACTTGCATCTTAATTACTATAACATCTGTTCCTACGAATTGGGCTATGGATCTGGCCCCATACTACACACATCCCCTCTTAGTACTTTCATCTTAACATCTTATATTATGCTTTACTGCTTCATTATGAGTGCATCTTTAATTTGACCACAGTATGTGCGCCCTATGGTGGATCGGCATCCCATGCAGGATATTCACCTTGTACAGACTCCAGGCTCACCTTTAAATGTGAATAACTGTTACACTGAATATAGAATAATAAATAACAGTTTGCACCCATTGCAATTATTGTGCTTGATATGCGAACTATTGTACTACAAAGTGTATGTCCCAGTCCACTACACTGGAAGAAATATACTATTTCAACTGACATTGAAATAAGAGTAGTACTATTGTAATTCACAATACTAGGGTAATGTGAAATTGTGTAGAATGACCTTGGTTAGGCCACCAGTACTTTGTGATCATCATGGATTATACAAGCCAATACGAGCAAGGTGGTTTCCCTGGCACTATGCCATATCATCATAAAACTTCCCACTGTGCACAGTGTGGGTATATCCAAAATAATTCTCTTAGGCCAAGACAATATCCCAAGGGCATACACAAAGGTGGGGCCACAGGGGCGCTGGCACCAACTGAAAGCTGATTGGCTGCTAGATGCCCCGCCCATGTCACTCACCCATTCAGAATATATCATTAGCTAAGGGCCCCACTGTATAAATCATGACCCTTCTTATGCCCCCTCACCTTAAAAAATCTTAGTATCACCCCGATTACATCTACAAAAACCGCACACTGCCTTAACCTTGACATGATTCTGGGACTAGCTTCCATTCTTTGATCCCAATTGTTTAAGCTTATTGTGAAATGTAGAGGGATATCTCTGGGGAGGGGCAGGATCAAAAGGAAAAGGCCCTCTATTCCTTCCATCTATCCATCCGTCTATCCATCCATCTGCCCATCCATTTTATATAACTGCTTGTCCTATTCAGGGACAAGGGGGGTCTGGAGCCTGGCTTGGAGGCAGGGAACAACCCAGGACAGGGCACACTGCAGGGACCCCAGTGCTGGCACACTGCAGGGACCCCAGAGCTGGCACATAGCAGGGACCCCTGTGCTGGCACATTGCAGGGACCCCAGTGCTGGCACACTGCAGGGACCCCAGTGCTGGCACATTGCAAGGACCCCAGTGCTGGCACATTGCAGGGACCCCTGTGCTGGCACATAGCAGGGACCCCTGTGCTGGCACATAGCAGGGACCCCTGTGCTGGCACATTGCAGGGACCCCTGTATTCACCTATAAATAATGAATATTTATATTAGCTAAGCTGGACAACAAACTACGTATTTGTATGCTGCCTGGTAGTGATGAGCACTTGAGCTGAGCCACGCATACCTGCCTCTTCAGACTCAAATCAAACCTACACCTGAATGACTTCAGACTCAACTTGGACTTGGGCCTTAGGGCGTATGAACCATAAACAATGACACAATGATTGAAATGCAACTATAATACACATATCGGGTGTGGGGTAGGGCTGGGTGATGTAAATGATACAAATCTACTGATCATCATATCAAATATTTACAATTAGAAAATAAAGAACTTTGATAAACTGTCGATAAGCAGCACTGCTTGATGACAGACATCAGCCTGTCACATCACAGAAAGTAGCGTAGTCAATCATTTGGTAATCTTTCAAGAACATACAATCTAGGCCCAGCAAACAGACAGGAAGGTGAGTTAGCAGATCACCATCTGCTACTCTTCTTGTGACATCATGGAAGAGTTATGGGGTCCCTCAGAGGATAGTTTGCTGATGTCAGTGAAGAAAGTGACAGCTCATCAGCCACAGCATCTTTTAAAATCTGAGATATTCTGGATAAAAACAAGGTGAAAAAGAGGCTGGTGGTGTGGCGGTACTTGCAGTTTAAAGTCTGACACACAACAGACTGCTGCTGTGTACTATAAACTCCGCTGAAAACTTTGCCAACTAAAATAGGAAATATAGCAAACTAATTTCACCACTTGAAGTGCTGCCATGCAGTACAATGTACAGACTGCACGTGCTTACAGTCACAAACACTAGCGGTTAGGGTTTCCGCTTTCAAGCTGAAGAAATACGGGAGAAATCTCCTCCAGTATTGGTAAAAAAATGGGAAACAGCATTTTATTTTTGATTACAGGACGGGTGACAACTCTACCAGCAATGTAAAAACCATTCCCTGGAACGAGCAGCGAGGCAGTCAGACAAAAACCCCAGCAACAAACTGTACTGTCGGCATTGTCTAGATTTACGATGATGAAATGTTTTTCTACGATTTATTTGGTAAAACAATTTTCCAGCTTTCAGTCCATTCAGTTTCTCACATTTTTTTCTGTTCTGATTCTGTTTAAGGACAATTATAAGGGATTTAAAGCAAGAATGGAGCCTTGAAAATATAGCTTAAATTGTATCATCATTTTAGACTGAAATTAAACAAATTATCTTTATAAAATATTTAGGCGTAATGGCCTGCCCTAGTAAACAGATCTACTTTGGGGCTGAAGAATACATTTTGACTCCTTTGTAGTGTGCACGCAAATTCTGCTAGCGTTCGCTCCTCTTTCTGACTTCAGTCTGCTATTTTTCAATCAATTTAACAGGTAGCCGATATAGAGCATTTAGCACAAGGATTGGATGCAGGCTACAGTTATATCTTACCAGAGGTGGATAGTTCAGGCCAAGATTTTGTTTCAACCAACCAGTTGAGTATAAAGACTCACACTCACAGAGTACTCAACTGGATGGTTTAAACAAATTCTTAGTCTGGATTTTTACTTTCTGAACCAGAACTTTCCACTTCTGTATCCTACATGTACGTAGAAACGACTGTCTGCTGAACCACCACAGTAATGGAACTTTTGCCCTGAGTAGCCTACCTTAATTGACTGGTTGTGTTATTTTCTTCATTATTCGATTTATTATTCGATTATCAAGCAGTGTTGTTAAAATGCTTCATGTATTCTAATATTCGCTGCTAAAGCAATTTTCA
>JAODKN010000001.1:25677651-25697555 GCA_026774425.1 Petrocephalus zakoni
ACACGTACATGTGGCAAAGTCGCTGATAAGTTTGACTCCGCGCTCAGCTGCATTGTTGACAACTTTCACTGAGTGAATTAATGTTTTGGCTGTGTAGAAATTGTCACCAAATACCGCTGGACCACTGGCATATTCATCTCATGACAGGCTTGCTTTGTGCTGAAAAGAGAAAAGTACAGTTTGGTTGCTTTGAAGAACTATTATTTTTGGACAACCTTAGATATGCGGGTACAGAAAATGAATAGGGCTTTCCTCAGTCCGGATGTGTTGGCAAATGTCTTTCTAAAGAAACAAACACAGATTTTAAAATCAGAAACCTAAACAATGGAGGATTGAAATGGGGTTTTGTTTGCATCAGAAGGGCCATAATTCATACAAAGGGCCCAAACTTTAGTTAATGATATGTTTTTAATAACCGAGGGACTGGGAAGGGGGCACTCCAGGAGCCAAACAGCTTTCAGCATGTGGCCAGTGCCTCTTTGGAGTTAAAGCAAGGCTGTCTTCTTGTTCCCTATGATGTGTGTTAGTCTCTTTTGCTTTTGGACCCCAAATAATCTGGCGAAAGCCATGAAGCTGAAGGAATTGCAAGCCAGATCAGTCAGAACTTTGCGTATGATATGATAGTAATGGCTTCGTACATAAGGTTTTCTTGAATTGTCAGTTTTGAAATGATTGTTCTCTTTATCAACCGGGTGCTTTTTCCTCTGACTCATGTCAGACCTTCATATAGGTACGACTGTCAAATGGCACTTAGACCGACTGCATTTTTATAAGGTTATATGGCTTTTACCATCTGCATCCAATGTTGTGTTTAAAATCTGTATCATTTAGAATCTGCATTCCTGAAGAAAGTCTGATTAAATAACACGCAAAAAGTGATTTACTTTATTGGCCAGAGCAGCACTTGATTAGCAACAATCCAGGGTTTGGAGCCTCTTTCAGAACCGCCGCACTTCAGTGATATCTTGCACGAACTTCCCTGTTCATGTGAAACCACTGACTGAGCACTGACCTCTTTTTTCAGAAATTTGATTGTGGCAGGATTTACTTCAAAAAACTTACAGCTACTTACTGTACAGTGAATGTCAGCTCTGATGACAGTATCCCCAACTTTATTCCAACTTTGGTGGTTCCTTATGATTAAACTATAAGCTAACATTAGATAAGCATCTACCTTTGATAACACAATATTCACATGTAAACATGTCAGTCTCTATTACTAAAATCTTTACACTACATCCATTAGCTGCTATTTTCCACTGCCCAGGGAGCAGTGCTTGGGGACGGTACCTTGCTCAGGGTACCTCAGTGGTACTTGAACTAGTAATCTGTCAATTACTTGGTTGTGTCCCTAACCAGCATACCACTTGCCTCCCCCATGCCTAGCCATATGCAGGGCTTGACTGAAACCCTGACTTTGGGGTCCCCCACATCCTCACGGTACACTTTGCCACCTTGGGGGGGCACACAACACAATAGAAATGATAACAATCCGAAGGGGGAGGCAGCTTACTTTAACAAAAAGAAAAAAACGATATGGCAGATGAAAACTGATGACTTACGACAGGTGACAGCGCAAAGAAAGATATGAAGGACAGACTGACCTTCTCCAAATGTTATGTCAGCAGGATTTGGTGTCACTCTATGACAAAATGTCTAGAGTATTAAGTGCATTGTCCTCGATATGTGGTGCAAGCTAGCATCCTGTCCAGGGTGTCTTCTGCTTCTTGAGACAGGCTCTAGACTCAGTGGGACCAAATTGTCTGTGAGTTCAAAACTGGTTTGACCACTTTTACTTTCTGTTGGTTCCTGTTGCATTTACTATGTTCCACATTGGCTTTGGTTTCTTGTGTTTTGGGTTTTGCTTTGTACTTTTTGTGAGAATGTATTATTTGTCTTTGATTGCTGTAAATCAATCAATAAATTATTGATGCAAAGTTTGTTGAAATATTCTTAATCTCCTCTGCTTTTATTTGCTATGCAATCGTAATGTTCATCATAGAGACTTAAATTAATCCTCTGAAGAATTTTGGGGGGCACAGTCATCAGGAAACGGTAACTTCCTTCATCAGGGAACTGCGAGCTGTAACGCCCTTTGGCTGTTTGTATGACGTGTACCAGATACTGTACACAAAGCAGAGAAAACCAGCAAACCTGTCCCTGTACCAACAAATAGTTACTGTACTATAGTACAATCAGTGTAATATCCCCAGCTCCCAGAAGGACCCGTCCTCACACAACATCAGAAACCCTGCACCAAAGTGAACTGGCCAAGATGAAATGTCTCGTGCAGCTGACTCTGGCTTGTGTACTATTCTCTAAAGGTATTGTGCCTTTTTCATTTATATTTGGTTTATTTAGCAGGTCCTTCCGGCCAAAGCAATGGACAAGTCAAACAAGTAGCACAATTTATACCCACAGATATTTGCTATCAGTAAGAGCTTATTCATCATTCTGAAAACAAGCTGTCTCTGAGCAGCAGTGAAAAGTGCGCAGGTGTAAATAGGTTCACTCAACAAAAACTAACATTTAAAACAGTGATCTCAATCAGTGTTGCTGTTTTCATTAACTAGTTCTCAACCGATATTTTGCTTGGCTGAAGAGCATCATTTTTTTCATTGAATTTCAGTTTTGAATTATTTCTTAATTATGAATATTACTGACATATTAATGTGCTGTCTTTTAGCATATACACTCAGGTGCTATGACTGTTTACATGAACCATGTTATGCGACTGAAAAATCTTGCCCATCACCATATGACAGATGTGGAACAGCAAACTACTTTGTGAGTAAGTAAAATGTAAAAACTTAAGTTATTTTTTATGTGTACAGATATCAGTTATGTACAGCTATTTTTTCTATTGTCAAATCAAATTTATGATTGCAGTATTTTTAGATATATATTTAAAGAGAACATGCAATAATGTAAATATAAAAACATTTTACATTTTACATTTGTCAAAATGCATTTTTTTCATTCTCTTTTTTTCCAGATCAGAATGGTAAATTTCATAGAGTGGTGCAGTCAAAGGCCTGCATGGAACCTAGTTTATGTTCCTCTAGTTCTTATAACCTTGGTTTTCAAAGTATTGTGTACCACCCCGAGTGCTGCGACAGTGACCTATGCAATGGTGAAGACCACAATGGTAATTATGAGGAACTACAGCTCCCAGGGACAATGTCCGTCTTTCATGTAGTGAAAATGCTCTGGTTGGCTGGAAGTTCCTCAAAGAAGTAGCAAGAGGAAGAGCAAATAAGGAACTCCACCGAGAGGGAGATAACAGGAGGGCGCATCACACATACATTGACACCGCTCTCTTTAGTAGTCTTCACACCATTACCTTTGTTGTTCCAACACTTAGTTTTTCTCCTCTTTATTGCAGTGTCTATTGTCCACTCCCTGAATGGACTGAAGTGTTTTACCTGTATAGATGACGACTGCACGCACACTGTTGACTGTTGGGGAAATGAAGATTTTTGCATGTCAGCTACAGGTAAGAATTTCATGCTATGTATTTGCGCATTTGGAGCAGGCAGTCCCTGACCCGCGAGTACCGCCAGGGTACCCTGAGCAAGGTACCGTCCCCGGGCGCTCAGGTAGCTGCCCCCTGCTGTGCCACAATATCACATGGGTTAAATGCAGAGAACACGTTGCGTGCTGTGGTGCATCAAAAATGACGATTAATCACCTTTACTTGTAGAATTTTGTATTTGTATTTTAGTGGTGAAGTTAAAAAAATATATGGGTATATCGGATGGTTCCTGTAAATACAGGGGTGGACTGTTTATAGCTTTAGGTTTTTGTTGGAGTTTATGGCTTTAGGTTTTGAGGTTTAGCACGCTTTAACGGAGATCATATCACTTAAACATAAGTGATATGATAAATGGTATTGTATGGTTCTAACATATAATACCAATTAGGGTCTAATGAATGGGACAGATCATTTCTATCATACAATGTTCTGGGCTTATTTATATTTTTTGTGGGCATCTACCTAAACCTACGCATTTTATTCATGCCTCCAAATACACTCTATTGCTGACACTTTTTTGGCTTGTAAGCTACTTTTAAAATGACCAGGTCAAAATGATCTACCTACACTAAAAAAATGCTAAACATTTTTTATATTTGTATACTGAGTATACGTTATATATACAGTATATGTTGGCAAACCTTGCATCACTGCATGAACCCTTAGAGCACAATACAATTCAATGCATTTATGGTTCCTTACTTGGTCCGGCTCACCCACTCATGTTTTAATAACCCCTTTTTTAGTAGATATAAATTAGGAGGCTAGCTGGGTCATTTTGCTCGCCAGAGTTCTGCATTAGCTTGCAATACAATATGCACAATACGCGTTTTCTGCCGGGCGACGCATTGGAACAGAAGGGATCTAAGTAGATGTTATGGTAACCTAATGTAACGAAGTTTCAAGGAACAGCAGCGCCACCCGTTACATCAATTAACTGGCCAAATTTTTTTTTGAATGTCGCACGGTCTACCCGCACTACCTTTGTGATCTACTGGTCAATTGTGATCGACAAATTGGGCAACCCTGCTCTACTATATAAATAGTTTTACATAAAAGATTAATTTCAGTCAACTCCGGGATAAAGATCCAGTTCTGTTTCTGTTTCTCCTTTTGTTTCAGATAAGTATTTGGAGAAATCACGCAGCATAAAGGGATGTGTGTCTGAGAGCTTCTGTCCGTCCAGAGACTTCAGGATTGATATGGGCCCTTTGTTTTTCATGATTATGAAATGCTGCAAAGGTGAGCTGTGTAACAGCGGGCAGAGCAGCAGCAGCCGACGCGCGGAACACAGCCTCCCCCCTGCCCTGATGGTGTTCCTCACCTCCGTCACCCTCCTCCACTGAACCAGCACTAGGCCTCCTCTCCCTCCCTTTGCTTTCCATGCCCCCCCACAGCATGTTTCCTGTTCAGCAGGAATAGAGTCACTCACATTGTAGCGCATTGCACATTGACCTTTTCCTGTTCATGCTATAATGGATTAAACAGATAATAAATTCTGGAATGTATGTGAGTGGGGTGTGTGTGTGTGTGCCTTGCTTTGGGTTGTTGCCTCATTCCCTGCCTGTTGTTTCGGGGTTTGGTTTATAAAGCGATGTCTAGGGCCACTCTTACAGACTAAGAATGACATGCTTGTGAAATATGTTTGCATATCTGAAGTGCACGTATGGTGTAACTCAGTCAGCAGCTTTGGTCGCTAAATTCTTTGCCCTGGCAGCACAAATGAAAATAGAACCCACAATGGATCATTTGTCTCAGAATTCATCATTCTCCCTGAGTTCTTCTCATATTCTCCATTCCAATTAATACCAGTTCTCTGCAGTGTGCACAGATAAAATAAATAATGACACAATAGATCCCTGTGAGGATTATGATGGAAAGCTTTGTGTGACCCAAGAATCCATATAACTATTTTGTCTGGAGCTTGAGCTGGAAGGCCTCCCTTTGGCCAACAGGTCTATGGGAACAGGCCAAACAAGCTATCATGCAACAATGATCCCCAGTGAAAGTGCACCATGCTCAGAGAAAGGCTATTGGGACAAACACTCTGAAATTTGCTGGCAAGCGCAAAGTGGAAAAGTCACCCACTAAAACCTGGCCATGCTCAATCCAGAATGGCTACATAGAGCCACCTCATGGGCTCAGCACTTGTAAGATGTAAGGCTGGGATGAGGGGTACCGCCATTTGGGCAGTAAGCCTGATTGGATTGGACCCAGGCAGATACAACCTCAGCACTGGATGCTGGTTATGGGATCGTAGAATGTTGCCTCTCAGTGGGGAAGGTGGTTTACCTCAATGTATAGCGTGGGTTCTAAAATGACAGGCCTCAGGTGGGTGTACACAAGTCCCAGGCTGAGGTCTGTGCATTTTTTCTTGGTGGACAAGAGTTCCGTAGACTAGTAGCAGGGGGTCCACAGAAATGTACTGTTAATTGAGTAAATATTAATACACATTTTTAAACAATGTTAAAAAAAAGTATTCAAGGGTGACCCTTGAACCCGGCCATGTAGGAGAGCTAAATGAAAGGGTACTGCTTACAAACTCTGGGGTCATCCTTCCATGGTCATGTGGAGAAGGATGGGCTGTGACTGGGAAGAATAACCTCCTGGATCAAACCTTGAGTGATACTGGATTTCTGTGCAAGCCTTGGATTGTCTACGTTCAGAAAAATGTGTACATGGCACTAGAGTGTCCTAAGGCAAAGGTCAAAGACTGTGGCTGCATGTTTTGGACAGGGGCAGAGATATCACCTGATCCACACTTGGTGGTGAGCTGTGTTTAGGATATGAGGAGTAAGTCAGATGGAACGGGACGACCCAGACGAGCAGCCAGGGTTTGCTGAGAATGTCTAGTTGAACCTTTGGCACAAGGTGAATTCAACTCACACCCCCGGAAACAAAAAAAGCCAGAACACCTGTGGTGAGGGAAGCTGTCAGGCTGAAGAAGGAGGCCTGCAGGGACATGCTCCGGCAAAGGCGGTTGTGGAGGTGAGAGCTTGTGCATGGGAGGATTTTAGAGAGACCGTGTGACTGTGATCCTCTGAGAATAGCGCCTGTCTACTGAACTGCCCACCTGCCTGCCTGCTCCATGCACCTGCCCACCGTTGTTGTCCTGCCATCTTCCTGATTTTACATCGTATTAAATTATATAAACTTGTCCTGCCTAGTGCTGACCGGAGCGGGATGGGCTTCCCCTTGTGTCTGATTCCTTCCTGGCTTTCTTGATCCCTCTGTGGTTGTTTTTGTTTGCCAATTTCGCCTCAGGCTTACTCCCTGGGGACCTCAAACCCCGGACTCTGCAAAGTGCTTTGCAGTAATGTTCCTTGTTAAAAGCACCATATATCTAAAATGGAACTGAACTGGATTGAACTGAAGTGAATTATGGGGGAGGTTAGTAAAACCTCTTCACGATACCTTGCTGATGAGGTTTTTACAAAGTTTAAAAGGGGTAAATTCCTGTCCTTGTTTCACATTTGACTACATAGTATCTCACGGATTATTTTACTGCATAATAATCAATTCATTATTCTGCCGAGACTACACAGGTTAGTGGGTTCCTTACAGCCATGGGCATTACCGCCATTAAATCTTAGGGGGGCATTCAAAATGCTCCTGGCACCCCTGCTTACAGCGACATAGAAAGAGAATTGTCGACTACGAAAGTAGTATTCAGGAAAGGCCAGGGAACAAGAGAGGTCATTGCCAAATCACGATGGATTAAAAAAACAAAAGAACCTGGAAATACCAGAATGCCACAGCTCCAGGCAATTCTCGGGTTGGCCACCAGAGGGCTGCAGTCCTAATACGTCTATGTCCTTGTTTGCCAAAAGGTTTCCAAATGATCAAGCCTGACCAGCTCCTCTTTGTCCCACTGATTTCACCCATATCCTCCTCCGTTCCCCATCTAAGATCCCCTTGCTCTGTGCTTGGTCTTGAACCAGCTCAAGCTGTCAAGTTCCTCTAAAACTTGGTAAATGTTGTTACCTTTTTGCACCATTTGATCTCACCTAACAAGACTGTGTTTGTGTGAATATTTTTCTAGGCTGTATACCTTTCTGTGTTCCCTCTCTATAATAGTGCTCAGCGTCACTATACCAATTCTAGTAGTGACCCTTAATTGGGTTACTGATTGGTTGAAGAAACAACACCATCCTTTGATATGCTGATAACACCACACTTACACTCAAAAAGAAGGAGAGGTTAAAGACCACTGTGAAAAGACAGGGCTGCGACTAGATGTTAGGAAATGAAGGTTATAAACCGCTTTGCATCCTGGGAGCTATCATCCATAACAATTAGAGGTGCGGGCATACTGTGCATATAGTGTCAGCAGAACCTCCCCATTTCAGCGACAGCGGCCACATTCAGCACCGGTGCTGTGGAGAGGTGGCCTCATGCTCTGACCTTAACCATCCATGAAACCAGGATCTCCTGCCCGAGGAAGAGGCCGAACCAACCAGCAAGCATCAGCTAGCTGCTAGCCTGAAGGTCGCCATGCACTAAGGCACTACGGACTGTCGCCATTGTTACTAGCCCCATTGTGTGTTCGGTATGAGCCCAGCCCTATCTGCCGTGCCTCCGCATAACCCCAACCCCACCCTTAGCAAAGTCTGAGGCCTTCCCCTTTCCTGTGACCTCACACTGCTTCTCTGGGGCTGCCACTTCTGAAGCTTTCTCTTATTTGCGTGTGATTGTGCTGAAACCCTGCTGATCTGTTACCTTATAAGCCTATCTAAATATCATTACTGAGTCTGGATAGCTTCTTTGTACAATATTACATTACCATTACTGCCTATGATAGCATACTTTTAGCACAAACGGGGCCATACTCAAATCATAATAACAAATAACAAATGGTATTGTCTTTTGCTATTGGTTAGTTTCATCACTGACTGCAAGATGTCACTTAGCACTGCTTCTGAAGGCGAGGTTCCAGCCCTATCACCACCTAGTGGCCATTTATGATTTAGCAGCACAGACAGAATCTACTTTTAAAAGGTCATGCTTTATGCAACGAGCATAGAACCACAACAGATCTCATTCTCCATAGATCTATTTCATTTTCTTTCATGATGTAGTGGACATTATAGTTTCAGTTCAATTTCTGATCTTTTGAAACCCGCCATTTAAATTTTTTTTCACTTGTAGTTTTTGATCATTTTCTTTAACAACACCAACATTGGCTGCGATTGAAGCTCTAGCCAAAAAGTGTAACAGTTTGTTGATCAAGCAGAATCTTTAAAACACCATCTAAAGTGGTTTTTTAGGCACACAATGTGCTACCCGCCATTTTGGCGGAGATCCAGGTTGCCAGGACACGCCGCTTTTGAGCAGACAGCACATGTTCTCCAAGAGGCTCCAGGTTTTTCTTGGGAAGAGGCCACAGTCTCTGCTGTCATGGGTGCCAGTGGTGTAGCATAGATAGTCCTTTTCTGGATTCACTGATAAATGGTGCAGACACAATTTTGAAATAGCTATTCATATCCAACTAACAAATTAAGCCAAAAAGTACATTTTAAGAATTAGGTACATGAACTTGACGATATGAACAAATATAATCAAGCTTTTGGTTTTGCTCTGGCCTGTAAAAACCGCGGTATCGAACCCGTCTTTTCCCCCCGCCGCCTTTTGGTCTGACATGTTTTGAGATCTTCCCTCAGTCCCTCCCCCCTCCCCCACAGTCCACGAAGCTCAGACTCTTGGCATCTGATAAGTTGCTACAGAGAAAGTTCTGCAGAGACGGGTCTGTCCTGCTGTGTGGATTTGGACAAACACATGCCTGTTCTACCCCGGTGGCCTATGAAATTAGAAAATCAGTCAGTGTGCCGCCGAGGCGTGTGGGATCAGGTGATAAATCCGGGGATTTCTGCATGCGAATGTGTGTGAATCGTGTTTGTGTGTCAGTGTGCTCTGTCTGCGTCTGCTCATGTCTGTCATGGATGTTTACTTTGGGCTAGGAAAAACCCCTTTTAAAAAAATGTCAGTATTGTCTATACAATTCAAAAATATTTTTCACCTCCACATATCATTTCTTAAATTTAACAGCATGTAAGTATTTTAAGACATAGTTTTCTTCGTAATTCAAAAATTAAGGATAATCTGAATATTCACCCCTTTTGAATTAACAACGCAAACCTGTCTACGCTTATCGAGCATCTAGACTCTGCTCAGTGTTGCCCGCTAAAACAGACTACAAGACACCCATAAATAATGTTTTTCATAACAAAGTACAGATGAAATCAATCAGTATGAGAATGCCTTACTTTTGGAATTCTGATATTTTGATAGGAATACCTTGCTCTGAGTTTTTAACACTCTCGACTTAAACTTCTGTTTTGCAGAGTCAGCTTAGGTGTGATATGTTTGACACAGACCGATATCCTTACTCAAGTCATTCCACCAGCTCCAGGCAGCTCAGAAATATTTTCAGACTAAGACTATTTTTGACTTGTCAATGTCCAGAACTGAATACAAACATCTGTCCATAGCAGAAGAGACTACTGCAATTCCCCAGTGTCAGGAGTCACAAATGTCACCCTCTTTGCCCAAAAGCAAATTCAATCAACTGCTACTGAAATAACTATAACCAGAAGCTGAAAATCACAAAAGGGGGTCATACTTTAAAATAACTCATACCAAAATTAAAGGTCACATCCTTATTGGTATATCATGCCTGATTAATAATCATGTTCACACTCTCCAGTTACACAAGACGTAGGCTTCCTTGTAATTCTAACCAAGAAAGGAACTGCTAGCATCAAGGACTTCAGGTCAAAGACTTAAGTTTATGGTGCAATCTGTCAGTTAATGTTACAGACACCCCCTCATGTTATCATAGTCTTAATCTTAATCTAGTTTGCCTTAAAATGCCCTGAGGCTGTTACTGAACATATTACTGCATGTCGTCATACATCAGTCATACCCACATTTGTTTCCCTCTGGGTGCTATGCATTGCCAGATGCATGCACCGAGAATATCCATGAATCGATATTCAGAGACAGGTGAGTAACCTGACATTTACAGCATCCTGACACAGCAGAAAGGCTCACGGTATGGTTCCATCAGTGATGGCAAGCTGTCCATGTCCTAAAGCAGCATCCCCAGACTGTTACATCATCACCAATCCTGACCCGAGGTAGGAGGCTCTTACTCTGAAATGCTGTGTTTGGTTTATGGCAGACATAACACGGCATATGTTGTTCAAAAAGTTCCACTTAAACTCATCACCCCACTGAAAATTCTGCCTAGAGTATTTACAGTTCATGTAAATCTCACATTTTTCTTACTGGCCAAAACGTTCTCCATTGGGTGAGTTTGACTCTGATTACGGTATGGATAAGATCAATCTATCCATCCACCAGAACCATGTAAAGGGTTGTGGTTTGTTTCTGTTTCAGGAGCCTGAGAAATAGGTTTTTATCCCATTCCAGACCGATAAGCTTCAACAACTCTCCAGAGGTGTTCATGAATTTCTTTTGAGCAAAGAATGACATTTACTTAGTAACCAATTTTGGTTGGTGAAAGTTGGACGGAGATGACAAAAAAAAACATCCAAACTTGTACTTATTTTTATTTTTTTTTATTTTTTATAGCCTTATTTTTATCTCCAATATGTTCTGCTTCTTCCACTATGTTTTATGTGTCCCTACTCTAATTACCCATAGTCCCGGCTTTAATCCAGTGCCTTGTGGTGATAGGTTCCAGATCACCACTGACCACACTTTGATGGGCTAATTGAACTAATCAATCAAAGTATTTGCTAATTATAACTGGACGATCGCTTTCTCTGCTATGAGTAGTAGAAATCTATCTCCTTCACATTCTTCAGTTTCTCTCCCAGTCAGATTCCTGTACAGTCTGATTGCCTGAGATTCTCTGTCATCCCTCATCGATTTTTCAGATCGAAAAAGAGAACGCAGAAGTGTGCTACACCCTACAGGAACAAATCAAATCTATTAAAGGGATCCCTACACAGATGGCTCAATGGAAAAGCCCTTTTTAAATAAAGGAAAGGTACAGATTAGTAATCAAAATGGAAAACACACAAAATCTGCTTGTGGAAAGGCCAGCAAAACGGCAGAAAAAAGATATTAACTTATTCATTTATTAAAAATAAAGATGGCATTTCGAGCTATTCCAAATCTGAAAGGTGGACTTTAAATGGTTGGGGGAGGTGGAAAGTAAATTTCCCCAAGAGGGATCAATAAAGTATAATTATTATTATTATTAAATAGAACAGTACTGTACATGTCAGTATATCAAAAATAATTGTTAAAATTCTGTTTTTTCACAGATTATCAAATGTTTTATTAGTATATCTGAGGTTAAATTCCTTACTCAGGGGTAAATCAGCAAGTCCCCTGTCAGCAGCCATAACCATTAACACCAATCAATGCTACAATGTAATGCTCTAAATGATCTCAGATTGGCTTCGTCTTCATGTATCTATGCCAAGCCTCCGTGCTAAAATTTGCTGGACCACAATGTAATGCTCTAAATGATCTCAAATTGGCTTCGTCTTCATGTATCTATGCCAAGCCTCTGTGCTAAAATTAGCTGGACATATATTTCTCCAAGGTGTATGTATGTATGTTTGTATGCATGTATGTATGTATCTTTGTATCTATCTATCTATTTATCTATCTATCTATCTATCCCTCCATCCATCCATCATTTTAGCATTACTTGCTAATGAGCATTGTTCTCTGTTATAAGTGGCCCACTCTCCCCAGCCACATCACAGAAACGTTTTCTTATCAGTGCATAATGCAGCCAGTACCCAGTGTACTAAAGTGGAACGTAATGTAATGTAAGGTGATCAAAGGGCACCCGTTTTCAAGTTCTCCCAACTTGAATCCCCTGCACTGCAGAGTGTTGGCTATTACGTGCTGAGTCCGTATCCCAGAAGTCTGAGCTCTGTAGGTCGTGACGGAACCTAGTAATACCTCTGGCTGCTTCCTTCCTCAGCCTTGACCATTTTTCAGAGACAGGTTTGTTCATCGGTGCCAGACTCTTCATCAATTACGGAGCTTCGCAAAGGCACATGATGTTTGTTATATTTTTTTTAGAAGCTCATAAGCTGCACTTACCAGCCTAATGTAAAGGTGAGCTAACTAGATCTACATGTAGAAGGGTTATTGCTTTAGAGTGGGTCCATTCTTTTTCTGCTAGATCTCATTGTCATCAATGGTTCCAGGGCCCACACCTAGCACTAATATAGAAATAAGTCCTAGGAACTAAGACTGAGCATCTCTGCTGATAGCATCCCTTAGAGGAAGCCCTTCCTGGCCATTAATCCTCGCATGACACTGTTGAGGGACATCAGCGCTTGTACATCCTGTGTAAATCACAACGTGAAAATGACTAACCATGCTAATTTTAGAAGAACTGCTTGACTCCTCCCAGACCCCAGAAGACAGTTGTTACTGGATACACTCCTGCTTCAGTATCAATATGAAACTTATTTATAGGATATGCATGTAACACAGTATTCTCACAAGCCTGACATCTTGTCCAACTCTGTGCCACAATTACAATCAATGGAAGAAAATGTATTTCATTGAAATGACAAAATCCCACAGAATAAATAAAGCTTAAATGATCAAGAGTTGGGAAACGGGGAGAATGAACTAGATTAGGAACATCATTCAATCATACACTTAAATCAATATTGTGATAATGTTCCTATAAGATCACATATATATAAAAAAACACAGAAAGTAACCTATAAGAGAAGTATTACATTTACAACAAAATAATCTAAAGTATGGGTGCTGTAAGGATTGATCAAAACAGCAGTAGCTGTTATACCTGCAGCTGGAAAGTGTAGAAAAAAACACTAGCAGAATCAGTAGTCAGACTTTTATAATTTCCAAGTTAATCACCGATTTCAAATTAATAATTGAATAACTACTACAACTGCTGTTTGTATGTTTGGCTTCTTAATTCATTTAAAGAATTCAAAAGGATATTAAAATTCCACATTATATGGCAATATCAATAAAGAGAATTTGACCATTTCATTTTTATTACCAGTAAATCTGGCAAAATGAATCGCAACCTTTTGCCTTGTTAAAAAGACAAATCAAATAATCAGAGTTTATCAGAAAGTGTTTTATCAAAAATTACTCAGGCAGAACATTTTTGAGAAGGAATGTTGTCTGAAGAGATGGCACAGGACTCCCCGCTCACTGGAAAGGGAATGGAGCTGAACATCACTAGAAGCTCCAGCTTTCACTAATCAGAATTCTGGGCATGCTGGTGAACTGTCTGATCAGTGCTCTCAAGAAGTACTGCAAGACTGTTGGCCCCACAGGAATCTCTGATCCCGGATCCTTTAGGGTCGGTGCTGCTTTCCACCCTAGGGTGGAACGTTCTAGCCGGCTCTAATGAGACTGGGTTCACAAACTCACTCTGGTACATCAGGCGGTACATGCTGAACCCCCTCTGAGCAAGAAACGTTTCGCAGCTAGCCCCTTGCATTCCTTCTGATCAGAGACCCATCCTTTCCTCTTCTCCTCTCCTCTTGCCAATTTGTCTTCTATCCCAGGACACACAAAGTCCACTTAGATGTGAGAAACATTATTTCATATGAATACAGTTGGTGTAACACTCATGTTTGTTCTCAATGGAAAGGTGTCATTGTGGCTGATACAATGGTCTCAGTCTTAAAGCAGCACATTACTATAAAGATTTGGAAAGTTAAGGTAATCTTGCCATGTTGGAGGGCTTGGCACCCTTGGTGTATAAAGAAACTTAACAACCCTATTGTTAAAATTCCTGCTAGTAGTAAATCCTGGGATCTGGCTGCCCAGTGACCCATTGCCATATAAGCAAGAAAATAACAGTTGTAATTTCTGTTCAATGATTTGTCTATTCATTCAAGCTTAATTAATCAGACATGTTGACTATTGTCTTACAGTCTTAGAGTTTAATTAGTTAGTCATGCTGAAATTGTATCGGTGCCTGAGTTGAACTGATCAAACAAGGTATTGGTTTACAGCCTCTGAGATGAATTAGTGAGACGCGCTGAAACTGTATCAGTCCTTGAATTGAGTCGATCAGACATGTTGACTAACCATGCAACCTCTATACAAATCAGCTGGATATACAGCAATTATGCACTAAACATGTTTATATAGTTTGTAGTCACCCTGTAGTTCCTGACCCAAGACAAGGCTGGTTTCACATCGTGTTCATGGATATCGCTTAATCGGCTGAGTGCCAATCCTATGGGGCGTCATGCGGGCTTAGGAAAAGTAAGTGATTGCTATCAGAACAATGCCAAAGCCAAATGAAGTAGAGATCATAGATAAATATTCTAAAATATCTCCTAAAATAAACCAAATAAATACATTTGACTGGATTTATAGGGTAAATAGGCATGAGAAGTTTATCAATCCAAAAGAAAAAAAGAACAAATAAAAACATGAGACCACATGTAGAGGTATTTTACCTAGGGTCTTTAAGGATTGACAGCCATAACGAAATACTATTGCACATACTGTATGCACAAAAAGTGTATCCTGTGGACATACACAAACCCAGAACAGCATTTGGCATTCGAGTGCTTTGCAGATTTAGCAAACAGAAGAAGGAAGTCTTCCCATGGTGCAGGGGCCATTGTGAATTTTGCTTTTTCACTCCACCTACTCTATTCCAAGTTCAATGTTTACATGAATGACTGAACCATGATCTCTGAGGACAAGGGGTATGCCATTTTATAAAACGGCAAAGATCCAACAATCCTTCTCTAGCCACTGTAAATTCTTTGAATTTACCATTTTACATTTTTCCCATCTTGCTTTCTTTGAACTGAGATCAGATGGAATCATTTTGGCACCATCGTGTGGCCTGATCACTGATGCCACCCTTTGACGTGGTCCTCCTGTTTTTGGAGCAGACGTCTTTCCAGGAATTTCATAGCAGTACTTAGGGTCAGGTATACTGAGGGACTTTTAGCACAGCTAGAGTGCATATAGCCAATAAGCCATAATCTCCTGATTATGTATCCTACACAGTATAACCATAGCTACTGCAATGCTAGCACCAAAAGTACAAAACATAATATATATCCCCTTTTGTGAAGAAGATTGTTCTGTACATTAATTATGAAAACAATATTATTTGATAATTATATCTTTATATCCGGGCCCGGGTTGGGGGGGGCACCCAATCACAAGGCTGGCCTCAATATAGTTTTTTTTTTTATATGTAATTCCCCCCCCCAAAAAATAATCTTCCTGGCCCACCCTGTTACCGAGAGCTGGAGCCAGGCCTGTTTATTTCTGTATCTTTGTGGAGACTCTCCATTCATTTCTATGGGTAACCCTATATAACCCTAACCCCCCTACCAACATTTTTATGTCGTATTCACAGATCTTTATGGGGACCTGAAAAATGTCCCCACAATGACAAAATAACAGGTTTCTATCACATTGTGGAGGACATTTAGTCCCCACAATGTAATATAAACATAGTACACACACACGCATATACTGTGGAAAGCGGGTCGATGGGTTAAGATGGGAGTAAGGCATTGTTGTCAAATGTTTTAGGTCTCCAGGCACTAAGATAATGTGTATGCGTGTGTGTTTATTCTTTAGCACGTACTCTGAGATTCCTCGTGGCACCGTGTGTATGCGTGTGCCTAACACTTGGCAGCAGCAATAGGTTCAGCCGCAGGTGATTGGGTCACACTGAAGCAGGTGGGCTAGCAAAGCGAGGCAGCAGGAAACCTGCAGTCAGGCCTGGGTCCGGCAAGATAATTATGGCTGGTTGCGGTTAAGAAGAGAGGCACAGGACTACAAAACGGAACCAGAGTTACCAGAAATGCTTGTCGCTTAAAAGAGAGCCTTGTCATATTATTATATAATATTATTATTATTTTTCATTATTGGAAAGTAATGCAAAAGGTTTTGTATGCATAAGAAATGTATAGGCTTACGATAATGAGAGTTGCAGTAGTGTTGAATTACATGGGTGCAGTTTAAGCAGAGGATAGGTTCTGTGACAAACCCCAGAATGGAGAAGCGGGGGTCACGAATTACATAATGTGCTATGAGAAGAAAAGCACGCTGAGAAGGGGGCACGTGGTGATCAAGGGGGGGGGGGGTACTTAGGGGCAACTAGCATGCTTTAGGCCACCAAATATAAGACATGTGCCTCTTGGGCCAGCAACCTTCTGATTTGGGCAAGTGTTAACCATTCACTGTCAGTGATATGCTTTTTGAGGAAGCTTGAGAAAGGTATATAAGCTGCTGTATTTGTATGTGAGTGTGTCACCACCGTGGGACAGGGACTCTCTCACTTTTGCCTTTCTTCTGCCTATTAAAGAAACCTTACCTTACAAAGTCTCAACCTTGAATCATTTTCCAGAACTTCTACGACGTTTTTTTCCGAAAGGGACATGGGTCAGTCGTTTAGCAACAGTGAATTTTTAACTTCCACAATATATAGGTGAGAGTGAAGCTATAGATTGAAGTGCAGGTGTAATACGGTACCCCTGGAGCACTTTGAAGGGCCCAGTTGACTTTAGCCAAGCATATAATTCAAAACCTGAAGCCTAACCCTAAGCCTAAGCCTAACCCTGAAGTACAGTACTTAGTGCAAATGCTGGCAGAGTATGCCAGAAACAGGCAAAGAAAAATTATCAATAGTAAAGCAAGCAATATGTCGAGTAAAAAATAAGTTATCCTACACCACAGTGTCACGGCAGGACTTGGCAATGCTCCCAATCCTGTCCTAAAGTGGTCCAAAAGCTATCAAGGAAGCTGTCTCACTGAGGTGTATCTCAACATCTACGGGACATGGGAGTGAAGGGATGTGGCTCGAACCTGAAGGAGTTGTGCTCTGGTGGAGATCTGTGATGCTGAGTCTGAACTGGCATCACAGGCTTCCACAAGTGCGGGGATCCACACCTCGTCCCCTTCCCACAAACAGACAGCAGTGCACCTAGCATCACACAGCTCTGCGCTTTCAACACTTTTTCTGAGACTGAGAACGCTGCTGGCAAAATGCAGCGTCCTCATTTTTCCTGGCATGTAAATGTGGAAGAATGTTTGGTTATGTATGAACTTTCACTCACGGCGATACCCCCCCCCCCTTGCGGAATAAGGAAACCATAGCAGACATGAAAGACCTCAGCAGCTGTGCATTTCTGAAGTGTTGACTGAAGAATGATTGAGCACACAGTGAGAATGATATATGGAGTTAGCAGAAGCCTCGACAGCTGTACCACATGCTTGACAGAGCTGGCATGAAGATATGGGGTTGAACTCTTTGGTACATTGACATTCTTTGAGGAAATGTTTTGTATGCACAATACCTTCATGGCCTTTGTAAGACAAAGTCACCATATGCTGGAAGATGAAACTGTGATCCTCTGAACATGAAATAGTGCTTCAAAGAAAGATCATGGTTAAGCTCGTACTAAGAAGAAGATCAAGTTCAATAGTCTTCACTGGAAGAGGCACTCCTTCGGGGAAGTCAATCGAGGATATCAACGGGAGATACTTCGGCAAGGGAGACAGCAGTCAAGGCCACAGAGATCCACACCATAATCATTTTATCGTAAGAAGATAGACAGGCAGTTTCAATGTAAAGCTCAATGAACTGAGCTCAATGAAAATATCCCAGGCCACTGTGGTAAATTTAATTTTCACAATGCAGAGCTCAGAATACATGCAAAATGCATCTCTTGGCAGATAACAGGGTGCTCAGAGCTGACAAAGTCATATGCATGTCCGGATCAATTTAGCCAAATCCTGTGAGTAACAGTGCTGTTACATTGTGCATCTTCTCTCTATATAACACCCTGTCTCATGCAGATCTCAAGTCATTATTTGGCTCATAAATGTAGCAAAGCGAACATGAACATGGACATTTACTTTTCCATGGCTTATATGGCTATGGAAGTTAGATACATTTACTTGGAATAATAGGCTGATGTTAACTTGATGTTTTACAAAACTCAAGTGAAGTGCAGTAACAAAGTATTTGTATTTTGCTACTTTAGACCTCCGACTTTACCACCATTATGCAAATAGACCAAGGTGTTTATTTGATGCACAAAAATGAGGCAGAGATTTTGAATAACTGTACAAAAACACTGACAAGTAGATCACAGAACCTGGGAAGAACTATATTGAAACAAATTTGCAGATAAGTAGTGAAATTTCTGATATAGCTGTTCCAAAACGCAAGTGGTGTCATCTTTCAAGAAAACTTCAGGTAAACAAATACGACACAGTAATTTTAACATGTACACAAGTCACCCACTACACAGCCAGAGGCTACACAAACATTCAGCTAAAATTACAGTAGTAGCTGTGTTGTGGGGGACTTTTCACATGCCACATCAGCAGTGCTTGCTGTGCAAATTTTCATAACAGCATGTTCAGGCAATTCTATTACTGGTCAGGTCTTCACTGCCATGTAGCAGCAACGGCAGGTCAATGACATGCATTAGAAAGGTGCTGAAGATGATGGCGATGATGATACAGCTGATACAGCTGGCCTGGGAATTGCTTGTTTTAGAGGTTAATGCCAACATCTCCCTCAGCAGGTAAGGTTACCCTACAACATCTGCACAAGGGCCTCCTAATTCCCTTACACAGCTTGTTCACTTGCTAGAAAAATCTATGTTGCAATAATGCTAAAACTTTCTAACTGACTCTGACAGCAGTTTCTCACATATGCAGCGCCCGTTATGTTCTCTAAGCCACTGTTTCCCAGTTTGGTCCTTGGGGACTCACAGACGGCACACATTTTTGCTCCCTCCCTGCTCCCTGCCAGACAGTTCACATTTTTGCTCCCTCCCAGCTCCCTGCCAGATTGTCCACATATTTGCTCCCTCCTAGCTCCCTGCCAGACAGTCCACATATTTGCTCCCTCCCTGCTCCCTGCCAGACAATCCACATTTTTGCTCCCTCCCAGCTCCCTGCCAGACAGTCCACATTTTTGCCCCCTCCCTGCTCCCTTCCAGACAATCCACATTTTTGCTCCCTCCCAGCTCCCTGCCAGACAGTCCACATTTTTGCTCCCTCCTAGCTCCCTACCAGACAGTCCTGAAGAAAAAACGTGGACTGTCTGTGGGTCCCCGAAGACACTCATGGCCTCATACTCTTTACAAACTCATGCATACCAGCTAAAATCCATAATGTAATGAATTATGCTTCCAGATAGGCCTTGGACTTGTTTTCTTAATGTGCCTACTCTATCCCTATGTTTACTTTCCCATAGCTTATAAGGCTAAGGAAGTTAGATACGTTTATTGAAATAATAGGCTGATTGTCATGTCCCGTCCGTTCGATCCCTCTGTGTGCCACGCCCCCTCATTAACCCCGTGAGAATCCTCCTGTTTCCGGC
>JAODKN010000001.1:25700889-25718289 GCA_026774425.1 Petrocephalus zakoni
CCCCCCCCCCCCCCCCCCCCCCCCCCCCCCCCCCCCCCCCCCCCCCCCCCCCCCCCCCCCACCTCGTCTTGCCCTTTGAAATTAGGACCTTGACTTCCCTCAAGGCGCTCTACTCTATCCTCCCACTGGAAACATCCAGGGATCTTTACCTCTTTAAATCTTCCGTGTTATTCAGACTATAAGGAGAAACTTGGGTAAATACCGCAATAGCTGTTGTAGTAATTGTGATTAATATTCATTAGTATTTGTAGCCATAGTAATGTGAATCCAGAGAGCAACTGGGAAAGTGTGCATGCACTGTGGGTTGCTCATTTTAACGATGGTGGAACAGTGTCTATGCTTTCTGCAGGAAGAACATCCAAACTTATTTGCTCTATGCAATTAATCTTAGCGTGTCTTTGGATTGTGGGGGGAACTTGAAGTACCTGGAGGAACCTGGTTCAGTCCCATGGAGGGATGACATCGTGAATATAGCTTACGACCTGCAGCATCGTAGGTGCAGCCTTCAATCTGCCACCGTAAAAGGGCCGCCGTGGAGAACTGATTCACAGATGGACTTTGGCTTTGCCCTCGACCACAGTTTACACCTTGGTCTTAACAAGCAAGCCCATTATTTCTTTATCAATAATGTTAGCATGCCCAGGGGGGTTGGGCAGCCAGATGACTTTGGACCCCCAGACGTTTCTTTTCTCCCCCCTTTTTGGTTCCTTTCCTCCATTATCAATTGGCTTTCTTTCTTTCATTTCATTGTCTTTCATTTTCGCTGTTCTATTCTGTTTTGTTTTGCATTATGCTTTCTTTAATAAATGGTAATGTATCCCAACGCACCCATGTAAAGTGCCTTGGGAGAACTTGTGAATGGCGCTATATAAAAGTAAATTGAATTGAAGGAAGCCCCGTAATGACATGTGGTGAACATGCGAACTACATACATGTAGAGCCAGGGCAGGGCCTTTAACGCCACTCTTAGAGGAGTGAAGTAATAGTGCTAACCCCTGTGTCACCTGCAAAACACACATGCAAAGTAATAAAAATAACAAAATGTTTCATTATAAAACTCCTTGGATTTAAAGATCAACTGCTATATAACTTCCTGCTTCACTTATGCATCCAACAAGAAAATCATCACACATCCCAAAACAAACAATTTTCTGGTATTTTTAGCTGTTTTTGGAATATTAGACATGCAAGAAATGGGTGTAAAATATATTGGAAATATTTGTCTGGAAGCATTTGCATCACAAACGTACGCATCATGCATAACTTTAGAAAGTTGCTCAGAGAAAACAGTGTCAGGTTCTATGTTTTTTCAGAGGTCATCGTGTTTGAAAAGCCATGGAGTTACAGTAGACAAAATGAAATTGTGCTTCTGAAATTCTCAGTTTCAATCAATTACAGAGCAATGTGCAGTTTATTCAGTGTTAACAGGGCAAAAAGGAGGCTGTGAGCAAGCAATGTATATATAACCTCTGCATGGGAGGATATTATGCTTTTCTTAAGGCCACCCCAAAAAAGACAGAAATGGCATAAAGATAGCGGAAATCCTTAAAGAGCGACTTATAACCAGCTTTTTCCTATGATATAAAAATGTATAAAGCTAGCATCTCCTGCTAAATCTTCTGAGGAGCTGCTTGCTTGTGCACATGTGTGATATCCCTAGGCAAAACAGGGAGATGCGTTTTATGTTTAAAAAGGATCACACCGGATGTCAAGCATTATCTGCCACATAGATAAGGAAATCTCCTCTTTCGTTCTGAAAAGTGCTCTGAAAGCATCATAAACGCACACACACACACTCTGCTCTGCAACATAAAAAAAATGGCTCCGAAATATTTCCTATTCACATCCCAAGATTTTTTCTGCTTGTTTTTTTTTTCTTCTATTCCCGTTGTCAGAACTCTTCGTGATGTCTTTCCAAATATTCCGATAATGTTCGCATCTCAGGAGTCTGACGCCGCTCCAAAGTCTTCATCTTCTTCCCTGTAAGTACTGCAGATCGTGTTTAAGATGCGTTTTGCATCATCGTGTTGCTGAAACATCAGGCCTCATTTCCGATTCAGTTTCCCCACTCACTCTGCGACATGTACTTTGAATTCCTTCCACCCTGTGACACTGACTGCACCATTTCGACAAAGCATAACATATGTCTAATATGTACAGCCCTCTGCTTAACAACTGCAGTACGTTTCCTCAAATGCCAAATAGTACTATTTGTCAACGTAAGCTTCAGGATTTGTTTACAGGGGTTCTACTTCGCCCTAAGAATAAAAGTAAAAACCTGGAGCCCTCACTTGTCCAATTGAACAACTAAAGCCATAACAAGTATATAAAGTTGTTTGGGTTGTTTTTTATAACTGAGTGCAAAAGGATCTTCCTGAAGCGTCCCTAAACTACTGTGGCATTCAGTATTTTTATGGCTTAACAAGCATGCATTTAAATTTACAGAATTATGTGAAGGTCATTGTTAGACTGCATAGTTTGCAACATGTGAGTCGCATTTCTGTCATCCAATCATCCATCCATCCATGCCCCCATGGTCAGGGTCCTTAGGGGGGCGTGGGGTGGGCGACCTGGTACCAATTTCAGGCAGCATAGGCCTCAAGGCTGGAGTACACCCTGGACAGGAAGTGTTCATATCGATCCATTGAAATATATATTTTAAGTATGCAAAAGCATACAGAAATTTGCTTTGGCCTTGTTGCAACATGGAGAGATGCAGCATGTTCCTTCTAAGGGAAATTCAATGTGTTTTTACACTTTTGCAGGACAAGCTTGAAAATATTTCATAAATTTGGGAAATTGGTCATGATCTGATAACTGGAAGAGCGATGGTCATGAGCCAATCAGAAAACCACACAGCACCATGCGAGTTAGGTATGTGAATGGGTGGGAGCGCCGAGGGTGCCTGAGAACATGCCCCTTTTGGCCGAGTTATTGAAAATGCCCCCATTTTATGATTAAATGCCCCTTTTTAATAACTAACAATCACACAAAATTTAACACCCCCCCCCATACACACACACACAGACATATAACTACATATGTTATATAAATAAGAGAAATTGAAGAATAAAAACAGCATTACTTTCTACTGCAAGATGATTTTAACCAATTTGACAGCAGACAGATATGAAAATAGACTTTTAGGTGAAGCTGTCATATGCGATACAGTTGTGCGAAGACAGTCACAATTCATCACCGTAATTCAATCTGTCCACATAGTTAAAAAAATTTTACTTGATAAATTGTGATCTATAACAAAAAAAAAATTATGTAATTTTATAAAGTTTTTATAAAAATGAGAAGTCACAAAGATTCAGAAAAATATCCCTAGTTGACATTTTGCTTGTCACTACGTCTTTGAAAGCCAATGGACCAATGGTGGAAATATTGCATATGATATTTTAAAAAATAGCATTTAGATGTGAAAAGCAGCCCCAATTTTTTTGTGCATCTGTACTATTAGTGGAACTAACATGGACTCAAGCAATCAGACATACTGCTTTCCTTTAGAGTTATTATAAGCCTGAATGTCACCTCAAAGGCAAATAAACCCAAGATGACGACCCCTGCGGCTGGCCATCCTCCACAAGACGTGCCCCCCTCACCGCAGCCCCGAATAGCCGTGCACACACCTGTCCCCCGACTACAGGGCTCAGAGAGCTCCACCGCAAAAACCTTCCCGGCTACAAGCAAAGCTACATCGAAAAGCTGCTCAGATCAAGATACAAATGTTAACCCTGAGAAAACCTGCTTCTGCTTAAGGTATTTCCCTCTACTGTCTCTCAGCAAACAGGCGACTATTTACAGCTGTCCACAATGCCGAGACGCCAAAAATGATTGACATTACTATTACATTGTTAGGAAAGAAAATCATATTCTTAAACTCCCACATTTTTGACAAATGCTACTGCTTTCTGAAGGAAAATATGAAGCCAGACACATTTTCATTTCAGAAGAATGCTGTGCTATTCAAATTTGAATTGTTTAAAGGCATGCTTATAGCACACAATATAGTAAATTATTAGTAGTAATTAGTAAATAGTTTAAAACAGCGATGGAATGCAAAAAAGTAGTATTAACCCTGTGGAAACCACAGGGTACCTTACATTCCACCCACTCATCAATGTGAAAATTTTACTTTTGTTTTTGCACCGTGTACGGTACAGTGGGCTGTAAAGCAATATATATATATATATTACTTAACTTTACTTTCATGAGTGGGTTGAATGCAAGACAGAAATAAAATGTAGGGTCACATATGACCCCATGGGTTCCCCAGGAGTAAGCTGAGATAGAGTTTGAAGATTGAGTTTTTGACGTTCTCAACACGATAATATGTCACTTCTGATCATGCAGGGATCTCATTCCAACAGCAGTGGGGGTGGGGAGGTTGTTGGCAGATAATGAGGTGTATGAGGAGGTATAATTCTGGGTGGTAGGGACTAAACGCCTAGCTGTTACTGTTCATAGCTGTCTGGTTAGGGTGCATGGGCAGATGATGTCAGTCACTGACCCTCTAACAGATATTGAATTTAAATATGAGCCCACTGCAGTGCGAAAAAATGGCTGATTAAAATGCATGATTGAATCAATATTTGTGCCGAGAGATAGCTTACAAAGGCAAATAGATGGTGCATAGTGCTAAATAATGAATGTGGGTGTAAGGATTTGGCCAGACAGGGATGTGGAGACAGAAGAAAGGGCTATACTTAATACTGTGTCAAGAGAGTAGACATATTATGTGTTTGAATTACATTTAAGCTGTACTATTATTATAAATACAGTCATACCTTATTGTTCCGAGAGCCTTGTCGTAAACCGATTTGTGATGTAACCCGAAAATAATGCCTTAAAAATGCCTGAGAAGGACTAATAAATAGACATAGTCATTTCCATTGACGTAAATGCACCATTAATTCATAATAAAAGTCAGTGGTCACTTTGCAGTCGTAAAAGGCAATGTTCACCTGATATTGAGAAAACAAAATAGAAATTACTGTATTAAAAGTGGCTACAGTAAGTAATTCATACAGTGCTTCATCAAAATAAATTCCGTAATTTACATTACAGACAGGCAATGTGAGGCCAAGTTTTACATATACCAAAATGACGTATACCGGGGTATTTTTTGTAATTATTGATATATTTTCATAATTCATTATGCATTTATTGCTAGAATTCAAATAAAACATCTTTTTAGAATGAATAATTAGCAAATATAAATTTTTGTTCCTCTATAGTAACTGCAAATAAAAAGAAACAAAAAATTGTTTTATTGTTTCAAAATCTTTTCAAACCCTTTCTAAATCAGGACTAGAACTGACACTTCTTTCCCCTACATCTATTGCAGGACACAGCATAAAATGTAACTTTTATTGATGATTTAGTGGACGCTTTTTTCCAATTTCCATTTAAGATTCATGCAGGAAACCTTTGTGTTTCAAAAGTACAAATATTACCCTATTTAAACCAAACCGAATGTTGATTTTTTTTAAATTAGACAGGAATTTTAAGCTGCTTGTCACAGAAGACTACTTCTCCAAATTGCAAGAAGATTAGATTAGAGCCAGTCAAAGTAGCATGGATGGATATATCTGATCTGCAAGGTAGACAGACTGTTTGCAAGCTGCTCACTCCTAAATCTCATTCTTTGCATGTGCCTCACATGTAAGCGGTGGCCATTTGTTAGCTCATCTTAAAAGCACCGGATCAAAAAGCAGGTTTTAAAGGAGAATTACTGGGCTGAGATTGAGCCATGCCCTTTCACAGCCTGGGCCCATGGGTGGGGGGGGCGCTGCCACATTCCTCAGGGCTAATTTAAATGCTTTTGGACTTTAATCCTTGCAAGATTACAAGCAAGAACATATATAGAACATTACTTTTTTTGTTCTAACACAATATATATTTTATATATCAAGAGTACTCAATTGGACCAAAACACTAGGCAATCAATCTACCACCCCCAAATAAACACAAAATCTACAGAGGTGAATCCCCGAAAATTTCATTGTGGCTGGTAGACTTTGGCTTTGTGTCTTTAATGGAATTTGGACCTTAAGGAAAAATAATTGCGCAAACACGGTTATTTATAATATAGAGTAATATATAATATCGTTTTCATTTTCTTTTTCCTTCAGTTGTGGATTTTATTCACATTTCTCAAACCAGTTTCAATAAACAAACAGCTTAGCTTGCAGATGGAGAACAACCTCAAAGAATACAGACTGCAAAAGCACAATTCTAACAGCCAACCTCTCTTCAGCTTATATTAACAGAAAAATAACATACTGATGGAAATGCGTTGGTGTGTCTCAGTGGCCAGCGCAGCTGATTGGCCCTTTCTATGTGTTACTAACCCTTTTCATGAGTACACGCTTGAATTTTTTGTCAACTTAGGCTTTAATTCCAACGTAGTTAGTATTATATACTGTGATGAGTATGATGATTATGATGATTGTTATTGCAATTATTATTATTGTTATTTTAAATCTGCAACTCAGCCATGTTCATCTACCATTACTGCTCTATTTTCCCTATAATGTTTCCACGGAACCACATGTGTAGATCCTGCACTCCCTGTTCTGTTTTAGTCCTGCTCTCACTACAAGAGGTCCCCAAGTTTTCAAAGGTTTTCACAAAAACAAACTTCCCTTGTACCATGTGCTCTGTAAGAAAGTAAATGTTTAAACAGATGTCGGAGCGATGTTCTTCTAAATTGGTACTGCTTAAGTCTGCCTTTCACTAATAAATCTGCCGGTAAAGATCAACAAACACGGCGAAAAGACACAAATTAAGGAAAAGCTGGAGAAACTCATGGTTGAGTAGAGGCAGCTAGAGATGAGACTGGGAACAGGATTAAGAAAATAATCTTACTTAGAACACGTTTCAGTAGACAAATTTAAAATAACTGTGACTCACAAGAAGAAAGGGGAAACAGACAGAATCCAGCCACATATCGGAGTCCAAAAACCCAGCACTATTACCAAGAGACAAGCTAATAATCAGCCCAGACGAGACGAGTCCCCCTTAAAGGGCAATTTACAAGTAGTCAACGGTTTGTAGATGCTCTCATCAAAAGCAGTGCCAGGGGTCCCCTTTATGTTGTCTGATTTAAGTTTGCTGCAAAGTAAGCTGGGTATTGCATTTTTAAATTAAATGTCATTGTCTCAACCTTCCTTTTACTAATATATTTTATTCCCTCAGTATCACTCCATTTCGTGATCTGATATAAGACATTGGCAGAAATGTATTTATTTTGAGGATTGCAGAGGATTTTCAGAGGGGATGTGCCATATAGGTTGAACCTCAAACTGTACAGTCTACCCTGCCACATCAGCGAGGTCGGGGGGCAGCAGGAAAAACCGCGTCACATTTTTTCTCTCCTTGCTTCCCTTGGCAAGTGGAGCGAATCGAAAATATATGAGAAAAGTAAGATACAAAGATCACAGAGAGATACTGTATCACGCGAGAGGCTTCTGTAAACACACTTGGCATCCTCCAAACCAGCCCAGTACATATTTTATGCAGTTATGAGTTACAAAACTTGTGTGTGTCATCTGCAGCTTTCACAAAATTCCTAAAAACTCCCCAAAAATTCCCATTTAATTTTTTTATGTCAACCCTGTGAAATATCGAAAACACGTTGGAGAAAGTCATGATGCAGAAGGGTGGACAGTAGTACATAGAGCTCATCCATTGATTAGACAGATACACAAAAATAATGGCTGAAAATGGTTCTTCTCTCTGGTTTAACGACTGAAATAATGAGAAGTGTAACCAATTGATACCATTTTCATGTTTACTTTTTGCACACAAAAAAATAATCTATTAAAACATGTGAGTACTATGGCTGCATTTACATAGTGGTGTGTTTACTGGATTGGAAAATTAAAAAAATAAAAGATTGAAGGAGAGAACCAGAGTCTAGTGTATAATGCAAGCAAATGAAATGATAAGGCGCTTTTGTTCGAACTTGACCACCAAAAAAATAATGAGGCTTTATATATGAATAACTTATGAATTTCATTCATCAATCATATCTGTTTATCCTGGAATGCTTTAGGGTTTTACAGCTCCCAGATGGGGCAGCATGTGACTCAGCAGGTCAGGACCCTATGCCAGAGTTCAGAAGGTTCACTCTTGGTCCCTTGAGCAAGGCCTTTAACTCTGCTTGCTCCAGGGATTATCTTATCTGGCTATCTGAAACATAGGTGTATTTTGATGAATGTGTCTGTTAAATAAATGTAATGTAAATATAACAATGGGATAACAAAGTAAGAAGACTTACGTTGTTCACTGCAGTCCTCGGGGCTGGATGACATTTCACGGTCAGACAGTTGGCCCGAAATGGAAAATATCTTCTTCCTGGTTTCTTCTGTAGCCTTCAGGGAGCCTGGTGAGCTAGACGGTACCTGACCAGCCAAAAAGTCGTATTCTTTCCCTTCTGAATCTGTGTAGTACAAGAGGGCCGAGGTCTCTGCTTCCAGGCATCCCTTGAGACGCTTGGCTGGGGTGAAGGCGGATTGGTATCCCAAACCGTCACGCTCTTCCGGGGATGGCGCAAAGGGTCGGAAGGCACCCACCGCACTATGACTGAGCATGCCTATGGGTGTGCACTCAGCATTAGCCGGAGCAAAGTGCGGATGGAGGTGCAGGAGTGAGGGCGGGAAATCCCGGGCTGGAAAACTAGTGGATACTGTGGCTTGTCGGTTATACATAGAAGCAAAAGTGTAGGAGCCATTAGTAAAGGGAATATGCACATCCTTGTCCATAGAGACAGGGGCACCAAAAGCCCGGGGGTGCGGGCAGGGAATGGATGGGTCACGACCGGCCTCGGCCGTGGATGCCAGCACCATGAGGGCCGGCGAGGCTAACGGGCTCGGCATGTAGGAGGACCGCTCCATTTTGAAAGTACCACGGTGTAGGTCCATTGGGGCTTATTGCTGGGAGAAGAAGGGAGCCAAGTGTAGGGCTGGGGATTGGGGGCTGTGTAGGAACAGTGCGGAGTGCGATTGCTGCGATTGCTGGCACGGAAACTGCTTACTGTCGGGTCATTTTCAGTCAGGTACCTGCCAAGAGAAAAACCTGGCTTAGCATAGCTCTTGAAATCAATCAGTTCTGAGGACTTTTTTTTCTAGATCTCTTATTTTGGAACCATAATAGCCACTTATAGATAGAATAAAGTAATATTACTGAGGCAGTACAGCAGCACTTCCTGTACTGAAAGGCCACTACTCAATCTCACTGCAAGGAATTTAATGAAAGCTTTCCTTGCATAAAAAGGCAAATTAAATGTCAAAATTATATATTGTGACGAGGATTATGATTATGATGATGTAAATGTAAAATTTCATGTAAAACAGTAGCAAAAAAAGGTCCAATACATTCTCTACAGCTACTTAATTACATTATGTATTAGAGGGATATCTATGAAGTTCCAGGTAGGTCCTTTTAGCTTCCTGAACAGCCGAGGGGGTTGATGCCTTGCGTATTCAGATGTGTCTTCCTGCACACCACTGTTGCACTCAGGTGATATTTTTGCACTTGTGGCCTTCCTGTTAGCTTTAATGAGTCTCGCCATTCTTCTCTGACCCTGACACTGAATGGATCTTTTAGTGCATTATTTTCTAGGCACTAGTGTATGAAAATTGCAGGGAAGTGACTGTTACTGAGATGCTGGAATGAGCATCTATGGCACCAGCAATCACACCACGTTCGACGTCACATTCATTTTTGTCATTCTAAGGGTCGAGCAAGAACTGAAACCCCATGACTAAATGGCTAAATCAACCACATGATTGGATGACTGGAGGCGCAGGCTGTTTCTGTTAATGGCCAGGTGTACCTAGTAAAGTGGCCACTGACTGTACATAAGAAATCATCAAGTTTAATAATGTTAGTGTAGGAAAAATGCTGCATTATGCTTATTATGTTGAGCATTATGCTTATTATGCTGAATTGCTAATTAGTTAATTTCATTCCATAACTGAAAACCCATGTTCATTACAGGTCAGCAGTAAATGGAAAGGTTCGGTGGAACCTGACAAATGACAGTAACTCACTATATTAAATAACTTTTCGAAAACAAAGAATTCTATTTTAATGAGTCTGTCTTTTGGGAAGAAATCAGAAATTACTAGAAGCAGTGAAAACTTCACATTACTATGATAAATGAAATATACCAGAAAAAGTAATTTATGTGATATGTTATACATTATGTTATATAACTTATAAATGCATAATGCGTAAAATGCGTTTATTTCAAAACCCAGTGAATTAAAAAATGCTACTCTATGACTTTAGGTTACAGTAAGCTTCATTATTTTGAGGTTTCTGAGCCAGATGAACAAGTTGCATTTCAGTTGTTATCCATGACCCTTTGATTTACTCGGAGTGTTTCCTGTTTAATGAGTTTACTGGCCATGTGTATGGCTGTACAAAATATTTAGTATTTACCACTTGTCAATTACAAAGTCTTCAGACATACACAGCAACATGCTGACAAACATATGCATATAACGTTTCCGTAAACCTTATCCTCACTGCATTTACATTTAAATTCAGATCAATGCCCAAGTGAACCTTAGAGAAAATTGAAGAGTTGAGGAATCCTATCAAGTCTGATGTATACTGATGCATGCCGGGCCTGATCATACTGCTATTGATTTGTGGGCATTCAGCACAGATCTTGCAATAAACTCTGCCTCATTTCTTGGCAAAGAAAATGTGGATCAGACTGAGATTGGAAATAACTAAATGCACAGCAAGCATCACCAGATGTTGGTGTCCGATCTTTTCCTTATAGTTACACTATCAGTGCCTGAAGTGGGCCGGTACTCACCGGTACTCACGCAGTACTGGCACCTCTTTGTTTTTCTCTTCAGAGTACTGGGAATATTTCTTGTGTTCCAACACAAAATAACAAGGTGAGTACTGGAACCTTTTTGTCCCCACTTCAAGCTTTTAATGTGGGGGAAAAAGCCCACTTCAAATGCTTGACCCACTGATTTGGATCACATGAAATCATAAAATGCATAAATATTAGTAATGCGTAATATTTGTTTATGTAAGTGCATACTGCATCTTTAAAAGTCTTGGCTTGGATACACACACACATTTTTGTGTGGGCAACCAGCCCCCCTCGTGCCTTTCTCGCAGTAACTTTTAAAATTTACAGTGCTGTCCAAAACATAGTACTCCCATTGTGTACAGCAGTACAGGGGAATAATTTAGCTGGTTTGTATATTATATGAAAGGTATTGACAGAAAATGACAAAGTAATTTGACATGTAAAGTGTACAGTACAGTACTGTTTGTTTAGAAAATAGTAGTTAATAGACCTTGTGTATTATTGTTCTAGCTAGCAGACTGTTATGGGTTATTATTATTATTCTCTAATTTTTACTTTCGCGGGGATCTAACACATTTCTATTGATTTCTATTTCTATTGGCCTGCAATATTCCATGTGTCTGAATTTATTAAATGTCTTCCTTATTGATATCTTTACTATAGAGCACTTCCATGTGTTACTGCTTTCTCTGTTTGATCTTCATTATGCCAGTTATTTTCCCCATGATGTCCGACAGTTAAGGAGGAGCATCTTTGTAAGTGTTACAGAACCAGCAGAAACAGCTCTCATTCTTCCTTCTTCCATAAGTTGTAATACTGATATTTTTTCTTCCTGGAAGCTACAGTATTTGTATCTTTCTTGATTTTGGTCTTTAATTTTCGTTTTCTACTGTGCCTTCTGTCATCCACATTGATTTCTCTGGCTCTTTAATTTTGATGAAATTTCTGGCAGATACCTCTTGAATGACTTCTATGGATTCCATGCACATTTTCTCTTGTTCTTAACCAATTGCATCCAAGCTCTCAAGTAGATTTCTAATGTTTTCCTTGAAAGGAATGAATATATTGAGAGTCAAACGGTCAGTTTCAGATGTTCAGGTTATGTTTTATTTCCATGAACTGCATCTGGTGATGACAAGGTGTAGTAGTTGAATTAACTGGTGGCTATACATAACATATTAGTCTATGGATTTGCAGAAGCTGATAAGTTAGTCTCCAGCTTGTTTTTGTTTCAATTGTATCTTCTCCTTCATGACTGTCTTACAGTTCATAATGAGTTCATAATCACCTGTAATGTCTATTGATGGCATATCCTGTCTATTTCAGCCTAACTTGGTAATTTGATTTCCTCTTTCTTTATGTCATAGCCTAACTGTGATACTAAATTGCATTGATATTAGTTTGTCTAGCATCATATTTACATTTTACTTTTTAGCTGATGCTTTTGCCTAAAGCGTCATACAAGCAAGGCAAACAGCACATTACGAGCAGAGGCTACACAACGACTTCTAACAAAGCAAGAACCTAATAAGACTATTCTAAGACCAGAAGTGCAACATAAGGAAGGCTAGTGGAGGAGTTCATGGAATAGATGGGTCTTGTGCTGTTTTTGGAATGTGGCCAGGGATTCTAATGACTGGACATGGTTTTGCAACTCATTCTACCAAGGAACCAAGGAATCACACAAGAGAATCATCTGGAGTAACATTTCTGTGCTGTATGGAGATCCAAGTGAAGTCGGTTTCCTGACCAAAGGGGGTGGATCATGAGGAGCCTTTTGATGAAGAAGGGTGACTGTGGATTTATGGAAGTGTAAGCCACCACCAAGGACTTGAACTTGATGTGTGTGCCAATAAGTAACCAGTGAAGAGAAGTGCTGCAACGTTTCAAAGTATTGCATCAAGTTACGGTCTTTCCAGTGTCCTTCCTGAATATGAATACGACACCATTTCTTCATTGTTGTCCATTGAATGATGTGTTTGCCAAACTAAAACTGTCCTAGTCCAATGCATTTAACACTAATGCCTGAGATGTCAATTTGTAAGCGATTCATTTCCATCTTTACCACATCCACTTCTCCCCGGTTCATGTTCCTTACATTCCATGTCCCAATAGCGATCATTTCTTTGCAGTTTGGGGTTTTCTTTTCCAGCACAGCAACATTAGCGATCTGATTTCCGAGTGTTATCGATCCAACTGCATCATAAACACAAATATTCTTAGCTGTTCCTAGGTAGCATATTGAGTACCCTCGAATGTGAGGGGCCAGTCTTCCAGGACAATGCATAATTATTAATTTCGGTGTGTCCATCCCTAAGTTTTTCATGGTAATATACAAAAATAGTACAAGTGAGGTGTGGTGCAGAAGGTTAGGGTACTGAACCCATGATTGGAAGGCTGCCGGATCCAATCATTGGTCGGAAGAGTGATTTCACATTTCAGCCCCTCACCCGGATTGCTTTAGGGACAGGCAGACCCTGCTGTCCCCACTGCATGCCACTTTGGGGGAAAAGTATCTGCTAGATACATGTAACGTTTACCATTTCCTTCTTCTACACTGTTTGAAATAGTGTCTTTGCCGCTGTCACCCCTGTGATCATCTGCCGGCAGCACTGGGAAAAATTAACTCTTAGCTTCCCTAAGTCAGAATGACTTACAACACATTGTACTCCTGAACCAGATTTAGTATCCCAGAATCTGCATCTGGACCACAATGGATTACACAATGTAATCCAGACCACGCAATTGGCTACCTCCCCTGTTTGGCAAATTCTAATGAGTGGGACCCCTCCCCTCTATGGGCCTTGGTTTTGAGTAGCTGATGAAATTTGGACCTCCAGGAAAAATAATTGATTACCCCTGGTTTAAACTGTAAATAGAATAACAGAATAACAGAAAGATTTGGAGGAAAATAAATTGTATGAATATTAAGTGAAATGCACATTGTTCAGCATATGTTTGCTGTCTTCACCTATTTTCAATTTCAAGTATAAGAGCATATTGTTTAATTGAAAATAAAGTAGGTTGGATTCTGGCGTTAGGCAGTATAGAGCTGATATAGGATATTCCCTGATGAGGCCAAAAAGAAGCTTAAAAAGAATGAGTGGTCTTATGTTATAATAATTTCCTCACTCTGCAGCGGCTTTGTAGTGCAGAACTGGATTAGCAGGACAAAACAAGCACTTCTTGAATGATCAAATAAAGACGGAGTGCACAGTACAGTAGACAGGCACTACGGGTAATGAAGAGAAAACACCAGCAGCTCCTGTTTCAAAGAGAAATGAATTATAAAACACTCAAATGCAAACACATTAGGGCCACTTTATTAGGTACACCTGCTCATTGGCGAAAACTGGTCCTCCAAACACTGAATCGCATGCCTGAAAGTGAATGCATAGAGCATGAAGGCACATCAATGTGATTTTGAATATGGTGTGATTGCTGCTGCCTTGTGTGGTGGTTCCCATATCCCAGAAACAGCCACCTCCTGGGATTTTTGCACATTACATTGTCTAGAGTTTATAGGGAATGGCATGGTAAACAAGAAAAATCCAGGCAGGGGCGGTTCTGTGGCTGAAAACACCTTGTTAATGAGAGAGGTCAGTGGAGAATGGCCAGACTCGTTAAAGCTAACAGGAAGGCCTGAAGTGCAAAAATAACAGCTCAGTGTAACAGTGATGTGTAGAATGTCTTCTCTGGAAATGCATGTAAACCCTTGGGGTTGGATCCGGATGACAAAAGGGGGTCCTACCCAGTACTACATAGGGGTACTTAATAAATAACAAATGCATAGGTATAAATGGATACATATACACATATGTACACATCTATATTATATGTACGTATAAAAATTATGGTTAGATTTTTCAATTCATTACATTACCAAATGTCTCATTATTACAAAACAGTTATTTTCTCTGAAAACGAAAAGTGATCAATCATTTACTTCATTAAGAATGTCTTCCAAATTTGTGGTGTTTAAGTTGACCTTAAACCAAGCAATAGTAATGAGGCAAAAGTGTGTCAGTATGGATAAACTTCTAACATATTTTTCAGCTACCTGACCAGCTTTAAAAAACACCAAAATATAAAATGTACAAAATGTCCGTGACACACAAAGATTTGCTGAAAGCTGTGATAGTATATTATATGGATTATAAATATATACAAGCATTTAATAAATCAACCAACCAACCTATCTATCTATCTGCTGCACAAATTTCCCGCATTTCTAATAATACATATAGTACAGTTATAGAAAGATAAGTACTTCCCCTTTTGTTAATTTCCAAATAAGAATAAAAATTCAAATACCAGTATTTTTTCCCTTTCACTTTTCCCCTCTTGTACATATGATATATTCTTGTACATATGATATATAACTTTCCAGCTTAGAATTTACAGTCAATAGATTTACTGTAAATAGTTCATAAAACAGTGCAACAGCTACTCTTAAAAAAATGAGTTTTAAGTTTTGACGTATAGAGAGAACTCGGTGGGCAGTATTCCATGGCTGCAGGTTCGAATCGCCCATCCCGCATGTGTGGAGTGTGTTCTCCCTGCATGCTTGGGATTCCTACAGGTACAGGTACTTTGATTTCACCCCACATGCTGAAAACCTGCCATTCAGTGAGCTGGTGTCACTAATCTGCCAGAGGCGCCCCGCCGCTCCGTTAGCTTGTGCTTTGTACTTCCTGCCATAGGATACATTCTCAGGAAGTGGTGGACACTCTGGATGGGATGCCAGCCTAATCACACCATCTGGGCAATACAGACTAAGCGAGAATGAACTGCCAAACTAAATACAGTATGTGCAATGATACAGTATATGCAAGACTGCTTTATTAAATTAGTACATAGTGGGTTGTTCGCATATCACGTACAAATTTGGAATATCATTTTATAAGTGATTTGTTTTATTTATAGCTAAACAATGAAATTTGCAAATTGAACAATTGCAAATTTTAGCCTGTCTATGTTAATGTTCTAACAAATAGTAGTGGCAAAACACACAGATTATTTATGGATCAGGCTGCTTTGACACCCTCGTGCGAAGTACCAACATGTTTCCAATAAAATATCCAGCTGTGTGAATGTGTTAAATCCAGAAAGCTGTTCTGCCCTCATCCACTAACCCAAGTTTAACTTTGGCATCTGGTTGAACTGTCATTGCTAATTCTTTGTTTACTACATGTCTTGTGCCTACACAGGGCAATCACCTCTTGTCCAATAATTGTCTACCAACGTTAACTGCTTTCTTCAGCCTGTTCAGTGCTTTTAAATTCCAAAGCTGAATACAAATCCTGATTACAATAACCCAAGCTATTGATCTGGGTTCTCGAATAGACAGTACTTTCAATTCACTTCATACAGTACCTCAGGTAGGATACATAGGTAACAAGAACAGTTGGCATATGCATGAAAAGGACAGACAGGAGTAAAATCATCCAAAAACTACAGAAAATGTAACATTATGGTTCTCCTTTCACTTTCACTTTGCTAATCTGTGTCAGACTACTGCATTCAATCCTGAAATCTACGGACTGGAAAAATTCAATTGACGATTATTTAAATGACTAGGCTTGTTTATAACTCTAACTATGATTATAATTTTTTAAAATAATTATAATTGAAAGCACAAAATTTTACACAGGCATCTTACAAACAGTGACATTTCTAATAATAACCATGGTGGTAATTTATATTCAAGCTTTTTAAGAAATAAATAATGAAGTCAATACACTATAAGTCTGTGTTTATACATAATATGTTCATCAACAAGTCATGTTCCTGATAAAAAAGTGTAAAATTTTGAAACTGAAGGTCAAGCAAATTTTAAATCTGAATCTGGTTTAATATTTCTTGGAATTCATTTGGATAACTGGTAAATGGCTTAAAAAATGTTAGTTCCATAATCATGAGTAATAATAATAAATGCATACATAAATATATTGCTATATAAATCAAGAATAACAACTGGTGGCACAAGAGAACTTTTACAGTTTTCCTCGATTGCTTTGGAGCATTCCTCGAATGGCAATTAACACTTGCAAAACAACAAATGTAATCCCCACACCACAATGTCACTTCTGCTCAGCAGAACATCATCTCTCATTGCTTCACACAAATTTCCAAATGCTTCAGTTCATATATGCAAATGTTTCTTTACATTTATCACCTGGCATAATTTTCAATTGCTTTAGTCAAAATAGATTATATAGTTTCCCACTATAATACTTTTACACCCAAAACTATATATGTCAGTGATCATTACATTCGCCACCACGTGCAAAACAGCTCGCCAAACTGTCAAAACGACTCAAAAATATATTCCAGAAATTGCAGTGATATGGCGTTGTTGTATCTTTGGCTCACACAGCACATGATTTTGCTGCCGTTTCGTTGTTCTTGTACAGTGCTGTGTGACGTTTTTTGCTATTGTACTATCTCTTGAGATCTGAAAACTACATACTCTTGCCAGTATGAGCCTTGCAATGTTGGTGTCTTTGACATCAACTATCAGTTGATAACTATCAGTTTGCTAAAGA
>JAODKN010000001.1:25731472-25741807 GCA_026774425.1 Petrocephalus zakoni
CCATTCCATTTCTGCTGCACTTGAAATAAATTTGTTGTTGAGTTACTGCCACTCTAATCTTTGCAAACTTGACCAGTCAAAAGTGCTATCCATCTTTTTCAATGTTTCTTAATTTACATCAGACTGGTCATTAAAAAATAAATGTATTGTTTGCAGTACACCCAATGAAAGAAATGGGTTTAAAATATTGCCTGACCCGATCTCTTATACCAGACATGGTTTAGTCTATTTCCAATAAAATTTCTTGCTGTGAACAATGCAACTCATTTTATTAACTGAAACATCTGCCACTAACAACAGACAAAATGAGTGCCATCTTGAACCTGGCCATCCCACCCTACTGTCAATGCGTTGACGCGGTGGTGCAGAATTCTGTGGAAACGCAATTGGAAACAGGAAACTGACGTGACACGGGGTTGCTGACAGGTCGGACGGCTCCGAAAGAACATGTGGAGCAGCGGATCCGAGCCAAGGCGATTGGTGAATGCTGGAGATGGAAACAAAGACATTATTGGCCAAGAAACAGGAGGGAGGAAACGAAACAGGAACCGAGAACCAGTAGGTGACAGGAATCCTGCTAACTAGGAGCGGAACTCCAACAGACTGGGAATTAGATGACAAAACTCAGGCAGACTAAAAATTATGGGACCCCAACAGGCAAGAAATTACAAGGCTGGATTGAGTACACCAACTGACAGACAAACTTTAGGTGTGCCCAGATTACTGGGGCTCCACCTCAATCTAATGCAGAAAACACCAAACAAGAATGTAGATAGTTTCTTATTATAGAGGATTTCACCTAATCTGAGGCGGAAACTCAAACCCTGATCTCCAGAGGTGTGAGGCCGCTGTGCCACTCCATAGCATATATATCATCATTATCATCATTCACTTTCTAAACGTAAGGATTTCACTGTTTTATAGCAGGAAGTTATGTTGCTTCTGCCTGTGGCAGGGCTGCTTGACACTAATAAATTATTGACAAAGAGTCTATCCATTCTCTACAGGACAGAAGGTTTCAGATTAAATGATCTCTGGTGTGTCTTTGTTTTGGTGGACATCCTGGTTCAACTTAAGTAGCCAGGGAACCTAGTAATACACTCAGTTGCCCTCATTTATGCAATTAGCATTGAAATTAATGATTGCCATTACATCAATTAAAGCTGTTTACATCTATGGAATTTAAGGAAAAAAACAATCTCTTCACATACATACATTGTTAATATTAATGAAACAGAAAGAGGTGGACTGAATTAGTATTATACCTATCCTCCCACCTATTCCAGAGATGATTATAATAAAAATGTGATTCCTCTATCATCCTCCAATAGCAGACTTCTTATAGTGCTTCAGAATGAAAGCAAATGGCTGCACACAGGCACCCCTACCATACACACTTATGTTTGTATCCATATCTTTGTGGGGACTCTCCATTCATTTCTATGGAAAAAACCCTAATCCCAAGAATACCAACCTTAACCCCTACCCAGCCCTAATCTTAACCATAAGTGACCAAGCGACATACAGCATGTTTGACATTTTTAGTTTTTTGATTGCAGTCACAGATTTTTAGAAAACTGAATTTCTCCTTCTGAGGACTGAAAATGGGGTCCCCGTGACATCAAAATAACAGGTTTTTATTATGTTGTGGAGACATTTGGTCCCCACAGTGTAGTAATATATATGTGATCCACACACACACACACATTACCACATCAGTTTTTCATCTTGCGAGTTTTTATCTGTCTGATTGGTGCAAGACTGGCATATATTGGAAGCATGATACTGTAAACTTATTTGCGTGGCCTGCGAAGGTATTTGCAATATTATGTATAAAATTGTCAAACACACAGAAGGAAGACATTAAAGCGGTGAAAAGCAGTTTACTATACCTTAATGCAACAATCAAACACTCTAAATAAAAGATATTTAGCATTTTTATTGAGTCTTAAGACTTGATTATATTTCTGATATCCGACTGGCCATCATCCTTGGTTCCATATCTGTATCCCATAATGCCTCATTTGCCAATCATACATACACACTGAGTTTCCTGAATCGTTGCCAAGTACGAGAGCTCATGGGACGCTCTAATTATGTCACAGCACTACCCCCCCCCCTTCCCCCCCGCTGAATAATTTCCAGCTGGTGACCAGTGTAATAAAATGTAATAGCAGACAGTGTTGGGTGTCAGAATATTACAGACATTAATGGAAAAGCTGCTTCCATTCAGATGGCAGCTCCATTACTGGGACTGTCACAGCCCACTGGTTACTAAGCTAATGGGCCAAAGTCTGAGCACTGCTGACGGGAGGAAGTGGGTGAGCAAGGAGAAAGAGCCTCGGAAGAGAATGTGAGAGGACAGAGAGAGTGGCAGCGGTATGAAGAGGAGACGGGGGATTTACATTATATTATACCGCACCGTAAGGAGGGCACCGAAAATAAGTAACAATATAACGATTAACGTGCCATTTTACAGCAGGCGCTCTAGCTAATTAGGACTGGTAGGATGCCTAACAGCCTTGCCCCTACCAGGACATGAACAAACTTTGGCCAAAGGGATATTCCCCTAATCATGCTCGTGCCCAGGACAACCCAAAGGGATGGAGAGAGACAGCAAATAAAGAGAGAGAGAGATTAAATGAGAGGAGGCAGAGTAGAGAAGGAGGAAAAATTTTACCATTCAGTTTACCGTTAAAATTCCAGCCCACCCTAAATTCTACTGGTAAAGTGGGTCTCCTGAAATAAATCCACACCAACAGCGAGTCCGGGATGCTAACTGTGAAGACAGAAAGCAGAGGCTGACTTTGAGAAAGAGATGGGACACCGAGACAAACGCAAAGCTAGAAACACATTCAAGGCCTAATTATTTAAGGTCTAATAATAATCAAAAAAGACGCAAGTTAAGAACAGGTCGTAGACATTCACCTTTTCAGTGTAAAAATCAGCTGCGCACTACTAAAAAATGGCCAGCGTGGTGAAAGGAGTCAGAGAAGAAGATGACAAGACGCTTGAGAGAAGAGCACGGCCTTCTGAAGGAAGAAGAGTGACTACAAACGATGTCGCCGCAACAGTCAAGGACCTCGAGATGCACGGTCAGACATCGAAAAAGTGGAATAATGCCGGACCTGAAAAAACAGTTCCCCAGATGTCAGGCCTGTGTTTCTGTGCATGTTGTTGGCGCGATTCGATGAAATCTGACACATCCCTGCGTTGTGTTTGCTTGTCGTGCAGAAATGCATGAGCTCCAGCCCCGGGATCAGCTGACAGCGTTTACACTCGGCCCGCTGTGGCAACACCGAGTTCTGCTATCAAATCAAACGGCATGCATACAGTGAGAAACTAACCCTGGTAGCCCTAACCCCCATTTGCTGTCATAATTTATGAATGGTTACGAAATAAAAGACACTAATTATGAGACTAACCTAGCTAATTGTTCACCTACAAACTAAAACATCAATTGAATTAAATAGCCATCTAAGTAAATACTGTTTTTAGAAGTTTCAGCATTATTCTCTTAATAGAGCCCTGGAACAAGTAAGAAAAAAGAACTCAGATTTATTAGAGTACGTTTAGTAAGATTTGCCAGTTACAATGAGTCCTCTGACAGGATCTGTGCAGCTCTCTTGTCAATGATAAAAAGAGCCATCAGAGGCTATTGTGCAATTTGGCTGGGAGAGTATTCACTGTCAGATGCAATTCAATAAATGTAAGACATGGTACTTAAATATGAATACGCAGCTCCTTGCAGTGTCTAGCATTATCATTGACACGACATAGCCTTAAATTCAGGGTGATAACTGCTTATCTCTTTCAAGCACAAACTTACAACTTTTTTGTTGCATAAAAAAATGTTTCCTTGCAGTAACACATTGTGAAAGGTCTTTTCAGCTCATCTTTTATCAAACTACATAGCTTTACCATGTTTTAATATGTAACGTCTTACAGGAAAACCTATTCAGACCCTTCATACTGTATGTGAAATTACATTTACATGTTTTATCTTTTATCAAATTTTGTATTTTCCTTTGACATTGGCACAAACATATACTGTGCACCTACGCAGTGAGATGTGTTTTTAGGACTGTGCTTAAAAGTGAAGGCGTAATATATAGAGAAAGAAAATAACAAGACTTTATAAGATAACAATAAAAAAGAATAAAATAAGACAATACAAATAATAGGCAAGCATAGTTGTGAATAAAGTTGTACATGTAAATTAAGCTTTTTTTGCCTTTTCTGTGTTAATTTTCTTGAGTTATATTCCCATACAATGAAACTGCCTTGTTGTATACCATGGTTCTGCAATCCATAGAAATGAGGGTATGAATTTATCAGGTCCTGCACTTAACTTCAATTTAAATTAAAACACTACTAAAATAATATTGAAGTCTGATGAAATGATCCTCACTTGCTCGAGCCTACATTTTTCAATTTGCAAATTTTTGGTTATGAGCACAAAATATGCGGAATCCTGCCTAGTTACCTCAAACTTTATTGAAAGTTGAGTTTGGCCATTTAAATGGAACACATTTGGCTTTATCTCTGCCTCCCAACAGCCCTTAACCCAAACACAAATTCGTTACACTGCCCCCTTTCCCCCTTTCCACAGCCACAGGGCTAAAGCCCTTCATCCCCGAGATCTTGGATGGTCCACGCGTCTTGGCAGGAGGACTGAATGTGACCAGTGAAAGCTACAGTCTACAGTACCATTGTACCAATTGCTATATCTGGGAATATAAAACTGTGTTGCATGACATCTCACAGCATGTTGAATGGATATGCCAATTGATTTTGCAGCAGACGATTTGACAAGCTAGACTGCCCCTGTTGAAGGGCATCAGTCACACAATCTGCTGTCACTATGGCTTTTCTCTGCCTCTCCTTTCTCTCCCCTTTTCGTCCCATTCTCTTCCTCTCCCTCCAAAATGTTCCATTTTCCTCGCTCAGAATCCCGCGGCCCTAATCTCTAAGTCCAGCAAGTTACAAAAACCGACTGCAAAGAAAGCAGCATCAGAAAGGGAATAGCGATTTAAGCAGTGGAAATAAAATTAGAAGCGAGGCAGAGGTGCTCCGGGGAGATAACGTTATGGATGTTATATTGGGAGCCAGGGTGAGAATTTCCAAAGAAAAATGCTTTGAATCGATTAGCGCCATAAGCTCCTGGTTAAGGTGACAGTGCCGCTAAAACACGTGCTTAAATATTTGATGATGGAGGTAGTGAAGGAAGCATGAGCAGGATGAATTAACTCGAATTTGGTGCAATTTGAAAGCAAACCGGCGACATTTTTCGGCAGTTCCTGCAATCTTTTTCCCACCCAGCTTAATTTTGTTTTTCTCTCTCGAGTCACTCTTGAGATCACTCTAATTGTCTTTTCACAGTCCAGCGTACTGGAGGAGTAGATAGAGAAGAGCACAAGTAGCAGTTTAAAGGTGCATATTTTGATTAGAAGTTACTTTCTCACTAGTGTGCCTGGATTGGTTCCATCGCGTTGAAAAATGCGATCAATGTGCCCATTTTCGAGGTAGTATGTTACTTTTCCATCACTGCCCTTATTGTAATTTACAACAATGAGACATACTGGGATACGGCACAGATAATCAGGGTGGCATTACAATATAAGGAAGGTGCTCATGAGATATTCATACCATCGGTCTTGTTCACAAATTCAGGATATTGGTGGTACAGGACTCAAGCAAGAAAAAGAAAAATCTATGTACTTCAGAGCTGCCCAACCCCTGCTCCTTAAGATCTTCCAGCCTGCAGAGCTCAGGAGCAGCCCTAATTTAACACACCTGATACAGATAATCAGACCCTTCAGTACCATCTCAGTATTAGAGCCAGTTATGTTGAAGGTATGGTGTGTTAAATGAAGGGCTGCACCTAAGCTCTGCAGGGGAGTCGATCTCCCGGAGCAGAGTTGGGCAGCTCTGGTGTACTTATTAAATAAGAAGGCAAATATATTCTGAAGCATTTTCCTTTTTGACTGCGGCAAGGCCTTACATGCTGTATGAATATGAATCATGTTATTATACATTTTTCTAGCTTCTAAATTGTTCATAATGTGTAACTGAATGTATGAGTGTGTGCCATGCAAAGGACTGGCACCCTGTCTAAGGACTTTCTGTATGCCCTGTGCCATGTGGATAGAGCACGAGGTCCAGACTGATTCTGTACTGGAGGGATGGATAAGAAAGATGGGTGGATAGATGGACTGATAAAATAAATGTTTTAATATACACGTTAGTTTGTAAGGAACACCTGCTTGTTAATGCAAATAATTTGCTCCACTAAAAAGCAATTCTGTGGCTGCATCTGAATACATACAGCACAAAGACAGGGGCACCTAGTTTGGCTGCTTGTTAAACTCACTATGACAAGTCACATATAGCAATATCGAACAGGGTGTGACCACTGATACCAAATGTTGCGATATCAGTATCTCGAAAATAGCCGTCCTTCTGGGATTTTCATGCACAGCAGTGTTTAGAGTTTACCGAAAGTCTCATGATCAAAAAAAAAAAAATCCAATCTACTGTATTTCTTTGGCTGAAAACACCTAGTTAATGAGAGAGTTCACAGGAGAATGGCCAGACTCGTTAGAGCTAATAGGCAGAAATAACAGGCCTAAAACAATAGCCGCACAACAGTGGCATGCAGAAAGACTTCCCCCTTTACCCTTAATGTGCTTCTGAAGGCGAAATGGTCGTACCAGAAATGAGCTAGGTGTCCCTAATATAGTGACCACTGAGTGTGAACAATTAGTCTAACGAGTCTAGTGTAATTCTATTGCTTTCATTGAATTTTATTCAGTTTATTTGTCTGTTATTTGTCTGCATATCTGCAAATAATGTTCCTCATTATCTCGCTGTATATGGAACTCAGGCATGCCTAGTCTTCTTACATGGGCTGTGATTATAGATGAACAACAAAAAAAAGAGAAGAAGCTTTCAAGTCAATCGAAATCAATTTTTTTAAGCCTAGTACATTTTTTCAGCTTCTAAACAAAATACTTTGCACTTAGAGGAATGTACAAATATAGCCATGAGTCGAGTAGTATTCAACACCCTTTAATTTTGTAGTTTTACAAAGTTACAAAAACCCTGTAATTGGATTCCTTGCTGGCTTATTCCAGTTGAAATACATTAAAGTTCATGAAATATTACACCATACACACAACTATCAAAATTCCATACTAAAAGTGTAATAATACTTCAATGAAATGCACAAATAACAGGGAATCGCTTGCGTTTTAACCATATGTATAAGCTGTTCCCTCATTAACTGCCCCCTACTGTTACCATCTTAAAGTTATCATCTAACTCTCCCCACATCCCCTACTTCTGATCAGCGGTGCACATTGCAACAGGATCGGTGCTATAGTCCCCATCGCCGGCTAATCCGCTCTGACATGCGAGTGCACTGAGCGACCCGCATCCTGACAGTTTTTCAGTGTGAACATGCTACCTTCTCAGAACCAGAATAGTACTCGGTTTCCGTCATGGCCCCCGGTCGCCCATCTACCACGAGACGCAGGCACACTTTAAAGCTGGATGTAACCGCTTCCCCTGCCTTCCCGCTCTTCCCCCATGTTACCCACCTTTAGCCTGTTTACTGGCCATCGGGGAGTAGAGTAGAGAGACCCCCTGCCAGCCTCAGAGCTCCAGCCACACCTACTAGTGACTGGCTTACAACCTCCGGAGCTGGCGGGCTGAAACTCCATGGAAGTCTATTCCCTCCCGTTATTCTTGGCTTACTTTCTGTACAAGCCATCTATGAGGAACTGAGTTGTTTATGATTGATCCTTCTAACCAATTCAGAATCATTCAATACATTTATGTTTAAACTATAAACACTTCAAATTCATATTTATGGTCAAATATCAGGCATTATTGTCCCATTATTTAATGTGATTTTGATGCAGCTGTCGAAAACTGTTATGTAAATAAATTTAGACTGACTGATTATAGTAATAGCTGACACGTCTTTACGGATTGCTACTTTTATTGTGCTTATACCATCTACAAGCAGAGGGACTGTGGTGATTACGGTGAACCTTATAACCCATTCAAAAATCAATCGAGTAATTCATCTTGAAGCATTTTGAATATTTATGGACATGTATCAGTCAGTATTGTTTGATGTTCTGGTAATAGTTGAATTATGTTGTTATGGGTTTCTTTCACTGTATGTATACTATCTACAGGCAAAGGAACTGAGATGTTTAGGGCCGATCTTTCTGATCCATTCAAAATCATTCAATCAAATAATTTTTAATTTATAAGCATTTCAAATTAATACTTACGGGCATATATCAGTCAGTACTGTCCCGTGGTGTATTTAATAGATGAGGCATGTTTTTACCCCTTACTATGAGTGTAGCTGTCGCTTGGCGTATGACTGCTCTGGGCCACCTGCTGAAATGGGTGATCTGTAATGAGAGCGTATGATGGGGGAGGAACGCAGACCCAGGCAGGGTGAAGCCAGCAGGTGCTCCCCTCATTCAGCCCTGGCTCTTTGTGTACCTTGTCCTATGTGCGTTCTTCGCCTGTTGTCCCCTCCTGTGACAAAGGCAGACTGCCTGGCCTCTGTTTTTCTCCCCTAGTTCATTAATCCCACAAACCCTATTCCAGGCTTCCCTTTGTCACACTTTGCCCGCCATCCCAAAGGCAGGAAGCGCATTTATTTTAAACAGATTTTATATATATGAATTTAAAGCTAATTTAATTGACTTATTTAACTGAGTGACACCATCTTCCCACAACTTGAGAGGTGTTGATTTGAATCCCATCCACATGTGGAGTTTACGCGTGATGGACTTTTCACTGTCACCCACACCCACGTTCTGTATTCATGGCAATGTTTTCATTTATTGATTTGAAGTTCGCTGGTTTCCGGCAAACACTCCGGTCTCCTGGAAGCCAGAGACATGCAGGCAGGCTAATTACACATAGTGCATGAGGGTGTGGATATGTGTGTATGTGCCCCTGTTACGGTGTGGCATCCCATCCACGGTGTCCCCTGCTTTGTGCACACCCCCCCCCCCAATAACCCAATACTGGATAACTGGTTGGAAGATGGATGGCTGGGTGATTGAAAAAGAAGAGCTGCAGTGGCACCAGGGAGGGAGTCAGTCAGCTACTGCATTACTCTGCTGCAGAACCTCGTCTCTTCTGTTCAGTGCAATTAAGTGAGTGCCAGGTCAACGCAGATCAGCCCGGCAGGCATTTAAAGGCCTCTTGCTCGGACTGCTCTAAGCTGCATGTGACGTTATCGTCTCATTGAGACACAAGGCAGGCAGCACGTCGGACCAACTGGTCACAAGCCATTATTACTTACTCCGTTTTAATTACTGGTGATTGGACGATAAAAAAATTCTTTCCCTTCTGTCTTTAAATATAATCACAGGCCATTTAATATTTTTTAATCAAATGAGGCACAAATAAATTCAGGGGTATACGGTGAAGGGACTTATGCTAATATAATAGAATTTCAATTGTATTTGAGTTAATTAAAAGAAGATAATTCATTAAAACTATTAAATGATTGAAATCATTGATAATTCATTTAAATTGTTAAATTTCCTAAAGAACACAAAACTGACATTCACAACCCAAGCTCTCTAATTATTGAATAACATTTTTGTGTTTGTGTGCAATTTAGTAAAGTATGATAAAAACTTATTTGATTTGCCTTTTGTCTGTCAGTATAAAACCTTGTGTTGAAGGGTTTTAAAATTCAATAATGGTTCAAGGACTGTAATTTAACACACGGTGACAATGATTGTGGTTTACAGGTCCTAGCAGTAAAATTCAGAGCTCCTTCAGAAACTCATTTTCTTTCTTGGAAATATCTCTATTTCACCACCTGCTGAAACCTTCAGGAGTCGGTCCCCAATAAGTCTCCTAATGATCACTTTCTGAAGTACCTGACTGTGTGCCCAAAGTGTCAGGGGGCAGGTTAACACTTCTGTTAGTGGCTCAATGCTTTTACTTAGTTAGTTAGCCTATATTAACCACCATCACAATTCTGTGGCTTAACCAAAATGAAGTCACCAAACCTCTCACTGATCATCTCAAGAGGAACCAAACATGAAAGTCCCATCTACCCATCCTCCAAATGTTGATCCTTTTTCATATTGTCGGCAGGCCTGGAGTCCATTTATGGACAACATAGGGGTCAAAGCAGGAGTACACACTATGTATGACAGGATGCTAGTCCATCACAGGGCATTTATTTATACAGACAATTTAGAAGTACTGTTTAACCCAGTCACATGTCTTTTCGAACACCAAGGCTGAAGGTGAGGTAAAGAGGCAACCCACTTAGTCTCA
>JAODKN010000001.1:25765350-25775833 GCA_026774425.1 Petrocephalus zakoni
TGACAGACGATGGATGGAGAGAAGGAACCAGAGTCAAGGCCAATGCCTCAGGAGAATTGGGTTGCTATGCCCTCTGGCAGCTTTGTGAAATTGATGTGCTGAAGTGTTTCCCCACACAGAAGAATCCTTATAATGCAGCGTGTAATACAGAGCTTTCCAGTAGCAACACGCGCAGCAGTCCAGCACACAGACTAAAAAGCAGAAACAATCTTTTATTAAACCATAGAGTAAATTTGACAAGATGTCAGAATCCATAAACGGTACAGAAAATGTAATGGGAGGGGTTGAAGGGGGGCGGAGGACAACCTGGCTGGGGGGAACATGACCTTCACGGGGAAATCAAAGACAGCTGATATGCCGAACTGCCAACAAGTGTCAACAAGCTGCTGTAGAAAATGGAGCTGTAAGTCTTGACTGGGCAGAGTAAATTGCAAACCAACCCAGCCTCCACCTCCATGAGGAAGTGTCATGTCCTAAAGTAAAGCATCGGCGGTTTAATGTCACAGAGCTAAAATAAACAAAGTGCTCATCGGGCGGCCGCAGACTGTAAAGACGGGGATGCCGTCGCCAAGGCTGATTCGCCTCGGAGAGCCACTTAGGGCGTCTGCCCACATTTCAATTAAACGGGGGGACAGCTGTACTGGCGTGTCCCGATTAGTCTCGCGTTGCAATTTACAGATCATCCGGCTTCATTTCAGGTACCGTGGCGACGAGGAAGGGGTAATTGAATGGAATGTCAGTCAGTTCTGCATTGTGGTGGCCGCAGCTTTAAGCAGAGGAAGCTTCAGACAGGAACTGAGGAACCTGGATTTACCAGCAAATAAAGGGTAGAATTTCAGGGACCGCCATGAGATTGCGGTTTGCCTGTAGATAAGTACGAGTTCCTGCACAGCATGATAAACAGCGCTTCCTAAATTTAGCTAGTCAATGTTCTTTCCGTCTATTCACCCCTGACCCAAGCAATGATTCTTTATCCAGATCAAAGTTTCTTGGCTTTCTTCAGAGATGATGAACTGGAGACGGACTCCCTTCGTTTTCTCTGCAGAGAAGAGCAGATATAAAGACAATGAGCAGAAGTTAACAGGTTTAAACGGGAGAATATCCAAATCATCTTTATTTGGCCTGCACTATGCATGCAAAGGAGTTGTCTTCAGGTCCCTCTGGTGCTCCATACAAAGAGGGTACACAGTAACTCCGTATAGCTAGATGACATGAAAATGCAGAGCCAAGCAAAGAATGAAAACAGCTACATGGAGGAATGGGGTGGCTACCAAAGAAATATTCCTGTATAAAGACAGACTGCAAGGAATGAATAGAGACTGTCCACAACTTACAGCTGGATTCTGTTCAGATGGAAGACGTACGTCGAAATGGGCGTATGTTGGAACGGGATAATTGTAATCTGACTTTTAGGTGTGAGACAAACTGGAGATGGGTGGGAGGTTCGGATGTTTGTGCTGCCATACTGTACAGTACTTCCCATAGCAACCATTGCACAATAATAATCGTGATTATTAATAATAGCCGTCATTATCACCACCATTATTATTTTATTATTGTTATTATTTGCATATCAGACTGATACCAATGTGATATAGTGGACAATAGCATGACTAGGAGATACTTAGCAATAATTAAGTTCAAAATGCAGAATCCAAATACCACCAAACATGGGAAAGCATCAGTATGTGATTTGTTAACCAGTGTTTCACTTGCGTAATGCATAGGATCAGCAGTCTACACGGTGTGAACGTGGCACTCGGAGCATGATAAAGGATAAATAACAGCTTTCATCTTCACAGGGGGCCAGTTTGTGCTTTTCACCTAATATATGGCTGTGATGGGACCTACAGGGCAAAGCAGTGAGCAGTAAATGCTGCCCACACCCAGCCTGTTCCCAAGGCTCACTGGACTGCAAAGCTGTTCACTAGCGATTTCCGAAACCTCACCGTATCATATTGTTCTCTTCTCTGCAAAGATTATATTCATGCATCACATTTTATTTATATAAATACTACTTTGGGCAAGAATAAGGAGGATCGGGAGGCCTGATTTTCCCAGTGCAATATGACTATAATAATAATAATAATAATACTAATAAAAGTGGTGTACAGGCAGGGTGACCGACAGGATGCGGGCCTGTAATGGGCAGCATGCTCTGTACTCACAGAGTTGGGCGTGAGCGGTGCTCCCACTACATCGATGAGCTGCTCTTTGGCCTCGGCCTTCAGGTCCTCGCACCCGGGGCCGGCAGAGCCCTCTGCGCCGGGCCCCTCGCCAAGGTGGGTGCCCTCGCCGCCGGCCTTGAGCAGGGCCTCGTAGCGATGCCGCAGCATCTGCTGCTCGTACTCGCAGTTGGCATGTGCCTGCTTCAGCTCGTAGACCAGCACCAGGTCGCTGCGCAACTCGTTGAACATCTGCACAATCTCCTCGGTGGGCATGGGGTTCAGATCTGCATGGCAGGGGAATGAGAGCCGTTTGCTGGAGGGCAGTTGATCTCGGCCCGATTAGAATCTGCATAACATCAATAAGACGTACCGAAATACTACAATAGGAATATTAAAAGTATTAATACTGTATATTCTCTACTAACAAAAAAAAAAGTTTGATATACATTCTCTGTATGCCTCAAACTATAAGCTGAAAATTGTGTCCTTGGCTTTCAAAGTAACACATTCCAAGTAAGTTTAAGAAAAACCACAATATCAATTAATGAATTTCATATCTAGGTCCTCCCTCCACCCAGCAAAAACAATCTACCGTACTGGACTTTTTCCAAACTCCCTTGGCTTGTGGCTGCCACCCATAAAACTTCCTTGATTTTCAGACGGAGCAGCAGACCTGAACCCCACCCCACCCCGACTAGTGCCTTCAAGAACCTTCGTGTACCTCAACCCGCTGATGGTACCATTTTCAAAATAAATGGGGATAATTGTTCAGGGAGTTGTGAGGCTTTTTCTCAAAATGAACTGACAGCCACTGGAATACTAATACTAACAATGGAAACTAACAACAGGGTCGAGCACAGAGTGTGCACTTTAGCTGTGTACGAGTAAAACTGAAGCAGACGTGAGCTAACAGGTGACAGTTCTGACTTTTCCCTACACCATTACCAGGAGGAGTCTGGCAGCTGTGAAATCTGAGGCAGACTTTGTTCTTCTGCACTCACCGACTCCCTGCTCCGTTAAGATCTGCTCGATGGCTTTAATCTTCTTCTGTCCCACTGAGCTCGGGAGCTTCATCTGAAATGGAGAGAAAAAAATGCCACAAAGCTGAAATACCCATGCACATGAAAAATGGGGTCAGATTGTTAGCAGCAGAGTTCTATACAAACTCATTTTATAATGCTACTTTTCAAATATGTACAAGTAAGGCATTGAAGGTTCTCTTTATGTGCCTAATAACGTCTTGTGTGTTTTCTCTCAAGAGTTGTGGCGCTTATCAGAAACACTGCCATGATAATTAGCCAATCATTACTAAAAGTATTAATCAAGGTCCTAATAATACTCGGAGTACCCACAAATGGTCAAAAACCCCACTATCTTCTGTCAGCATTTCATGGACAGGTGCAATGCACAATGTTATGTATTGTTCAATACCAATTACAATGAATTTTAAGTGCTTTTAATTACAGAGGTCCAGCCAATTCTGAAGTTTTAAATTAAAAAAAATAATTAATTTTAATTTAAAAATTAATTTAAAAAGGTAAAAAAAAAATTAAAAAAAAAAAAAAATTGCTGTAAAGTACAAAATGGACTGAACATGCCCAGATTCAATCCTAACTCACTGAGCGTTTAAACAATCAACATAAGCAGGGAAATAAGCAATAAAAAAAATTTGGTTTATTCACTGAATCTGAAAATTAGTGGAAGGAGAATTAATCTTGTACTTAAGCCTGATGTCATCAGCCTGTTTGTTAAGTTGAATCCAACAGATTATCAGAGATATTTGAGCAAGATCCCTCATTTACTCAAAATGTATTTTCGTTTCGCACTGAGAGTAATCTGCCCCTGTCACTCTTAGCCACTTGCTTTGAGTTGTATTGTAAAGATTAGTCAGACAGCACACACAAAGCATTTTGTTAATGAGAGCAAAGTAACATCTTTTCAATACAGCTATTCTAATTCTGCACTATAGATTTGTTTTATGGTGGCATGGTGGCTCAGTGTTTGGCTCCAAACCCCCCTATCACTGACCATGATTAGCAGGTAAAAGATGGATGGCTGCATGGACGAATGGATGGATGTTTATTTGAATTTTCATTAAGTGCCAAGATAACCGTCTATAACAAATGACCAATTTACTGTGTCCCACAAAAAATGTGACTGTAAAATATGATTACATAAGAATTCCAGGGCTATTACAGACAAAAGGTTGTAAAACTATAAGACAATTACACTTGGATATGATAAATTAGCATGGTAGTAACAAGTATACTATACATTATAAATAAAATTACACTGAAAAGCAAAAATGACCTTTTCTTGAGGAATATTTTTCTTGAGGGGGAGCATTACTTACTCTTTGGCTGCGAAGCGTGACACCAGCGGATTTGAAGTCAGGGAACTTGATGCCTGCAGTCTCTGGTAGAGCCTACCACAGGAACCACAGGAACCACAGGAACAAGACCAAGGGGGTTAGACTGGCAAACCCACACAGACTGCCTACACTTTCATAACACAGTACAGTGACCACAAGACACTGTGCACATCCCAATGTACTTGTACCAAACTTTTGTCCACCACACCCTGGAAATCAATAGCAGAAATCCAAGTATGTTACATTCAAACTAACTTCTTAAATTCTGACAGCCATCGAACATTTTTCACCATCTGACTGGCATATTGTACAAATTTAAAGAAACAATAAGCTTACAGAAATAAATTAAACTCCTAAACTGATAATGCCTAATGTTTTTTTAGTGAAGTAGGCCAGATTTATTATTTTCCATACAGTAAAAAAAGTTTTAGAAAGGTAGAGTCAAGTTTCTCATTTTCTGGCTTATTGTCTAGTTTCCCATAAATCAGAAAATTACTTTCAAAATAAAAACTTGCTTTCTAGTGGTCAAATACAAATAAATATCTTCCCATCATAATAATAACAGCTAAATCAATTAGGAGGGCAATGCCTTGTCCATTTATGCCAAAAACAAGCTGATGTCCCTACAATGAATAGCTGTTACATTCCTATAATACCCAACCTACTGTTTGAACTAAATCCACCATGTCAGGCAATATTTTCATAACAGATGGTACCAGACCAATATTTAATTGACTTTTGGATACTGGCCCCTTTTAAGATACTTGAACATCTCATAGTGATGTGACGACGATCTCTGACCAATTAAAAAGGACCAGATGAACACTGCCAGAGTTACTACTTGCTGGACTCCTGCACCAGCTTATTAGATCAAACTTGCCTCCTCTATCTTTATACCTCACACCATCTCCCATTTCCCTGGCACATGAAACATCACACCCACATGGAGTATAGGAAAACAACATCTAAAGGTGTGCATGGCTGGTAAACAAACACCTTCTCCTCGTACAAACGAGCCGGCCTGACAGGTGCTCAGGAGAAACCCAGATCAGCTGGAGGAGAGGACTGCTTTGAGGCAAGTTAGGAGAACCACACGTCGGGAAAACTCCACACTCTTACAAAATATGGACATTATTATTTTTGCTTTTCCCTGTAGTTCATGGGGATGTGTAACCAGTCTATGCCTCAATCTGGCAATTTAATTAGTAGATAGAATTTCACAAATCCAGGCTTCTCTAATCAAATTAGACGTTGTATGTAAATTATGTTGCATGAGTGGGAGATGAGATTTTTCCAATTGCTATGTTTTTGACCTGCCCCTTGTTAAACATTTCTGTCCCCAATAGCAGGTCTGGCTCTGCTATTCCATGACAGCTTGTCTCTCGTGCTGAAAATAATGAAAATGGACTTTCCTTGTAAATATGCCATGGATGGGGCAGTTAGAAGGAGGCAGGCAAGACATTGTTAACCAGTTCCATTATAAAGTAGTATAATTACAATCATATAAAATTAGGGTTGTTGAATACTTATTGGAAAATGTTAGAGACATTCAAGAAAACATGTAACTCAAATGATTCAGAGATGCCCACGCAAATGGAGCATCCAGGTGTATAAGCCATCTGCATGCTCAGAGCTCTTTAACTTGCTTGATTTCAACGAGCTGGACGAGCTATTCTAAACTGGATATGAGTGAGTGAAACGGGTCACAGGTGGCAAAATTACCACCAAAGTGTTATATCAAAATACATTTATATATTTAAATTACATTACTCTATACTGGGTAGAACACTGTGGATTAACAAAACTAAACTCACTAAATCTGTGGCAATATGACTACTGCTGAACTACAGGCTTTAAAGATGGACTTATGTTTGGCTTACCGAGAGACTCTCTGTTCATCTACAGAATATCAGAATACAGTTTTATGTTTTTGCCCAATATTACAACAGAATGGGTATTCTTTCACTGAGAAACGTAAATGCAAAAATAGAAAAATAGAAGCCTACGCTAAATTCCTCAGAGCAAATCCCTCTCCTATTTAAATCCGTCTTCCCCGTTAAATGTTGGTACAAATCTGGGTGTCAGGAGTCACTGGTGATGCACAGAGTGGGCCTAACAGTAATGGTGCCTGCGTGGGGGCTGTGGGGGGGCAGCCCGCATCATTTCCCCAGGTGAGCTGCATGTTGCATCACCTACATGGGCAGCACTGGGAAAACACACAGCAGCTCACCGGCTTCTCCGTCTCACGCTTCTGGGGAAGCTTCTTCTTCGTGGCCTTCCGCTCCGCCCGCCGCATCTCTGTGGTCGTGTCCGCGGCCGTGATGAGCTTCTGCAGGTCCTGGGCTTTCTTCTCCCTCTCCTTCTTCCGTGTCTCGATCTTACGGAGCTCCTGGATCAAATACTCCTCTTCTGCCACCTGCGGATCAAGCCGAGGTTCACGGTCGGGCAGGACTCGACTATGAGGGCCAGTCATATTTCTTTCTTAATTAGATAGAACATCATATGATGCCATTTTCCATCGCTGGAGAACTCATGTCCTGTGGTGCGTTATTAATTACGCTAAAAACAGTGTCTGCACAAATACACCGCAAGCTCATTTTAAAATATTGGGAAACGTCAATTTAATTGTACATTGGAGAATTTTAATCTGAAACCAACCTTTAAGCAATTCATTCATTCATTCATTCATTCATTCATCTTCTATAACGCTTGGTCCTACAAAAGGGTGAAAGGGGTCTGGAACCAATACCAGAAACAAGGGGCATTAGGTAGGGGGGTATAACGGGGCACCAACCCACTGCAGGCCAACCACACCATACACACCTACGGAGCACCCAGGGGAAACCCCGCGACAGCATTTTAAATAAAATTTTTATTTTGAGATTCCTTCCAGAACCACTCAATTATTTAATTGCAGCTAATGAAGACCTTATCCATAAAGATAACCCAGAGTGCACATGGAAAGCCTGGATCTGAAAGCCACTGCGATACATGATTGTGACTTGGAAGAAATATCAGTTCATTCTACAGGTTACTGGCAGGCGGATGTTTCGGAGGATCAGCGAGATGGATAGAGAATATAAGAGTTGGGAAAAAACTACAGAAAAAACTGCTCTGAATAGACTAGCAACTATTTGACAGTGTAACTGCTTTAAATTATTTTATATAAGGGGAAAAACTGCTATACATAAATAACAATGATATGTATCTGCTGTGACCCTCTTATGTCAGTCTGAATTGTGGGTGGATCTACAGAGACGGTTAATGACGGCTGACAGACGCTGCTGAAATACCGTGGGAGGGCAGAGATAAGGCGAGTGACAGGCTGCGCCGGTGAATCACGTCGCTAAGCTGTCGGCTCACTTGCCAGACGTCTGACTTAAGTGGTTACTGTCTGTCCTGAGCAAGAGATGCTCTCCGTGGCGCGTGAATGACATGAAAGATGATTAATCATTCAAAAATAAAGTGCGGCTACACAGTGCGAAGGTTAAGACTTCAGAACATAAAGTACTAATATGGTAGCTTTTAAAAAGCTTTCGATACCATTCCAATTACTGAATTGATTCATTTAAACAGATCACCTGCGTTTTTTACACGTCATTTGAATTTCGATTTCTTTAAGGTATACAAATATTTTAATTAAATAATTATTGATATTAAAATATGAAGCGAAGGGGTACATATTCATGACTATCTAAATGTATTCAATATATACTGTTCTCATTTCTAGCAATGACTTTTGCAGGGGCTAAATGAATTATACGGAAGTACTGCCATCTAGTGGTCAGATAAAGTAACTACCTACACAGTATTTAAGGTTCGTTGAAATTTTATAGACTTAAATATGAATTCATAGTGCTTGATGACAATCAAAAGCATTGAAAATCATTACTTAAACTGCCTTATCAATGGAATATAATTCTATTCTGCATTTTATGACTGGCTGGTAGGACCACCTTTAGCAGAAATAAGTGATTTCTGTATGAACTCAGACTGCCATCACACTGGGAATTTTGATCCACCTTTATATTATTTCAGTTCGCTGATGTTTGAGGGAATCCGTGTATGTACGGAGCTCAGGGGTTCTGGTATTACTAAAATTTTATTAAAATATGTTTACGAAATACGGCTGGACCAGAGACAGACAGACAACAGCAAGGGTGACAGCACTTAAGATATGGCAGGAGCTCACCTGTTCCGGTGTGCGGTTGAACAGCCTTTCTAGCTGCTCCTTTCTGCGTCTCTCGTGTCCAGCATCAAACACATAGATTTTGGGTTCGCAGCCGGTGGCAGCGCGGATCTTTGACAGCTTGGCACAGATGTTGTAGTAGCGCTCCTTCAGGTCTTCCACTGAGCGCTTCTGAACACGCAAACAGTCAGCGTTAGACGCGCTTCTGAACACGCAAACAGTCAGCGTTAGACGCGCTTCTGAACACGCAGACACAGTCAGCATTAGACACACATTCACAGACGAGCCACATTCGTGATGAGACGCTTTTGGTGGGCACTCTGAAAACCCAAACAAAGCATTTCCAGAGAAATGTGCATACAGTGAGAACAACTGGGTCTCAAAGAGGGCAAGATGGCATCATTGAAAACTATACAGTTTTCCCATGAACACTATTGTACTACTCTGTTAAGCTCATCCAAAGGATTACAGGTGTGGCAACTAAGCAACGTGCAAACTAACGGAGAGCTCCACAGCACAAGAGCACTGTTTGGTGACAGCATTGCCATGAAGTGCCAAGTAAGCTTGGAATCTTGGAATAGTGACTGATGCAAAAGTACCTCCTACAGACAGTCACAATCCAGCTGTAATGCTTTTTCTGCTGCTGCAACCTTCGCTTTATCTACTCCCTTGCCCAGAGATGAGCACGACAGTGGCTCATCTCTGACACCTACAGTGTAAGTACTGAGCTGCGACTCCAAATGCACCAACGCCCGGAATGGTCACACTAACCCTGAACTGCTGGTGGTCATAGCGGTCATGGATTACGATGAAACGCAGATCGAAGCTCTTGCAGAGGTCGAACAGATGATCCGTCTCCGCTTTGGTCCATCCATCATCGTGAAGGTACATGAGATACTCCTGTTCCGAGTACACGGGCACCTGAACAGTCTGGGAGCAGAGGGAGACAAGAGACAGAGTGAGTCTCGATTTATCCAGGAAAACGAATAACAAACGACAAGTGGATCCATCCGGAAATTCATATTTCAGAAACAGTGATGTGAAAAAGAGTGTCAGGGTGCCCCAATTCCAGTCCTGGAGGGCCAGAATCCAACACCGTTAGCAGATTCTGCTGTTCACGCATATCATAATCAGCTAACAACCATGTTTGGTATATGTGGCTGAGGAAGGCAATCTGCACACTGGACCTCCAGGACCAGAACTGGGGAATGCTGCTCTATGATTTTATATATCAGGGCATAAATAATTGCCTGGTCCTCACCAACTCCTAAAACTAGATAAATTTAGCCTGACCAAGTCAAAGTCCAATGAATGATTGCTTGAGTGATTGCATATCCTTGATACATAAAACCATGGAAATGAAAGAGGGTGGACCATCATTCTATTTTCCATTTGCACTAGTGTGACACACCACAGCACGCAACAATGAAAAGTGTCCTCTGCATTTAACCCATGTGACATCTTGACACAGCAGGGGGCAGCTGATTCAGCCCCCAGGGAGCAGTGCTTGGGGATGGTACCTTGCTCAGCATACCTCAGCGGTACTTGCGGGTCCGGGACTCGAACCGGCAATCTTTCCACTACACAGTTGCGTCCCTAACCACTACACCACCTGCCTTCCCCTTGAGGGGGCACAAGTAACTTAGTAACTCAGTAACTGCTTAAATACAAATCATGAACAAATATAGCAACTGCATGAAATACATGAACTGTTACAATTGATTAATGATGAACAAAAATTGGATGAGTACATAA
>JAODKN010000001.1:25797985-25813732 GCA_026774425.1 Petrocephalus zakoni
ACAGTCTCACGGTACTGGAAAGAAGACACCAATCCCAGAGCGCCACAAGCCGCCATGCAGTATCCCAGTTTGACGAGCTAAAGGAGGAGGGTCCTTACTGAGCGTAAGTGTTCCACTCGAGCTACAACTCTGCCAAAAACAATGTACAGTAGATGCTCAGTGAGTGTCTCAGAGGAAATGAGGATGGCCTGGTTCTCCCTTCCCTAGCCGAGCTACTCAAAATATATACAGGTAGCTCTCAACTTACATAAAACTTACCCATTCAATTCCAGACTTACGCAAAAAAATATCCAAGATACATAGAGTTTACAGAAGCACTAACGCAAAAATGCCTTGTATGCAGTTTTCCATTTCATTAAAGGTCAGTGACATCTTTATGTGTGACTTAGTTATGCAAATTTAAAAACATAAACAAATACCAAATAATCCCAAAGGACTGTTACAGTTAGCTTTCATCTCACTAGCAGATTGCCCCTTTTGTATTACCTTCTTGAATAGTAGACCAGAAAAAAAAGACTGTGCAGACTCTTTGATCACACGTAATGATAGCAATGCTGACCGTTGCACATCGAGAAACTCCATGAGCTTTGTGTCGGACAGCAGGTTCAGGTGCAGGATGCCCTGCCAGTAGCGGGCGTCGTCCTCCTCGTGATACAGCATGTAAAGCATGGACAGCTCGGGGTAGAATGCGGGTAGGATGACGGGCAGCACCAGAGAGCAGAAGTCCATCTCATTCTGGCTATAAACAAAAGCCAATTCATCATTAGTCTACAGACCACAACTAGAGCATTTAATTCAATTCTTGAGTCTTGACCCGACCTAATATTTAGCTAAAGTGAAACTAGCACATATATCAGGTTTAATACGACTTTAATAGACCTTAATAAAATCATACAAGGGCAGAGCCAGCCCAATCCTTTTCAGGGCCCTAAGCAGAATTTGATTGGCCTGTTGTCATTTGTCATTTGCCTTTCCATTTTGAGAGGCTGATGAGATAGGTGCCCCCTGGTGGCCACGGGGCCCTAAACAGCCGCTTAGTTTGCTCATGCCTTGGGCCGGCCCTGTACAAAGGCTTGCTCAGATTTAATTACCGAGCCATATCAGTTTTCGAGACATGCAATGGTATGCAAATTAATACCTAGTTAGGGCTTTAGTTATTTTCAAATATACCATACAATCATCCCAGAACCAGTGTGCCACAAATATGTGACAGTATTACATATAAAAGTATCTGAGAACACACCACTATAGCATTAATATATTTTTTGCCTTATTTTTGGCCTGTTGCCAAAACATTTGCCATTTTAGGTGAATGTTTAAGTAAAATTAAAAAGACTTCAGATTTTCAATTTACCTTGATTCTACACGTTCAGAGTTTTTGGTGAAAAGATGAGGAACATAATCCCTAAAACACAAAAGAGAATATTTAAAAATAAATATTTTAAACACTTTCATTGTATTTACATAATTTCAAATATATATGGTCATATATATATATATTTTTTTAAGAAAAGGCTTACCAGTTAAGTTAACCCATTAAGCGCATTGCAGAATACACCACAGATGAATGTGACCCCTTTGTGTGAATGTGTGTCATACTAGAATATGAGACTCATACTAGAGTATGAGACTCACATAATGATCTCCTGGATCTTCTCTGCGTGGTATTTGACCTCATTTTGGGCCATCTCCAGTAAATGCTTGTTGGCCCCAATCCCAGAGTAGGCTGCCTGGAAGACCAGGATTTGTATTTGAAGCAGTTTCCCCAAGGGGTGTCTTGGAGACTGTAGGGACTGGGAAGAAAAACAGAGGCTTTCATAAAAATTAAATCAATATTTTAGAAAATTGTGCAGCAATATCAGAAATGTAATAATATTTTAATAAAAAAAAATCTAATTAAATGAATCATATGCAGATAGTAATTTGTTCAGTAGATGCAAGTATGTAAATTGTTACCTTTTCTAAAAACTGCTGAAGTTGATCTTTACTCTGTTGTAGTCTCAGTTCCTTTATGAATTCACTGTTTGTCACAGCCTTCCTGTTAAGAGTGACATGAGATTAAGGCCTCAGCGTAACCAGTAACGCTGCCAGTTTTTATCCAACTACCCTGGATTCCTCCCTTCTCTGTCACTCGCCAATTCATAACACATCACTGGCCCCTCTGTATGAATTGCAGCTCCTCTTACTCCCCCTTCCTTACAAAATCCTACTTTGTGACCTTGCACAGGAGAGCCGCACGTACCCACTACAGGAGTGGTGCTCAGCGCAGCTCTGAGAGGCCACTCCCCCAGAGGTGGCCTTCCGGAGGGTCCTGCCGCTCTCCGTGTGGAATCCCAGGTAAGCCTCCTCCATTTTCTCGGTGCAGTCAGAGCGCAGGTACTCTATGAAGGGGGTAAAGACACCTGGCCATTGCCCCAGAACAAGGAACTCTTGTCCTAGCTGCCTGGGAGGAAATATTCGAAAGGGTCCTTTGTTTCTCTCCATGACCAAGGCGAGATGGGTTAGCAGGTGAGGGAAACATTTTAAGAATCTACAGGGATCCAGAGATCCAGGATTCTGCTTGGAGCTATAATAAAAAGCACATTCATTTATATTTGCGTTTCATTTGTGTTTCTTGGTGGCTGCAAGGATTGCAGGGTTACTAACTGTCTACAGTGAATATGACAATAACCCCTTGAATCCTAAATCTTGAAAATGAAAGGCTATTCAGATTTTGTGAGTACATTTCCTCCAGGTAGGTATTCCAGTTTCCTCCAACAGTCCAATGACATGTCTTGAAATTGCCCATAGGGGGTCAGTGCATATCAGTGTGTGTCCTGTGCTGAATTTCATTCGAGATGTGCCCAGTGCTTCCTGGGATAGTCTCCAGGCTTACCCATACCCATCAATTGACATAGAAATTGCCCATAGGGGGTCAGTGCATATCAGTGTGTGCCCTGTGCTTACTGGGATAGTCTCCAGGCTTACCCATACCCGTCAATCGATATAGAAATTGGATTGATGGTATAAACAAATATACATAGCATTATATTCAGCGTATGCCTGTATAAATCTGTAATGTAACATTCTTATTGGTCGAAAAGGGCAGAGGTAAAGCAGCTAGACAGACTGCATGACTTACAGATGCGTGGCTGCATAGGACATCTCAGTATTGTTAGTTGTGTTCATAACTCCATTTGCTTGCAGACCGTTCCCAAACGTGCTGCTGAAAGTGCCTTCAATTGTGATGCCATCTGGAAAAGTCATCCTTCCCTAAGGACAAGGACGCACACAGAGCATTATTAACTATGTGGGCTTTACATCATCATTTATAAAAACACAGAGTGCCAAAAGCCTACTTCCTGTCAAATGTAAAATAGAACGCTTACAGTTAAATATAAAATTAGAAATAAGTGACGTAGAAGAATGCAAATTCAGTTGTGACTTAGAAAAGAAGTACATGCTGAAGTTTGTGTTATTGGTTATTTAAAAAGTCATTTATAAATTAATGCAATAGGAAAGGAACATTGTCCTGAGTTAAACATTCTTAACATTCTTGCGCACAGACATTCTAAGCTCACTATCACATTATTTCGGTTGCTATAGCTAGAAGAAGCAATCGCACTGACTCTGAAAGGGTGATAATTGCTGGGACATATTTGACTGGAGTTTTAGTCACAAATATGCCTCAACTTGAACATAAGAGTCATTCTTCACTTAGTGACACACTCCCTACGGCACTTATGAGCTCGTGTGCTGGTATCCCATATCAAAGGATCTTCACAGCTGTGTTACACGAAGCTATTGAAAACTGTTAAATATGTTGTCCTATAAAATGCACTTCCTGATTTAATCAGGGACAAATTACATGTAGCTTAATTATGCATGTTCTAACCTTAGATTAGCTGTGCAACATGACAACAACATTTTAACAGGTACATTTATTTTGTTTAGTAGAAGCTTTTGGCTAAAGCAGGGGTGGGCAATCTTATCCGCAAAGGGCCAGTGTGTATGCAGGTCTTTGGGATAACCTTTAGGTCAGCTCGTCAAACCCAGGTGTGAGGATTCGCCTGCCAATCAGTCCTCTAATTAGTAACCTAATTAGGGAGTTGTAGCAAAACCCGCACACACAGCGGCCCTTCTGGATAAGATTGCCCACCCCTGGTCTAAAGAGACATACAGTGACAGTTCTGCTTATTCATCCTCCACAAATCTGCAAACCCCCTTTAGCTAAACTGCTTCTGCAATGAACACTGGGCTTTTAATTCATTAATAAAACGTCTAAAAAGTCTATACACTGATAAACCTCTTTCACAGTCCTGATAAATATGAATCAATAAATATGATCACATTTGAAAATTTGAAAAGTATCTGCCCGTTAACGGATCGGAACCTCACTACACTGCATTTAAGTTTCAATAAATAATATTATAGAATACTGTATAATTTACTTGACAGCTTAGAGAGAAATTGATATGGAAAAAAATGTCACCTTTCCTTTAAGCTGCAAGTCTTCAGTAAACTCTCCTTCATAAAGTGAGTTATCCTCAGACAGCAAGACACCTTTGCCCTTGCAAAAATATACAAAAAGTAATATGTGAAAAATGTACGCAAAGAGCACAGAAATAACACATAGCTTTTCCCTTTTAGCTATTAAAACGTGCCTGTTTTAGGTTCGTAGCAGTAAAATTTCATAACAAAGCAAAACAACATTGCTTTACCCAGGCATTAACTTTACGCAAGTTTTATTTTGTTTGCCAGGCTATTATTAATGTGTCGTATAAATGTAAAAATACGTGTTGACCCCTTTACACTTCCGTGTAAGGCGTATGCTCACTGTTAGCCTGCCCCCCTGGAAGGTGCCTTCGTAGCAGAGTCCTGACTGCATCACGACAATGCCTTTGCCCTCTCTTTGGTCTTCCTGCCACATGCCGATATAGCGATCGCCTCTGGAAAGAAAATGCAATAAATCAATTAACAAATAAAGAACATGTACTGCTAGCTATTTAAGACATTTTTTTCGGCATACACCTCCCGTTATTTAATATTTATTTACTTTGCATACAATATTCTGTTTGTGTACTGTGTCTTGTTGCATTACATGTACTGTCTTTGTATTTTTCATTGTTTTGCACTAAATATTTGTATCTCAGCACTTCATATACAACACTGTATGTAACAGAATTTCCCTGTGGAAGTATTAACCTACCTTATCTTTCATGAAAAAATACAATAAAAGGCATTTAGTCACCACATAATATGACTTTCTGTACATTTTACCTCGAATGTGAAATACACAAGTAAATGACTTGTTATTACAAAATTAATATGTAAGCTTACTTACCTGTCGTCTGTCTCCATGATGCCATATCCATGTCTCCTGTCATTCTCCCAGTGCCCGACATATCGGAAGAAGCTGCCCTCCCCCCGGGAGCTTTCTAAAATTCCAAATCCGTGTCGAAGGTCGCCCCTGAAATAGCCCCTATATATGGTGTTGTTGCTGTACCTTCAAAAGGCCATGAGAATGTGTTAAGCAGAGCAAAGATAGAGAGCAGGTCTTCTACATCTTAAATACTACACTGATGTACATAACGTTTACATAAACTGTGTTAAGGTGGTATTAATGAAAGGCTGCACTATACACACAATTTTCATTGAGAACATTGTAACTCATTACTGTACGGAGTCACTTACTCACAGATTCCATATCTCTGCATTTTCCCCTCAATCCAGTGACATTTGTAACAGTTGTATCCTCCGGACTGAGGATCTAAAAATACTCCAAACCTGTATGGAAGACAAAAAACTCCAGTTTGTATAGGAAGATGCTCAAACTTGGAGAGCTCTGCCATCCATCATTCATAGTCACTAATCCAGTTAAGAGATATGATGGCCCTCAGGAAACAGCACCAATGGAGAAGGGGTGTGGTTCCATTGGTTAACCATCAGCGGCTGTGATCAGAAGGTCACTTGTGATCTTCTCAGAGCAAGGCCCTTTACTCCAGTGCCTAGGTACCCAACAATCTTGTGGCCAGTCACATACCTGGTCCTGAATATATTAGCGTATAGCTTACAGTTTACAGGGTAACTGGTTTAAATCTTGCTGGTGGCAGAGTGATATCGATATTAGGCCCCAGAGTAAGGCCTTCATCACAATTGCTCCAGGAGGAAGACTAAAAGAAGCTTCTGGGTTAGTAAAACACCAGAGGGAAGCCCCCGGATGCCAGTCTACTGCAGTGCATAAAATGACTCACAGTCACAAATTCTATGGGTAAAAAGTGCTTGTTTTTAGACCATAATAGGAAAGTTAAAGTATAAAGTTATTAATAGGAAGATACTGAAGCAAACCTGTGTAAACATGACTTATCATCCAAACGCTACAGACATTCAGCTGGACTCTAAGCCACAACCTTAGAGGTTTGTGGTCACAATGCTAAAATACAGAGAATATTACAAATTCATACTTAAATACAACTAGAGAGTGCTGGATACAGATTTGGTAAAGACCTGAGATCCGAGAAACCAAAGTGGCATTATAAGAAGATTGAACATTAAATAGAGAGTATTCTGGTCATAATGCCATAATTTCAATTCTGGATTGTCTTGGATTGTCTTGTTTTAATTTGAATTGAAACTGAAAATAAAGAGATACAGAGTTGCAATACAACGTATTGGTTGGCCCTCAACCTTAGGCAGCGTGTTACATTCATTCGTCGCGCGACATTCGTGTTACATTTATATAAATATATATATAGGTGTGTGTGTGTATATATTTCCACACACACACATACATGCATACATACATTCGCACACACACACATCATATATATATATATATATATATACAGGGTGGCTAAAAATAAAATGTCCCACCAGACAAACCGCAATTTCTGCATAACCGCTTGAGATTTTTTGACCAAATTCTGTTTTGGAAATAAGTTATCAATATTGGTGCCGTTCTTGTGGGTATATTAAAACATATTAACAGCATGCATTGGTTAATCCGTTTCTTCAAAAGAAGACTTTGAGCCTGCGTGAAAGCTGGGTGCGGACACTTTGAACATGCTTTGAAATAGGCTGTTTATTAGGCCATTTGGTATTATATATTATATACATTTGGATTATGTAGTAAAAAGTATTGTTATTTGACATTTGACAATTGTGGGTGCCTGTCAATTTCTCAACATGTCATTTTTACAACATAGAATAGTTAAACAGTTGTTATTTTAGAATCAATTAAAATTTGCCAATTAAATTTACAGGAATAGTTGTGTTTCCCGTGTAAAATCTGAAAATTTCACAATGATACCTTTACTGGTTGTAGAGAAATCTTGAAATTTTGTCTGGTGAGACTTTTTTTTTGAGCCACCCTGCATATGTGTGTGTGTGTGTGTGTGTGTGTGTATATATATATATATATATATATATATATATATATAACTTTACGTCAGTGAGCTGATATAGACATATATTGTACTATATTGATAGCTGTGCATGGTTCTTACCCATGTTCAAGGCCATTTATGAAGTCTCCAGTGAAATTGCGTTCATCTTCCCATTTTAGTGTCCCTCTATAATGAAACAGACTGTGTTATATGCGAATGCACGCTCAGTGGCCACTTTATGAGGTGCCACTGTCTGCTACTGGACAGGACCTCCATATGTCTGCAGCCTACAGCCAGAATTCCATGAAGCAAAGATTCAACAAGGTGGCAGATGTTTTTTCAATTGCAGAATTCCTGTTGGTTTAAATATGCTTGGCCATTCCCCTGTTTCATACATTAATATTCATAATTCATTAATTTACAGTAAGTACAACCCCCTGCTCAACAACTTCTACCACCAACGCGCCCTCCCCTCCTGCCCCTGATTGATGCTGGTACCTTGTGAAAACCTTGGGCTTGGCCATCTGATTTGTTCTGATGCTGACACTTCAGTGGTGCAAAATATTAATTCAGCAGTCCATATTTTATATTTTATATTTTCTACTAAAACTATGTAAGTTTACTTCCCCAGAGCTTCACTGAAACGCTACTCACTGTTTATGAGACTTCATGCACGCTACTCGGCATGTAACGATCAGTCTATGGAGTGTTTCCCTGGGATGTTAAGAATCTGCCAGAACTCACTTGCCGTGTGGTTTCCCCTGTTTCCAGTCGCCTTCATAGATGGCGTTTTTCAGCTTCCCCTCGTTTTTGAATGTGTAAGCAGCCAGGCGACAGACAGGTGGGTTAGCAGGCCGTTGCCCTTTGCTCCCTTTGCCCCACAGCGGAAAGTCCCGCTTCTTGGCCAAACACTGGCGGACAGCCTGATTGAGCTTCCAGTACCACATCACCTAGAATGAAGACAGCCAGGCAGAAATCATGAGCAGGCCTATCCTGCATTCAAACATCCAGCTAAGACAAGCATTGCTGTATACTGACTGCCACCTTGATTTACTCTCACTCTGTGTCAACCAGTCCCAAATCAAACCCCCCCCCCCACTTCTTGGGCTCTCTGAATGCATGTCAGCAGCATCACTTGGGGGGTTCCTCAAGGCCCATAAGTTGAGTCCATTTATAATTAGGCCAGGTACAAGCCTTATTACCTAATGACGGTCTAATGGGGGGCACGTCGTGTATGGCCTATTGCAATGAAAAAATAATGAATGAAGGGGTCCTTAGTCCTTGGTTGGATATGTTATCATGCATTTTCATTGTAGCATCCTTGGTTTTACTGGCTGTTTTTTCCTGTTAAAGTTGGAGTCAGAAGATTGCAGCTGGATATCATAACTTTCTGCTTTGGCATCTCCTAAATAAGGAAGATATTTCTTTTGTATTTTGTATTGTAGTAACTAAAGTTTAATAGTTATGTTAATTTTATAACTCTTACACTGACAGTGTATAACTGTGGATTTATATTTATAAATTTATGTGGTCGAATGATCAAAGGAATTAGTCACCTTTGACCCATGACCTTTAACCCAAAAGGTAATCGCTGCAATATATGATTATCAAACTGAAGTCCATTTATGTATGAGAAACTGCTTTTCACTCAGATCATATTACCCGATTATGTGGTTCCAGGGTGTGGAAGATTAGCTGGTCCTCAGGAGTGATGACCTTCAAAGTTTTGCTAGAAAAATACAACAATATAAAAATTCTGAACATAATTTAAATGATCATATTGGGACCAATACATAAAAAATGGTATTGAAACAAATTTTAATTTCAATAACTAAAGACAACAGCCACCTCTCTAATTAAAACATATACTGACTGTAATTCCTTAACATCAAGTTGCTCCACGGAGATTGTAATGTACTGTAAGTCACTCTGGATAAGGGTGTCAGCTAAATGCCATAAATGTAAATCTGTAATTGTTAATCAGAGAAGTGCAGTAGGCTAAAGTTCTCAGCTAAACATGGCAAATATATTGTGTATTACCTACCTTTCTGAAATATCCATATCTATTGGCTCAACCCAAACTGTAGTCAGATCATAGCAGCGAACATCAGATCCCTAGAATATATTAAAAGACGTCAACAGATGCACCTGCGTCTCTGAGAGTTCAGGTATGTCTGCATCAGACAGGTATAAACAGGAAGACAGCATTGTCTGCTAAACAGCTCAATGAGATATCCTGATGTCATCACATTTGACAAACTGGAGCAGATGAAGTCTGCATGGGTATCAGACGAATAGTGATTTGTAGAAGGAAATCAGAGAAGCCGACATGCCTGGTAACAGTCGGTACCTACATACTGCATTTCTTTGAATCCCAGGTATCACAAATTGACATTAAGGCTAGCTATATTTAAACACTGCTGTATCAATAACATAAACATTGCATGTCGCAAAGCGCAGCATCGACGTGCAGCCTTGTGAAGAAGAAGTCTGACCTGTAGGTGGATTAAAGCATCATTGCAGAGAAGAACGCGATCATGACCAAACCGTCCTGCTGATAAGGATATGGGGGCATTTTTACTGTCCTCCTGTAAACGACGTTCTGCAGTACATAAGGTATCCTGGCAAAAAAATAAAATGCAATTAAAATTATAATGCTGATACTACAGATTAGTTGATCAAAGTTGATCATGTTGATCAAAGGGGACATTTTTAATCACAGTTTGTTGATCAAAAATTGGTTATTTTTATTTTTTTTTATTTTGTTTAATTTTATTATTTTTGAATAATGTTTATTTATTATTTGAAATTTGAAAAGGTTTGGAAATAGAAAAAAAACTTTTTGATTGTTGAATTATTCTGTAGAAATAAGCAAAATTGAAATACCGTCAGTTTCTGGCCTAGGGATTTCCATAGGTCTTTTGTGACAGTAGCTTCATCAAGAACTTGACTGATGTAGCTTTTGAGGTCCATAAATCCCCGTAGAGACTCATCCAGTCGTTCATCACCTGCAATCTAGCATAAACGTCATAAAAATGCAAATGTTAACAGCACTTCAACAGCGAAATCTAAATTTCTGTAAACTTGTAAAGCTCAAAAACATCTCACTTAGAGCTCATATGGAGAAAGAAACATTTGTTTCTTTCAGGTTGGATTTATTTATGTATCACCTCAATCAGGGCTCGTTGGAGTTTCTGTAGCGCAGAATGAAATAAGATTGGTTCAGAGAAAGAACCAATCATATTGTAGAAAAATCATTCATTTTTTATTCTGCCCTCAGAACATGTTTGTGTAAGTAAAACTCCCATGAGCACAATCGGATATTTGTGCTTATTAGCTTCTATTTTCTATTTTCAGACTTAATAACCTGATATCACCATAAATATTGAGAAAATGCTATTGGCCACTCAGTCTTTCCACATATCTAGATATAATAGAAATATACCCATCCATCTTTCTCTAGGCTAGTCAGAGTGAGGAGGGGGCCTGCAGACTATCCCAGGCAGAGGTCGAAAGTTCAGCTCCAGAAACTAGAAATGCAAACCAAGGTTTTGTTTCAACAAAAATGAGTTATAGAGTTGTAAAAGAGTATTAAGTATAAACCTGTGACTGTATCTTGTTATACTCAACTGGTTGGGAAAAAAGCCTTGGCCTGGACTTTCTGAACCTGAGTTTTCCCACCTCTAAACCCAGGTAGTATTAAGCACAAGGCTGGGGGCCTTTTTGGACGGGAGGGCAGCTCGCCGCAGAGTAGATACCCATACTATTTACATACGCTACACAGGGTGTTCCATACTCTGTGCAACCTGTGATAGCTGCAGGCTCACCAGCACATTGTATTGTGTAAGCATTACAGGAAAGCACAGGTATGTATACTGTAAGCAGGTCCTTTGGCACCTGCCGTCCATCCGCGGTGAGCAGAGTGAGGATGTGAGTGTACTGGCTGATCTGCTCCCGGAGACGCTCGTGCAGAATCCTGTAGAGGTTCACCGACACCGAGCTCTCGCATTTCTGCGCATTGATGAATCTCCTGAGGTTCACCTTGTTCTCCTTCCAATATGTACTGCATCAGAGTGACATGTAAAAAAGAGGGGAAAGGACATCGGAGCTCAATGAGCCTTCTCTGGTGCCATTAAGCTTATCCTTTCTTGGAGACCAGTAACACAGCCAAGCAATGTTGATTGTTAATGTATGTGTCCTGGAAAGTAACATATAATTATAATTGTTTATTAGATTGGGTGCTTTCCTAAATATATATGTGTGTAGAATACACATCATGCAAAGGTATACTGTATAGTAAATACATAGATTAACTTTTTTTGCTTATAGATGGGAATTCTTTTACCTTGTCTTTTTGCCGATATAGTCAAAGCCTCCAATTACCACAAAATTTGTGAAGGATGAGAAGTATCTGAAAAGAGAGAATTCCATTAATATTTCTGCACATTCCTGAACAATTCCCACCATAAATAAAACATCTTCAAATACTGGACAAGGAGGAACCAAGGTCTACATTGCAAGCACTTTCTTCAGCCATGTACATTGCTGAGCCTTTTAATATAGAATCTTTCATGAAGTCATAACTACAATACATTCTCTTTGGAAGAGGAGAAATAGAAAAAAAGTTATTATGTAACTGCACAGCGTAAGAAAGGGTCTACGCCTTTAAAAATTTGACAGTAAATGCGTTTAATTCGATACCCTGTGAAACTAATGATATTAAACTGTTAGTAAAGTGAAGTGCTCCAAAAGGTTCCTACCATACTGAATTAATTTTATTTCATTACAGTCGAGGTTAATCTTACTTCCTCGTCTTCTGTCTATGCTATTTATATTGAGCTAAGCAGCAACCAGCACTTCTCAGATACAATATAATGCGAACACTCTTCCTTATTAAATCTGTCAAAATCAATGCAGGTGTGTAGATTTTGAAATGAAAAAGAAAAACAATAAAATGCATATTGGTTGTTTTTTTATTTGCTGGGACTTGATTATTTCTTTCTACAGACTTCCTTTTTTTGTTTTGGACCTTGTGTAATTTATTATGTGTTTATGCATTTATTTATATGTTTTCTGGATTGTATGCCTTGAAAATCCATCCATCAATTTTCCAGCAGTTTGTCTTGTACAGAATCATCCCAGTTGATATAGTTTAAAAAACTTTTTGTGGTCACAAATGATGTGCATTATCATGCTGGAAATACAATCATCCAGGGAGATTGTAATTCCCTGTAATTGTGTAATGTAAGTCACTCTGGATAAGGGTGTCAGCTATATGCCCTAAATTGATGGAAGTATGGATGGGCGGACGGATGGATGAAAAACAGAAGACTTAATGATTAAGGAATAATGTGAGTCCTGAGGCTACACCAGTTGAGATACACTGATATAGGATCAGCCCAGAGGGTCATGGAAGTTCAGGTCATTGATGGGCGGGGGAAACCCCCACGGTGAGAGAATGCAAAGCCCACCAACAAAGTAGGGGTGGGAACCAAAGACTCAAAAGCACTGAAGTACTGAGCCACTATTGTAGCATAAACATTTAAAAGTATAGGTTTAGCAGAAAAGATGCGTGGGAGTAGCCAAAAGGAGGAGTGCAATCAAAGTAGTGTTACTACACTACAGCCCTCTACTTGACAAGCAGGATGGAAGTTGGATGGATGGACTTTCACCATTTTAGTTATCTCTCTCCATTAAGTCATTTTAATTAACAGTCTTCCGGGCTCTGTAAAATCATATAAACAAATCACTCCTAATAAAGGCATTACATACATCGATGTTTTATAATAACGAACTCAGTAGTAAGGGTAGTTACTGTGTGTAGAGCTGCTGGATGGCTTCCATGTGGCCGATGATGTACACGTCCCTACTGCTCTGAACGTTGCCCTGGCTGGTGAGTAGCTGGAGCTGCTTACACTTCACTTCTGTATAATCCCACAGAGCTTGAAACTTCTCATTCAGCTGAAGCAGCTGAGTCATTTGCATCTGCCTTTTACTTTCCACTGCATCTGTAAGACAACGTGATGTATCCAGCAATACAGTACACATCTCGAAAAAGCTAAGCAACACTGATTTACACACAATAGGCAACAAAAGTATGTCATCAATGTACAAATGGGTTTCTAATTTAATCATTGGTTTTGTGTTCATCACTTACTTTGATTGAGTAGGTGCTGGAGAACAGTGATATTCACGTCACTGAGGTACTCCAGAAAAGCTCTGTCAGTCTTCACTAGATCCTGGCCTACCCTGATCCATTTGTCCTGCCATAACAGACAATAGCTTTTATCAGTAACTGAAAGCATAGTCAGAAAATATTGTGCAGCAGTATACATATACTGTAATCACGACAAAGCTATATATTAAATAGTGAAATCAAAATGCATCATTTAAGCTGAAAGAAGCAGCTTCATCTCCGTAACACACTGGCAGGTATTTGCTTCATATTCGTATTAGCCACACAGTACTGCCAACTCATTACCCAATAATAGAATAAGTATTCTATTCTGTATCCAGCTTTCTTTGGTTAATGAACTGATATTGGTTGATGCTGATGAAGTTGAAGCTGATGTTGGGGCAGGCTGGTGGTGTAATGGTTAGGGACGCGACAATGTAATTAAGTCCCCGACCCGTAAGTACCATCCCCAAGCACTGCTCCCCAGGCGCTCAAGTAGCTGCCCCCTGTTGTGTTACAATGTCACATGGGTTAAATGCAGAGGACATATTTCATTGTTGCGTGCTGTGGTGTGTCAACAATGACAATTAATCACCTTTCACCTTGATGGATAACATTTCCAGAATGTCCTAAAAAGATTCAGCGATGTTTCAGGCTCAAGGGGTGTTTGATTTCATCCTAGTTTTGATAAAGTCACTCTGGAATGTGTATAGCAATGTGTACAGGGTCCATATCACGTTGGAATATTGGGTGCAGCTGGTGCTAGGCAGTCACTATTGATTGAGCAAATTACTGATTAATCTGCTGCTTGATTAAATAGTGTGTGTGTGTGTGTATATATATATATTTAAAATAAATATAAAACCTAATATTTATACATAACATATTGCAATTGACACAAGGCAGGAACCAACCCTGGATGGGGCACCAGCTGCTTATTTAAGTACCACAATATTTTCTGCAAAAATTTCAAATATCGCAATGTGAAACTTTTTCTAGTATCGTTCAATCCTCAACACATAATATGTTCACAAACAAATATGTTACATAGTTATGATGCACCATAAGTTGATGTGGATAAGTGACGGGCCTGACCTTGAGATCTAGGAATTGTAGAAAGTAAATTAAGAAGAGACACAGCTTCTAACTATAGCTAACGGCTCATTATCGTGCGAGTCCTACAAACCTGAAAGTCTTCTGAATGTCAGCATTTTCCTTCACGCTTAATGTCATGTGCTTCTATACAAGTGAGGCTTTCAGTTTTTATTTTGACCCTCATCCACCATGCTCCATTTATTCCTTTATGCCTCCATATTTCCAAGTAACTGGAAGGCAAACTATAATCGGCACTTTTCAAAAATTGAATAATCAAGTTTAAGTCGAGTAATCGCAACAGCTCTCTCTGGTGCTATAAAATGGAATCAGAGCAGTCATTGGATCGAATGTCCTAAAGGTTCCCCACCAAGTTTAACGGGCAAAAACAGACGTGTTATGAAGGCCTGCTTTGGATTTACTAAATTTAAACTCATTGCTCAGAGGTCCAGGGTATGTACTCCTTACCCCAGCTTATGAATGTTTTCCATTCAACTTAATATGACTTGTAGCCATATTTGTAATTGTGATTTCGTTACTTAAAAGTTGAAGTGGCATTTCCATGATTGTGCCTAGCCCTACGGAGTTGTGTACAAGTTTTAATGATATTTACCTTCATTTGCACGAGTGACATGTTTATGCCAGGTGTGAGTGTTGACAGGGAAGAGATTTCATCTGAAAGATTTGCAGCGATGAAGCCCATGAGGCACGAGGCCCAGCAAGAGGAGCGAGAATCTCAGCCGTCTTCATGGGTCAGTATTGACTGTGCCTAGAAACACACAGAAAGTGATTCTCACAATCAGTATCCTCTCAGCTTCTCAACACTGAAGGAATTTATCAGAATATGATCAATATTCCCCAAAATCCAAATCCAACATTTTTTTCATATAGACTCCCTGATTCCTGCTAGTGTACCTGCATAACCGAGCATTCAAGTCTATATACTCAAGTTTGCCTACTAATCTGTCTGTGTAATCTTGCATACTGGTTCACCTGCATAACAGACTTTTTATAAAACTATTTCCTCTTGCGTGAACATTTCAACCTACATGTTATGGACTATATCATCTTCCCAATCTCATATTTTCATCCAAAACACATCCAAAAAAACACTTT
>JAODKN010000001.1:25815950-25841720 GCA_026774425.1 Petrocephalus zakoni
TTTCACTGTATCCAAAGTCACTGTGCCCACTGTTTGTATGAGGGACACTTTCAACTTTAAGGGGTTAAATCTAAGCAGGTGTAAAGGAAACACCAATGAGCATATACTCCCCAGTGTCATAAAATGTTAAAAAGTAATGTTGCATGTATTTCCAATAACATGCTAGTTATCTTAATAGAAATTATCGCAATAAGCACCTTACATTTTGAGCCTTTGTGGTGATATTAAGTTGCCAAAAAACATCAGTTTTCCCTTCTTATGGTTAAAGATGAGACACATACAGTAAATGCTGATGTAAACCTTTGACGTCCAGTGCTAGTAGTGATTGCTCTCTTGATAATGGTAGATGTCAGTTTCATCAGAAAGAAGTGAGGAACTCTCCAATCTCCAATGCGGGTGTTTTAAAAGCAACAGCCAATGCATTTCAACTTCAAATTTTATTTAAAATTAATTAAGTCATTTAGCAGCTGGACCATTCTATACATGTACGTCTACACATGTCCTGTGTGTTTGCCTGTTGTATACAGTCTTCAATCTATTTATATTAAACACGTAGGATCATATGATTTGTTTCCTATTCCAGAAGGAAATTCATGTAATGAATTTCACTGAGGAAGGAAACCCACATGTGAGCAAGACCATGAGATCCCTGCACACAGATAGGCAGCTGTGGCTGGAGGTAAGTCCAAGGAGGGAAATGGCAGCATATCAAACCAAGGAAAGAGGTGGGGCATCTGTTTTTATGGGTGTTTCTGCACATGCTATTGTCCCCGATCCTTAGTCTTTTGTACAGAAAGGAAATGGAAAGAACATGTGTGTGATGTAGCCGGCGATCAGTATCAGAAAAAGCAGCTTTACACTGCATACTGTATATTCAAGAGTTTTATTGTTGGATATAAACAGATCATTTAAAGGACACGTGTGTGATTTAGCTATGCTCCTGAGCAAGTCGCCTTTGATGAGTCGTATCAAATAACAGATGCTCAGCGTCAGGAAAAAACAGCAGTTTTTTTTTTTTTGAGAAAGTCCAGTCAACCAGTTCCTCAAACACTGAAATCACTCTGCCGATCATGGCATTTAAACCAGCGATCTTCCAATCACCTAGCAGAGGCCCCAAGTCACACACCACCCAGTCTCGCCCAGTGTTATACAGTATACTCAAAGGTTTATTAGCAGATACAAACAGATGTCCTTCCAGAAATCACCAAATACTTAAACCATTCATGAATATAGACAAGTAACTAATAATTCATAATATAAAATTATGAATAATCATATTGGAGCTGAAACATTAGTAATGTAATCCCTTTAGAAACTGTGCTGTAGTTTGCATGCACTACAGTACATTTATTTATCTTTCATATTATTATCTCATATTAGCAATAATTTCAGAGCATTTATCCACCTAGTGCTGTGTGAGGTGTGACATTTGCACTGCAAAGCCAGGAAATGTGTACTCATGACAAACGGCCATAAAGAAAACAGCGCTGCAGGGAAAGCAAATGTTTTACTAGCACTTTAAAGCTCTGCACACCAATCATCTATTAAAAGGCCCCTCTCACGATTCCGACTGTGGATAGCCGCAATGCACGGAATGCGTGGCCCCGGGAACCATAGAAATGCACCAGTGAAATCAGATCTTTTACCTTTTTCATTTTAAACTCATGTGCAGCAAACATTTTTCCATAGCATGCCTGGCATACATTTCCCATGCGGTCACTGCGGACTGAATCAGCAAAGGGCCCAGCTTATTGCTTCTGTCTTTTTAAGCTAACTGATACTGCTTATAAGCATAACACGGTGGAGTAATGCAATTCTGGCATGGTCACATGGGTGTGTTGTGATACAGTACACCATCTCTTTTTGAAAAAATAATGTCAAATAGGGAAAAAGAAAGAAAGAAAGAAAGAAAAAGAATGAAAGAAAGAAAGAAAGAAAGAAAGAAAAAGCCAACAATGGAGGAGAGAAAAAAAAACTGTGGTCGGGGGCAAAGCCAAAGTCCATCAATAGTCAATTCTCCACGCCAGCCTGGCAAAGTGTTCTGTGGAGGGATAAGTATCAGGTCCCTTCCTGTGAGATTATGTAGCCAAACTGAACTTGCTCGCAGACGTTTTGACTTTCACACTCATTCAATTTGATTCACATTTATGCAAATTGTTTGACCCAGACAACTCTAACAGGGTTGAAATGTGGCAAACTGACTGTTGGAAAGATTGTGTCCTGTGAGGATGCAAAGGGGAAAGTCACTAACCTGTTCTGTACAACCACCCATTCTGCTGCTAATATTTGTTGCAGGAGATTGTGTGACTGTGTGCATAATTATGTACCTCTGTAAGCGATGGGTGTGACTTAATTAGACAATTCCTCTAATTAATACGAGCGCCCACATACTTTTGACCACATGTCACTACATTGCAAATACAGATCCTACAGTATTTACACAATTTACAGTAACTTGTGACTTTAGTTTCATTTTTATTTCACAAATTTTTAAAACATAATGCATGTCCATATCTTCCAATCACTTTCCCAGTACAGGAGAGCATGAAACCTAAGCAGGAAGGATCGAGCCTAGTGTATTAGATTTCCTGACCCAGATACCACAGGATGCTCACACACTATGGGTAACTCACAGATGCTGGTCACATGACTACATCTCTGCATTGCATATGAAAGCCCACATACTATGATCAATGCCCTCTTTTTCTACAATATACAGGAGCTGATCTCTTAACACAACCTTCACGTCATGCATGCACATCAAACGAAACGGAAAATGACACCATGCCGTTCATTGTTACACTCTGTTCCGCGATTCCCTGCCCTGTCCCACGCTGTCTAACCGTGTCCCATCTCGTCTTACCGCTTCGGCCTTGCCCAGACTTCGTAGTTCAGTTTTATACTGTTCTGTCACATACCTCACGCGCTAGCAGCTAATATTACAATACAAGTTTTAACATTTAAAAAGGCAAAAGCCATAGTATCCAAAGGAAACACATGAGTCACGTACAATACAATCAAAGATCTGAGGTCCCAACCCAGTGAGGTACAGCACTAAAGCACGTCCCGGTCCACTGACTGGTGAGGCATTTAAATTAAATTACAAGGAAATACGTCTTTTAAAACTGGGCATAATGCTGGAAATGTGTTATCCCACTATTTTTTATAACCGTCAATCTAATGTGAAGTCACAGTGAGCCTTGAGTCTGTTCCAGAAATCTTAGTACACAATGCAGGAGACTCTACAACCTTGTAGAAGTACACAACCTAGTATGGTCTGAAGGAACAGTACTCTCACTGTTCTACTGATAATTATGCACCATTACCACTGATAGTAAAATACCAGATTAAGGCAGGACAATACATGATTTAAGACCTGTCATATGATTATAATTATCTGTTAACAGCAATCTGTTGGCAGTACTGATTTGTCTCCGTAAGTGGGATCTTAGTAGCTCTTTTGGAGATTATTGCTTTATATTTACATAAATTACATTTAAGAAAGGTCCTTTCTAAGACCTAACACTTCATGAAAAAAAAAACAGAACTGAAAAATCCCTCTGTCAGCTAAAGTGACACTTTCTGTAACGCTCCCAGCATTACGCCTTTCAGAAATCAGCATCATAAGCAATAGGTCATCACAACTCCAGGCAAGCATTCACAAAGGCACCACTGACAGATGAGACAGATAAAGCATAGTGTTCGTAGTGTTTAAATGACTGTACTAAACCTCAGACCTCATTTCATTAATAACTTTATATAAATAAATATACATTCAAGACACTTCAGAATCCTTCTTGCTCATTAAGTGCATATTTAAACAATGGGCACTAAATGTTAGCCTGAAACAAAACTGCTTCTGTCCCACTCGTTACAAAGAATACATGCTTTCCTGCTCCTCTACTTTACCTGAATATTTCACCGGTCAGATTTTGTCGGCACTCCATCCTGTCCGTGTAAGGTGTTTACTTGTCTCCCGTCTAACCGAACTAAATGGCCTGCTGCCCAGCTGAATCGAGGAAGTCAGGTGCCCAGCTGACAGCGTATCCCAAGGTGCTTTGCACGCATTCTTCGTTGGCATGGCAACAACAGGCTAAACATTCTCAGCTGCTGCTGCTATTCGCCCATGTCTTCCCTGTCGTTGGAAGTTTACTCCCATTTCCTGAACATTTTTAATGCTTTCTAAATGAATATACTCGCCTAACGTGACACCTAAAAGCCAAGTATAGTTCCCTGCATGCAGACTCACTTCCCCTTTTCACTTCACACTTGGTCAGACATTAAACAACAATAAAAAAGTAAGAAAAGTAAGAAACACACCAGAGCTAGATAAAGCAAAGCAGAATTGTGTTGTACCTGATTACTCGTATAACACTGAAGTGAAAATATTGGTTACTGGAAATAATGCTGCTTCAAGTATTAATCGTCTCACTTTTTCAACTTACTTACATATTTACTTATATTTTATTGCATTTTTTGTGCATTCTTTACTGCATTGCCTTGACTGTTGTTGGTTTTCTGTCTATGGTGTTCCAGTTCTGGGATTCCCATTTTTCTTGAGGACTAACCACAGACAGAAGGATTCCATACCACCTGCAGCATATGTGTAGTTATGTGCGTTTGCACTCCCCTTTGTCTGCCCCCTAAACCACCACCCACTACCCACATACATTTAGTTCGTTTACATTTCACTTATAGAAACCAACATTTTTTTCCTTCACTTGCTGAAGAAGCCTGCCGGTTTCAGGGTGCATCAGTGGTTCAAACCCCAGCAATGTTTGGTGCATGCATGCGTCCTTTTGGAGTGCTGACTCCTCTGAAGGTGTCTGGAAGTTTTATTTTGCAGACACAAGCGATGGCTTAGAGCAGGGATGGGCAATCTTATCCGTGAAGGGCTGGTGTGTATGCAGGTTTATGAAGTTCCTCCTCCCCTATCTTTCACCAACTCAAAACATATCATTGGCTAATGATACGGTTGCCCCCTCTGTATAAATTATGGGGTCTCATGCCCTCCACCACCTTTAAAAAAATTATAGAATCAGTGCAGTTTCCCCAATATCAGTTTCTAATTTTTTTCTTAGCGTTAACTGAAAATAAGCTGCAGCCAGTGTAGCATGGCAGCGGTGTCCTGCTCACCCCACTTGTAAGAATTCTTCCAGTGTCTGCTTAGCATTTGGCCCAACAGAAAAGCTTGGACTCTGGTTTCCTTCCTCATAACCATTGGGCAACAATCACCTCTCCTCAATTTCCCCCCCAAAAGTCCCCCCAATGCGATAAAAACCTGCTGTTTCCATATTGTGACGATCATTTTTTTGGTCCCCACAGGGGGAAACTCGATTTTAAAAACGAAAAATGTCAAAAGTCTTGCATTTAGTTTGATTACTTATGGTTATAGTTGGGGCTGGGTATGAGTTAAGCTTGTCATAGTTAGTATTAGGATTATGCCCACAAAGATATAGATACCTAGTCTTGGTTGTGTCTGTGTCTGTTCATTAGTGCTATACCACAGACTGGCATCCAGTCAAGGGTGTACCCAGCCTTATGCCATGTGCTTCCCAAAATAGCGTGCAAGTTAACCCTGACTGAGAATAGCTTGGAAAACACTCCTTACCCTCCTCTAATCCAGCATTACTTGTATATTCTCTTCTTTCCCTACTTCCTGTGGTGAGGGGATATCAGAGTTGCAGATCAAACTGTTGGTCACTTCCAAGCTGTATTCAGCATAGCTGCTTAGTTATAATACATCTGCATGCTGCTTGTTGTCTGTGCAATATGCTGTGGCATTTCTGCCATGTACCCTGCTCAGGGTTGTATGGGCCCTGAGCCTATCCTAAGCAGATAACACCCAAGGCAACTGAGAGACACTTAACTGCATGTCTTTGGACTGTTCGAGGCAACGCATGAGACACAAAGAGAACATGCAAACTCCTCACACACTAAGAAGGTGGATTCTGAACCCTCCCCCCCCCCAACCCTTGACTTGTGAAGCAACAGTGCCCCCAACTGAGCCTCTCAGCCATCCTCCACTTACACTTCTTAATAATGACCTCTTGTTATTATTTCGTGATGATGTTACTGACAGTCTTCAAGATTCATGAGTTTGTTACATGCGAGAGAGAGTCAGTTACATTATAGAGTTACATTCAGGGAGTCAGTTACATTGCATAATGAAAATCTCTGCATATGGTTCTGGCCACCAGTAACACAAACACAAATCCAAATGATGAGTGATTCAATAACACAATAACTGCAAGTACAATTATGACAAGACATACATAAACACTGTGCAATGTGAACATATAATGCAAATATTGTCAGTGTTGCACAGGGTTAGCAGAAATCTATTTGCAACATTGTCCATTGTGCATGTGTCTGTGCGTGTGTGTGTGACTAATCAGTCAGACTTATTATGTTGACAGTTTAAAAGAAAGTGCAGAAGTAACAAAGGTTACACCCCTTGGTGGGACTACTGAGCTATGGCTGGCATAAAGCAGTGCATACAGATGTTAAATCATGTGATACCAGTCAGAAGTTTTGACACGCCTGCTATTTTACCTATGCTATTCACCATATAGCTGCAGAACAGGCCTCGGGGCAATGAAATAATACAAATCAAATATTGCAACAACCAAAATAAGTATTCAACAACTCAAACATTTATTACATTTTAAACTCTTCAAACTAGCCTCTGGCTTCAGGGACAGCACTGCAGTCTCTTGGCATTCTTTCAACCAGCTTCTAGAAGTCGCCACCGGGAATGCTGCTCCAACAGGCCTGAAGGAGTTTCCAGAAATTCTGGCCACAAGTTGGCGACCTTGCTTTTACGCTTCAGTCCAACGCATCCCAAACCAGCTCTGTAGGGTTTATGTCAGGGGATTTTGGGCCAAGTAACCTGTCTCGGCACTCCATCTACTCCGATCCTTGTTTACAAGCTAATCCATGCCTAACCTGAAGGTGTGCTTAGGGGCATTGTCTTATTGAAAAACAAATGACAGTCCAACTATGCGGTTACCAGAAAGGATGGCGTGTCATTGCAAAATGCTGTGGTAGACATGGTGGTTCATATTAGAGACAAACACGCCAGCAACTAACAGAGTTTTTGCTATTTTTTTTTATTTATTGGCCATCATTTCTGAAGGTATTGGCTGATGTTCCTCTTTGCATGTCTGCAAGTTCAGCTTCTCTTACCATATTATGGATTATTGCAAAACAAAATGATTGTGTTCTTACAAATAGGTTTCCTGGTATCCGCTCTACCATGACATAAATGATTTTCTCCGATGAATAGACTAGGAAAGGTGGTTTTCAGGATTAAGGCAGCTAAGGTAGTTCTTACAGATATTACTTATTCCTATACTAGACATATTTTCCTCATTTTTTAAATAGCTTGCAGGTAGAGTAAGCAACAATAATATTCAGTATTCAGTATTGTCACCTCAATGTACAATCCAATGTGTGTGCTAAGAACTATATAGAACACCGGAAGGAAAATTAAAACAGTAAAATGATATTTACCACTATTAATGACCTTAACGTAAAATACAAATTTCTGCCTGAATCACCTATCATGAACCCTATTCCTTGATAATTTGGTATTTGAACACAGTTTAAAGTTCATGATAAAATAAATATTTATATAAATATTTATTTATATTTATATAAAAGAACAAGATGCTGATATTTTTATTGAGTCGTTAAAGCCGCCGTCAACGCTGTTACTGGCTGTATACTTTGTTATACAGAATGTATTATATATATATATATATATATAATACATTCTATATAACAAAGTATACAGCCAGTAACAATAAAAAATATTTATATACACACACACACACACATAATTTGTTATATAGAGTATATTATAGGTAGCACATCCTTAAACTTACTAATGTTCAGCAAACACTCAATTACGCTGGTTAGCGGCATTTTCTATTCATCAGGTATCAGTCCTTTTCCCTTTTAAGCATGTCCCTTCCACCTTGGTGAAGAACTAGTGATAGATCTTATGGGTCTTGGGGGCTGTCAAGGGCAGCCATATGAGCTGGTCTGTTACCCTTATCACTGACATTATCAAGCAACATGCTGCATCTGAACATAATTGCATTTCACATACCACACCTGGCCAGTCACTGCTTCATCTCCACCTGAAGCTGGCCAGGTTTCAACGCATCAGTACCTGGTTCTGTGCTTGAGCAGATAGAGGATAGGCAGTCCTTCCCCCATGACTGGCAAGTACATGCATTCATTTATAGCCTAGAGCTTTACTGTATATGTGCCACACATTTTCTTTCTCATGCACTGGTACAACAGTAGCAATACCTTTTTGCATCAGTATCTTTTTGAAATGCTTTGCAGCTTGTTGCTAATACCACAGGAATTGAACTTATAGTACAGTTTCTAAAGCTGTGCACTACATAACTCTCGGTTTTTAAGCACAGGCAGCCGAAAAAAGACCAAACAACAAAGGCGACATTGGTTATTATGCTGCTGTATCATTGAATCCAGATGCTTCTCGATTCAATTTCATTCAATTTATTTTTATAAAGTGCCTTTCACAACAGAGTTGTCCCAAGCCACTTTGCATGGGTGTGTTGGGATACACTACCATATTTTTATAAAGCATAATGCAAAACAAAACCGAGTAGAACAGAGAGAATAAAAAAAAAATGGTATGAAAGAAAAGAAAAAAGCCAACTGACAACGGAGGAGAGAAACCAAAAACTCCCAAGTAGGGAGAAAAAAGACCTCCAGGGGTCCAAGCAAGTGAAAATCTTGATTCCAAATAGATTTAATCTTTTCAGTCTAATTAAATCTAATTAGCCTTTAAACAGTGTGTCGGTGCTGCGGATCTTTCAAGCTCAGGTAAGCTGAATTGTCCACCACACAAAATACAGCCAACCAATGGCAGGCCAAGGGCTCATTGTTGATGAAGAGGTGGGTGGAGGAGGAAAAGTAACTTTGCAAAGAACACTGATAATATTAGCAGACAGGCCTTGTACCAAGCTATTGCCAGTACAATGGGATAACTCATAGGCACACAGTCACTTTAGGAAGATCATAATCTGTACAGTTGTATCGTCATCTGGGATTTCATTGCAAACCCACCGGTCTCTTGAAGCCTACTGTAGTTGAGCCCTTCAGTTCCCACAATTGTAAATTTTTATTCTTATTGACTACTCAAGAAATACTTTACAGGTATTCTATTAACATAGTATTCCTCCGCTTCCTGGGCTCTCGGTATTACTTGGTGTTGGTACTTACTGGTCCCGCACCCTTAATAATTTGGCTGTGGCAAGAGATCCTTCCCCATTCGCAAGTTCTGCTCTCAGTAGTCATAGTGATGATTCCGTATTCTGGCAGTTAATTAACCAATTGTGCTTCCTACAGGCCTGCTATTTCCCTGCACGCAGCTGAACTGGCCTATGTGACGTGGAATAGAACCCAATAGCACTCCGCAATCACGATTATACATTAGCTAATGTATCGACATATACCCTGAAAGTGTCATATAATTTAAAAATAATACATGAATGATGTCATTTATACAAAAACGCTTAACCCAAAATGCATGAAAGGACGGTAAAAGTAACATTGGAGATGTTTCGCTTTTTTTCTCTCCTCCTACCTCCAGCCTTTCTTTGTTTTTTACTGCTATTCAATGCGGCAAACCGTCCAATTGTTCTAGAAGAGAGGGCCAGTAATGGCCACTGAATTGGTTAATTAATAGGCTCTCGACGAAAGGGCAGGCTCTGAGCTGGGGGGGGGGGGTGGATCCAAGCCATGCTTCTGTCCCCATGGAAGAAGAAGGGGGGCGAGGATTGCGACAGATGCAAGGTTACTGCTCGGCCCCCGGTAATAAATCTCCAGCTTCATTGTGGGTGCATCTCTCAGCAGAGCGAGTGAGGAGGTTACACAGAGCGCTGAGACAAGAGAACATGCTGAGGCACCGGCCCCCTTCTCCACCTCCTGTGTTTCTACATTCACTGGCAATGCTACTATCACTCTACTCATCTACTGTAATCACTCAAGTTCTGGATCCTGAGGTAAGAGAATAGACTAACTGTTCATTAAGGGCTAAGATAACATTGAGATGTTACAGATGCTGAATTGCGTTGGTGCAGTCCTTTATTCGGCTTTTTATTGCCTTGTGTACTGAATACCGCCTTTTAAAACACCTTCTTCCTTTCTGGTGTATTTTTTTTATAATGCTGTTTGACAACTTATGTGTCTTGCATATTTATTCGTCTTTACCGATTCTTTTTATGCATTTAGCTAACACATAAAGGAATCATCGCCTCTTGGTAGAGAAATATTATTTGGAACTACCAAATACTAAAGAAAATAATTCATGTTGTTCAATGTTGTGTAAGGCTGTCATAATATAAGATTACATTTTAATTAAATATTGGGAATTGTGTTTTTGCTTATGAATAAGCAGGTCTGTTGATTACAAAGCCATTTATGTGCTCAAATGAAAAAGATGCAGCGAACAGTACATTAAACCACCATTCAGGTCTTAAAGGCATATATACCGTTCCACACGCTCCACCGCTACAGCACTAATGTTAACATAAGCAGGACGTTCTTTTCACAATAAAAGAAAATTTAATTTGAAACAGTTGTTTTCAATTCAACGATTTTCATAAACTTGACAACGTATGCTTTCTAAAACAATGTATTCTTCATTTCAGTATTTTGATTAGCTTTTATTTGTAATCATATATATGCAGATATAAAAACAACAGTAATAAAACAAACTATAAATCAAGACGGCAAAGTTTGTAATGCAGTCGCAATACGGCATCTAATTAGGTACATCTAGCACCCACTTATATCTTCTGAATCGTTTCAAGGGTTGATGAATTGTGCATTCAGAGAAGCCTGCTGGCACAACATTGCCATACCAAGTTGTTATTGTCTCACGTGTGGCCTTCCTGTCTGGCCATTCTCCGTGGGCCTCTCTCATTAAAAAGGATTGTCTAGCCATTGACCGGATGATATTTGTTCATCATACCATTCAACAAAAAACAAAGGTATAGTGTTATTTGATGTTTCCATAAACAGGAAGTGCTGTAATCAAGCTTTACATTAAAAGGGTACAATTATGTACTTTGTTATGAAGGGTACAATTACATTTCTGGTGGGATTCTCAGGATGTCAACAAAATCCAGCATATCTGGAAGAATTCAGGTTTTCAGTACATATTGACCCATTTTCCCACAACATTTTACGACGAATTAAATTACAAAGTTGGCATTGCACCCTCTGCATTCATCCTAACATACACCACCTGGCTTAATGTCATTCTCCTGCAATACACAATCAAATAATGCCACTATAATGTAGGACAATTGATTATTTTACTGTGGGGATACATTTTCTGTAACAGAACAGATCTAGCTAGCTACTCTCACCACTCTGATTGAGTTATTCTTGGACCACAATTGATGAAGCAATTGAATATCGTGGCCCAGAAGTCACTGGATATGACAGGTTTCTTTTTTTCCATTGTTATCTGCATCTGTGATATCCTTCAAATCAATTCCTCCTGCATGCAACCCAAACTGCCTCTGACACTGTGTATATACTTATACAATACAATACAATAAAATACTACATATTAGTACCGGTCGGCCCATCATCAATAATAATAAAAATAAATCACAGATATTCTGCATTACCCGAATTAAGCCATAATCTGACAGATAATAGTACATTGTACTTACACTGCATAGCAATGCTACAATCAGTTTTGAATTTTCCTTAAATATTTATGAATGAGAATTAATGATTATGATTAATGATTTATCTATTCATCTTCCAACCATTTATAAGAGGGTCATGGGGAAAAAATCTATATAGATTGTAGATATAGATAGATTGAATATTATTTATAATAAAAAAAAAATTTCATATACCTACTCTAGCTAATAGAATATTGATATTATTTTATACATTATTTTCATATATTTTTATATGTATTATTTTTAACAGCTGACATTATTTTGCTTTTTCCTTCCAGTTTTTTACAACACGGCCAACGAGGAAGAAGACGGAGCCCGTGACATCAGAGACTGTTGTGTTTTGGGGTCTGCGTTTGTGGCAAGTCATTGGTGTCTTTTCAATATTCGTACTTTCAATCAGTAAGTGCTTTTTCTAACAAACAATCACAATTTTTTCAATGGCAGAATGATGCAGGGGATAGTACTGTTACCTCACACTTCCAGGTTGGGAGGTCTCTTAGTGGGGTTTGCATATTCTCCCTGTGTTGTGTGGGCATCATCCAGGTACTTAAGTGCAGACGTGCACCATGCATTATTCTGCCCTCTAGTGGATGAGCAGTTGAAAATGGGATGGATGTTGTTCAGGTAAGGGGTACGTGCTGATGTTCAGATGGAGCTGAACAGCGTGAAGTTTTTCCGGTGGCTCGAGTGCCAATCCTGCCACCAACCCCCAAATATTTCCCTGAAGTTGGAGGATGTTGTTCAGGGAGGTTCACTTATTTCCATTATTAGATTAGACAATTTAAACATAATCATATTATTATTATTTTAGTTTATTAAAAGCTGGTAAGCATTTTCATTGGCAAGGCATGCAACTGTATTATGATATAAGAAGAATGGCTGTCAGTGGTTCAGTAGACAGCATGGCTGTCCACATCCCCAAGGTCAATCTCAATCAACGTGACTGTGACTGCATGATCCAATAGTGACCCAAAGACACCTCAGACAGTGTGAGAATTAAGTGAAGATGGAAAATGAAGAGTGACTCAAACTAATGATTTGGCCTTCCAGTTTGCAGATATTGATCCGATAGAACTTAAATGGGCTAAAGAGGCCAGACGAGTCAAAGCATGGTGACCCATAAGCGACCTACAACTCCACAGGAGAAACGTGTGACTTTCTGCTGAAACACATTAGCCGAAGGCCTCATGTTTGCGAAACTGTTATCAGGCCAACTGCTGCCTGTTTTGTCAATAAACAGCAGAATATCCTTGGTGGTTATCCTTGGTGGTTTTGTTAGCTTTTAATACTAAAAGAATTTTCCCAGCCGCAGAATTGTGGTACAATATTTGTTATTGTCTTATTGTAATTGCTATTGTCTCTGCTGCTCTTATATGTACTGCCGTAACGAAGCAAATTTCCCACTTGTGGGACTAATAAAGGATTATCTTATCTTATCTTATCTTACTGACACCAAAACAAGCTCTGACCGACCAGCAGAAATGGTTATATTCTTCGAATGACATGGACAAATCTTTACGTGAATAGCATACCAATACTTAATAATAATAATAATAATAATAATAATAATAAAAATATGTTTTATTTATATAGCGCCTTTCAAACACCCAAGGACACTTCACAATCATAAAAAAAAATGCTTAAATGTTAAAAAATGCTCTTCAGATTGAAAGTGTTTGAGGTTTCCCATACTTTTTTCAAATATGGCTCAATCAATCTTACCAGCTCAAAATGAGACACACCACAAACATATCTGCATCGCAATATGCCCACAAGACTAATTATGGAAATATAATATATATGTATATAACTCTTATAACTTGGTCTAACTAAGTTTATGTCGTTGCTTAAGCTTCTGTATGTTTCTGTTTTTCTTCACTAAGTAATAACACTGTGCTGCATCTTCAAGTGTCGCATACCAAGGACCAAAAAGGAGATTGAGGCCCGACATGCCAAGCGGCAGGCAGCGAAGAAATATGCCAACACTCTAGAATCCGTGCCACCTCTCAGCGAGGTCACTGAGGCTCCAGGCGGTAACTAATATGCTTTATAATTTATCTCTACTAAAAACCATATTTCTATATTTGATATGAAGAATGGATTTATTGTGATTGTCATTCTGTATTCCGAATAAACTGAAACAGGATGTCATCGTGCCATGAAATTATATTCTCATTACATTACATTAAATGTACAAACATGGCTGTAATGTAATTACGCAATTAAACATGCAATGCACCAGTTTATCATTTAAAACTACTTGTAGTGTATTTTTAAATGTTAGAGTATTTAAGAGCACTAGAAAAGGCACCCTGGAATTCTTTGCTCTTCCCCTGAGACTGACCCTCTCTTTTACCTGCTGGTCCAAGGTACAGTGGACAGTAGCCCACTGCAGACAGTCTCCGGAGATGTGCAGGCCCGCAGCGGCAACCAGCTCCCTGTAGTTAGAGAGGAAGAAGAAGCAATTCCCGCCAGCTAAGACGAAGCGCAAAGCCCTGTGCTCTGCTGCCACTGTAGTGACCCTCCTCTCGAGCAAGCCTGCTGGAGTCTTTTACGAAGGGCTGTCTGTACACATAAGCATAAAATAAAAATAAAGTTTACTCATGATAATATGCTGAAAAACTACTATTTATATAAAGCAGTATCTTAAATTTTACATCTGTGAATAAACTAGGAGTACAGAAGTGAAGAAGAAATGGGATTATACCACCAGTTTAAATTAAGATACATTGTACCCTATGTATTTGCTTGTACGGCTTGTATTTTCTTTCGTGATTTTTTAAAATAAAACAGTTTGTTCTCCCAGTATGATTATTTTACTGACTTTTGCCTTGAGTGTCATGCTTTGCTGCTCCTGCTTACCTCTGTCTCGGCCAAGCTGTCTGTTTAAAAGCACAGAAAATGGAAGAATACGCAAGTATTAAATTTGCTGCAATCATCCACTGCACACGTGTGACATTCTTTCCTGGTTATATGATAAAGGCATATACAATACAGAGCCCGTGCGCGGATTTAGCTGCAGACATTCAAATGTACGGACCATTCACTGATTTTAGCAAAGAAATTGGCAGGACAAATGACAACAGCACCAGTCAGGAATACGTAAGGGTTTGAAAATAATAAAGAGCGTCTAGCTTTCATTTTAAGGATGCGGGCAAAGAAGCTTGCCTTGGTTATTTCGGGATGCTGTCATAAATAGAGAAGAAAAATTATGCCTTGCAACCCACGGTAGACAGTATAATCACGTGCTGTCAACCACAGCCGGGTTTCACCCAGTGAGATAAGGGCATTGGTCTCATCCTCCCCAAAGCTATTCTTTATTCTTTTTTTTTTATTATTTTACACTACGACACACGAACACAGATTTATCAACGTCAAAGCTGCGCTGATGGAAAAACTAACCAATCACAGCCTTTGTTTCTGTTCGGGCAGAGATGTAGACCAATGAAATGGGCCATGAGGTTTCGTGGGCGGGCTCTGTCGGGAAGCATTATTTCCATGGAAACGACGATGGCGGGTCGTAAAGGCGACGCCATGGGACACCCCAGGACCTGGGAAGCGTTTTACTGAGGAAAGGCGGGACATCCTACCTTTTCTGCCGACCACTGACGGAGGGGGGTTTAGTGAAGTCTCTATCTAAGCTCACTATTTATTCTTCATTTCAGTATTTTAATTGGTTTTTTAAAATGACCAAAGTCGTGGAGGAAGTGTCTGCATCCTTAGTAAGAGAATATCTCAGCCGGAAGGTAACAACTTTTAACTAGTCTCTTACGGTGTGTGAAATAAAGGTTAACTAACTGCTCTCTTAACCGGGGAACACTTAGCTCTTGGTAATACGAAAAAAGGCTATATGCAGGCCATGTCACCGTCGGTTAACAGCATGCCCGAAACGGCAGAAAACGATGCTGGTCAGCTTTTCATCTGGCATATGCATGGAAATAGACAAATTTAATATGTATTTATTTATCTTGTATGGGCTTGGACAAGCATGCAGAACTCATGTTAATGCAATTACTGTCTGCGAGTGTCTGAGAAAGATATTTTAAGGTATCTTTAGAATAGGTGTTATTATTATTATTATTATTATTATTATTTTATTATTAATATTTATTTTACCTGGTTGACACAAAAAAGGAAATTTTCTAAATGGTGAAGGATACATGATGTTTTTGAAGGGTCTTAAGCGGACCCTAACCTGCATGGATGAAGAACTTCCCCGGGCCGCTTCCAGCATAAATAACAGGGCGGATCTTCGCCACATTCTACACCTTGAAGCCCTTTATAAGAAGAATAAGGTAATAACAACAGCTGGATAGTGATAAAGTATATTGATCTGTGAGCAGATTCAGATAATCTTGTCATTATATTGTTATCCGGATGTACTGAATGTTTCAGTGGTGAAAAAAAAAAACATTTGACTTCTGAATTTTAAATTGGCAGAACCATTATTTGATGCCTTATTCTTTTTTTGATTCAGTTACAGGAATTTCCTCTAAAATCAATGTTGGAAATTATTGTGAAAGAACATATGAATAATAATGGAGATAATTCAGTGAATTGCTGCAGTGATGAACAGGTGTTTTTGAAAAAACTTAATCCTGCTGTGATGTCAAACAGCAAAGTGAAAGACGCTTCTGGTGATGAAAAAGACAAACAGAGAACAGGGTAAGATAAAAATAAAGATAAAATGGCATCATTACTCTGGTGAAAGGACATTGCTTATATTGTGTACAATGTATTATATGATTTATAAGCAAAAGATGCACAATAGAATAATTGTTTCACTTATGTTGTCCATCATCATATATAGTTTAAACATTTTAATTGTATTAATACTGTGTGAATTTGTAGAGATATTTTAATCAGTTCATGTTTTTTTTCCCCTGATAAAAAGGTCAGCATGTTATTTGAATTGGTGCTGATTGTTTTTCGTCCTTTTCGTATTGCTTAGGGAGAATCCTAATTTCCCACAGCATAAAGGACTTTTAACGCTAACGTCTGAGACTTGCCAAGAAAATCTTTCTCTGAGTTTCACATCTGAAAGCGACCAAACACACGACCCAGTGCCGTTCACTCAAGAAAGCTGCTACAGTAGCTGTAAGACCGCACCGTACTTAAAGAACGACACCACAGACGTGCGTAAAAGCAGGACCAGCCGCAGCATGCGAGGGATGATGGCAGGCCCGACTGCCAGCTACGCACAGGTAAGCGGCGTGAACACTTCGGAATATAAAACTCTGTTTGTCCATGTTATTTAAACTCGTACGTTTTTGCCCCCCCCCCCCCCCCCATTAGGAATGTCACAAAAAAAGAGAGACTCGCAAGATTTGCGGTTCCAGTGTTCCTGGGACAAAAGATGAAGGCAGAAGATCTGATATAATGATGCTGAGTGCTCAGTCAGATGGTACAGAAAGGAGGGAGAATTTAGGCCAGCTAGCTTTGGGAGCAGAACGTCGAAAACAAGAGAGCCTTCAAGAAAACTTAAAGCCTCCCGTTCTCCCGGGTGACACCACGGACACCAGTGGCAGTTTTTTGGAGAAGATGAAGATGGATGACAAAATCGGGGACAGAAGAGACAGACCAAAAGCGAAGAGACGCCAGGATAAGAAGTGAGTCTCCAGTATATTTAATGTTGCAGGATAGTTGATTAAAATTTTTTTCTTCTGTTTTGAACTTTAATTTGAACAGAATTCCTTAAATGGTTAAAAATTTTGTGGGAGAACCAACATAACTTACAAAATAACATTTTTAGGAAACTAAATTTGAATAGTTTTTTATCATTACTTGAAGATAGACTAGGCTAAATAAAGCATGTAGTATTCTGCAATGAAATCTTTTCTCTTTTCTTTTACCAGTCTCATGGCGGTCAGTCTTCACCTCCAAGCTGATATAACACTGGGTATTCGATGCATTTTTTTAAGTTATCCTTGTGAATAGCTATACACAGATAATTTTAGGATAATTCCTATATGCCATCACTAGTCAGACCTATTCATACCTTGACACAAGTGTAATATTTTCTGTATTGTCAATTTCCTAATAAGGCAAATGAACAAGAAAATGAATCCTCATCCTGCTGCCCGTGTAGAAAGCAAATTGAGTTATGTCTCTAAAGGATGTTTTTATCTTAAATACTAAAATATCATGTCATATTACTGTCCCATATCCTGTGCTTTTGCAGATGACTTTAATTACGAAGAAGAAGACCTTCACAATCTCTCCATTGGACCTGTCGTTTCTCCTGGTCCTTGCACAAAGGCTGACTTACATCCCATTGATCAGAAGATGGCTATCGTAAGTGCTGTGATTATACATTTTCAATGGATAATTTAAATGACCTTTCGCTTATAGAGCATGCATGTGTTTATAAATGCGGGTGCATTTTTCTGTTGCTCCACTGCAGACCTTAAAGGAGCTTCTTTTTGGTTCCAAGATGAGCTGTTTTAATGAAGAATGGAAAGCTCAGAGTTTCACATTTTCAGATCTACCTGATCTGCGATACGGGATTGTACAGAAAAAAGTGAGTCATTCATTTCGGAATGTTGTCTTTTTAAAGTTCACTTTTCATTGTTTTCACCCATGTTTGTGCTGATTATGATGATTTTTTTCCTCAGTGTGAACTAGTGGAATTGCAACAGATGTTTAAGCATAATTAATGCAAGCCTAACCCAGAGCTCGAGTTAATGGGCAAAGAGTTATCCATCTTAATTTTTAAGATTTCTGACCATTCTCTCTAAATACAGTTCAATGATATGTCTTGTCTTTTAGGAAATATTTTTTATTAGTTAATGTCAATTTTTTTCTTCTAAACACCAATTAAAAATCTATCTTATAAAGAATGATATATTAATGCATAGTGACTAAGGTTAATACAGTTCAATTATATGTCTTGTCTTTTAGGAAATAATTTTTATTAGTTAATGTTTATTTTTTTCTTCTAGATGATACAGATGATATATTAATGCATAGTGCCTAATTCTAAAATAAAAAAGTAAATAAATGCATCCTGTAATTATAGTTTTTTTCCTGTAAATGTCAAATTTAGAGTTTTTAGCATATGTTAAGCATAACACAACTTGTAGAAAGGTCTACTCTTTCCTTGGAATAGTGACCAAAATATGTCCAGTTGGGAAAAAAACATTGCCTGTAATGATGAATCCTGACCTGTTGTTGTCTGCTTATGGGAGGAACAGGGTATGGAGAAAGCCATATGTAATACTGGTCAGCATTGCAGGCTGGTGTGGCATGTTTTCATGACACACATCAGAATTGCAACACTTAAATGTCACTGGATATGTGAATATCATTCGCTACTCTTCATGCCAACTGTGCACCCGTCAGGATTTTTTCAGCAGGATAATGGCTGATGCTTCACAAATAAAAATCAGCCTAGGGGTCCAAAACCAGCCAGCTTAGTAAATCCTCAGAAGTCATTGGAAATGCCATGGACTACTCGGCTCAGTCCCCGATATGGGTGTTATAAGGGCAAAAATTGATGTAGTGCGCCCCCTAATGTTCCATACAGTCATGGCCATGCCCATTCTGTGTTCTTATTTTCTGCTGGAATTGAATGCAAGTCTAGCATGTTCATAGTATACCGTGTGTGTGTGTGTATATTACATCTATTACATAAATACTTATATATGTGTATGTGTGTGTGTGTATATTGTGTGTGTGTATACACACACATATACATATACATATATAGTACTATATATAATATTTTTTGTATATTTTGTATATTTAATTATTATTTTTATTTTATTATTAATGATTTAATCATGAATACTGCAGAATACACACTTAAAGGTAGAATCCATCAACATTAGATATTAGTATATTGTTTCCCAAGCTTACTGCTGTTTAAAAGCGAGCATTTCAGCAGTATCCTGGTGCAGAATTTTGACAGTTTGAATTTTTCTGTCTGTACTTAATTGGATTTGCAGCTTTGTGTTCAGAGTATCCCTGGGACCCTGACCATGATAAGCAGCTGTAAGATGGATGGGTGAATGTAATATTTATTTTGAATCATTTATGGTGCGTAGGGAGTACACCCTCTTTTTTCCCTAATATATTCATCCATAATAGGTCACCCTACAGCTCATATGCAGCCTATAGCTGTAGCAGCTGAGAATATATTCTGTCACTAATATAAATATTCTAGTCTGTATTAATTATGCCAGCCCAATCTGTATATTGTTAGTATATATGCTTAGCGTAGTACAGCAGTTGTTCAACGGTGGGTAAAATTCTAAATTATTTTATTTATAATTTTAGGATTCACTTTCACCAACCTTTATGAATGGGTTCGAAGGAGCTGACCTTTTGAAAGGGTTTACCATACCCTAGTAACACACAGTATTTACACTGGGGTGCTGCGTATGTAGCCATAATTAATCACTGTGTGCGCAAGCATTCAAACGACGAGCTGCCAAACATGTTTAGATGCCACAACAGTCTTCCACCGTTTTACTGGAAGTGGTGAGGAACCTTAAGTGCACCCATGCTTCTCAGCACCTTCACCACTAGCTATCTCGAATTACGTCAGAAAAGGCACCATGATAATGTAGAGAGGAATGCTTGTCTTTTCTAATTGATTTATACGCAGGTTGGTATTTAAGCAGGTCCGCATATTGCTGGAAGTCCTGCGATTCAGTGAAGGAAAGCTTCCAGTGTGCCCCTTTCTTTTCCAGGGTGGTCCTTGTGGAGTGCTGGCCTCCGTTCAGGCCTGTGTCCTGCAGAAGCTTTTGTTTGGGAACGCGAACAATGACTTGGGCTATCAGTAAGTGTGCGGGTCTCCAGGCAGCAGTCTTCTGTGTTTTTCCTCAATTCGTTGCTTTTCAATGAGAATGTACCCCAGTCCAAGTGTAGAACATTTGCCTCATGTAAACAGTTGTGATGTCTTAGTCCATTACCAAAAAAAAAAGTAGCAGTCCTGGCCCTTAAAGCCAAGATCCGTATTTGAATAATCGTGTCATGCTAGGAATGCGAAGGTGAAATGGGGCTGAAATATGTAAATGTACTAATTGGACATCAACAGGAGGCTACATCCTTCCGGTGCTGCCCGTACCAAGAGTCTCCTTCTGGCTATAGCTGAAATCCTGTGGAGAGCAGGAGGAAGGGAAGGAGCAACTGTTGCAATGTATGTGGCATGAACATGCACTTTGCCAGGAAGACAATAAAAGCAATGCTCTGCGCTGTATGGTGCTACTGAACCATGCGCGACTTACAATTAAATGGAATTAATACCTTTTGCATAGAAAATTACCAATAATATAAGACGTTGTAATACACTGGAGCGATATATGAATTTTAGTATAATTTCATTTCATAAAGTTACTCTTAGTCCTATTAGTATGGGCTTCCTTTTAGTAAGCACTAGTATGTTTTTGGAAAAAAAAAAACATCCTATTCACCATTTTTAAGTATATTCGTCTTAAATGTAACCCATAATTTCTTCAGCTAGTATAACAAATATGTTAACTAGAATATGATTTTCGCCTCATTAAAGTGATTAACGTGTGCTTCTCCCCAATACAGATGTTCAGGAAGAAAGCAGTTCAATCCCACCGGAAAGTATAAATCTGACGGTATTTTGGAAATGGTAGCGTAATTAAGCCTTTCATGTAGATGTGTTTTCGCAGATTCCTCCAGCCGGTTACCTAAGGAACACCTTCCATTCATTTATGCCTGTTGAATCTGTTTGTTTGACTTTCACGCAGTGTGGATAAAAGTAAACCATGCTTGGCTAGTTACACAAATTAAATGTATAATATATATTTTGTGCATATCAATGACTGTCAGTCTGTTAAATAAAAGTTTGCCTTTACTATGAACTAAGATAATATCTTAGAATTTTCACAGGGTGTTAAACTAGTAAATGCATATTTTGCCTATTAATAACCATTCTATGCAAAATCTAATAATAAATTAATGGCCTTCCAGTTCCATTCCATTGATTGGTGTAAAGGTAGAGATCACTTAGAGACATGCAGCCATCTGTATCGTAATCATCTATCAACTATCAAGAGATAAGCTTCTCCGCTGTTCTGATGCAAGTCCTCGGAGTTATAGTTCTTTAGAGCGTCACTAAATATTTGCCATAAGTGAGCTTTCATCTGCAGGTACATCTAACAGTGTTAGGATAAACTGCAAAGAAACACCAAGTGGAACTTTGTACTCTGCTGTCATATGTTGTTTTTTGACGATTCTTTAAAGCTTGTCTCTTATTTTCCTTTAGATTACATGTATTAATGTAAACAGTTTTGGGGACTTAAAATTAATCCTGGATCAGCACATGCAACAGGTGAAGTACAAAGGAAAACATATTTTTACTAATATTTGTCTTATAAATTCTGTTTTTTTTTTCAGTAATAATAATTATAATATTTTTAGGAAGCTGAATTTTATGATAAACTACTGACAGGAACAATTAGATTTTATTTGTGAATCTCTGTGGCTATTGTTTAGCAATAATAGTGTTATCTGCATTTTTAAATAACTATATGACTGAAAAATGCAAACTGGTTTTCTTTCAGTTCGAGTCTGGCCCATATGGATGCATTATGCTTACTGTGTCAGCCATTCTTTCCAGATCTGTGGAAATGTAAGTATAATATTTTAAGAGAGTTGAGATTTGCCAGAATAACACCTTTTTGGATACTTATAGGGGGCAGCACAGCGACTCAGCGGGTGGTGCTGTTGCCTCACACCCCACACGGTTGGGAGTTTGCATCCTGTTATATATTGTAAGCACCTATGAATAGAAACAGTGGAAAGAAAATTATGTTAATGTGTGCAAACCAAACGGCTTCTGATCCCTCAGCTTTTCTGCTAGCCTATAAAGAAGCTATCCCTGATTTTCTATCACCTAAACATTGTGTATTATAAAATGATCCCATATCCATGTTTTTTGAATAGTATATACAATATACAGAGCTACAGAGCTGGTCAGGAAATCATCAGTGCTTGTTTATTTTACCTTTGCTGAACACACACTTTCCTGGCCTGGCTTTTGTGTATTGTTTTGTTTTTAGGGTCAGAGCAGATTTTGACATGCCGACCAACACCCTTATCGGCGCTCATGGCTACTGCACACAGGTTTGTGTTGATGTAAACACTTGTAGCCCTAGTGGTCAACAGGAAGAAGTCTATCTAATAGGCTTTTCAAATGTTCAGACTATCACAGGAAATATTCAGACTGTTGTATATACATATGCCTGTAGACAGAAGTGAATTTGGGGTGGGGGACAGATTTCGAGGGGGGGTTCTTGATTTTCCTATCTGGCCGCTTGTCTGGTCGGGAGCAAAATATTATGGGAGGGGTTCAGAGCCATAATTTAACTGGCTGCGTGCCTACATATGCGTACATTGTTTGGGTTCTTTTATAAAGACAACTTTAAGATTTCAAATTGTAATTTGATTTAAAATGTATAAGTCGTTGTTTTATTTAGGCCAGTATGGTGGCTTAGTGATCAGCACTGTTGCAACACAGTTGTGGATTAGAATTCTCCTCAGAGCTATGCAGGTGTGGCATGTTCACGCACCTCCAGGTACTTGGTTTTCCTTCCCATAGTCCAAACCATAGTTTTGTCAGCTTGAAAATCTGCTACATCAATTCAAAACCCTCATTGTGGTTAGAAGTTAGAAGGAAACTGATTTAAAACTGATAAAGCATAAAATTGATGTACCTGTCCTGTCATTATTACTTTGATATTTGATATTACTTTGCGACTCAGTTAGACTTTCAGATGATTTGAGTCTGAGATGTACTCTGGACAGGCTGCCAGTCCATTGCTGGTTACATACAGATGCACATAACACATAAGTAATTTAGAGATGCTAATTAGCATAATTGCATGTCATTGGGCAGTGGGAGGAACACACAGCAAGGCAACAATTCTCAGCTTAAGAGGGATTTGAACCCCCACCCTGGAGATGTGCCACCATGACAGACATTCTCTGTAAATCTTATCAGAAAGACACATTTTTGTCATATGAGCTCTGTCATTTCTTAAAATATCAATACATCGATTTTTTTTTTTTTACTATTTATTTTGTAATTATCTTCTTTTTAATGATTATAAGAGTCTGAACAATGCATTATTGAATTCTCTTTTGGCATGAAGAACACAGACCAATGTTTTTACTTTTTGTGTTTGTTCTCACAGGAGCTTGTCAATCTCTTGCTTTGTGGACAAGCTGTTTCTAATGTTTTCGATGACAATTTCGAGCTTGACTCCGGTAATGGAAACATGACCATCCTGAAAGGAATCAAAGAATGTTGTGACACTGGGTTTCTGTCTTTGTTCGAGCATTATAACATCTGCAAGGTACGTGGTGCTCAGAGTGCCAATGCCAACACAGGATTTGTAGCAGTGCTACTATAGACGTGTACAGCTTCCATTTCTGTTTAGCTGGCCATTCTTTAGCTGATATAGAATATTGTCTTCAATTGGCAGATGTACGGATATTATATATCAATGTAAAACCACATGCATATCAATAATGCTATTCAAGATAGCACATAGTATGTAGGATGGCAAAATTCTTGGCTTAGGTCCCATGATGCACATAATGTGGTATCAGATATATGCAGGTGACATTAAGTGAGAGTTTCTAAGTTTATATAATTGATTCCTATTGTATAAAGTGTGGTGACCCATTCAATGTAAAAATCAATCATCACTAACATCCTGAGATGAAACTGAGCTGTTAATGACTGTCTTATTGAATCACCCGTAATCTATGTTCATATAACAGTTACATGTCTTTAAAATGGTCATATTTAAACATCTCAAAGGTTGTTATTGTTAGAGTATATGACATTAAATTTCAGGTTGGCATTCGGGTTTGTTCTGAGCCGTCGATGACCTGCAAAGCCAAAAGTTTATAAAGGCAGTGTATTCTGCTGGTTGAATATACTTATGTTATGCAGCCTTTGTAAGCATGAAGCTCCACATATTGGTAAATACAAGTCAATAAAATAGCAAAAAAAATTGGCCAGGGAAATAAATGGACAAAATGCTCTTTTGCTTGACAGTAGTATGTAGAAATGTTAAATCACATGGCATACATGCTATTAAATGTTTTATAATGGAATGTGCTGCTTGCCAGCTTGACCACCAGATAAATCATTTCTCCAGGTTGGGACTTACCTGAAGGCTCCCAGATTCCCTATCTGGGTAGTATGCAGTGAAAGCCACTTCAGTGTGCTTTTCTGTACACGGAAGGAACTGATGACTGACTCAACTGTGGAGCGGAAGTTTGATCTATACTACTATGATGGCTTAGCCAATCAGCAGGAAGAAATCCGGCTTACTGTCTGTAAGTATGAATTATGCTTTGATACTGAATAACTGCACTGTATTTTGTTTCATACTCATTTTGGGAAGAGACGAGATATGGGACAATAAAATTATAAGAGCAAATATCCAAATCATAAGGGATTCGGGAAGATCATCTGGTCAAAGCAAGTGGTCTCCAAAAAAATGAATAAATAAATTAAGGGGCAAGTCAATTTGACAGTAATTACCAAAATTGGTAGCTACTTATGCAGGTTTTCTCTGTCTTGCATTTGACAAAATGTATGTTTGCAAGACTGAAGACAAGCATATTACTACCATTGTAACTCTTTTCAAAATTAGTGAGAGTTTGTTTTTGCCCAAATGTATGTTTATGATCCAGCCGTAGCAATACATAAGATCTACATTCATTTAATGACTTTAGCTAGTTAGCATGCTGTACTTAATTTTTTCTTATTTTTGAATAAATAGCTTATCCCTTCCGAAGGGTGTGACATTAACAAGACTGTCAATTTTAGTTACAGGTTCACCCACGAGTAGCTCTGAAGATACTGATGTGGATCTAATCCCTCCTCTGGAGCACTGCATTAGGACAAAGTGAGTAAAGCCATTCCTGCTCTGTTATGCTTTTTAATGACCTAACACTGCATTAGGACAAAGTGAGTAAAGCCATTCCTGCTCTGTTATGCTTTTTAATGACCTAACACTGCATTAGGACA
>JAODKN010000001.1:25852216-25874798 GCA_026774425.1 Petrocephalus zakoni
CACTTGTTGGGATTTCAAGGAAAAAGGTTTGTGTGCCACAGCACTGAAAAGACACGTTAATAATAGCCATAACATTCAATTATGTTTTGTAATGATTCAGCTTTTCCAAAGTGCTTAAAAGGCATTGTCTGTTTGGTAAAATGAATATCAGTATAATGGTGCCAAATGTATGTGCTATTGGAATAATTACAGAGCGACTCTCCTTTTCACTGAAGATAATCCTTATCAGACTCACATTCTTCAGGTAAGAACATGAAAATGTCTCATGCATTTTCTTTAAAACTGAGAAAGAGCATTTACTTTGTCTTAGCATGTAGGTTGTCTAATATTGTTGTAGATTGTCTAATATCTGGCAGGGGACAAAATACTGGCAAAACTGCTGGCTCTTATGGACAATGCCTCTCACCCCCTCCAAAAAAGCACTTTAAAAGCTCAAGAGTAACTACAGTAAGACTCATCCAACCCCGCTGCTCAGTGGAACGATGCAGGAAATCATCCTTCTTTAGTGCCATCAGACCGTATAACTCAATTTGTAGTCACTAAACTGGACGAAGTTACGTCTATAGGTTTTTACCTTGTGACTCAGATTTGTCTATATTCTACCTGTATTTTTGCACCTTTGTCTAATTGCAGTATCCTGTTTCAGTGTTCTAATGTTTTTACTGAATTTTACACTTACTTTTTTATTTAATGTACCTGGCTGCTATGACAGCTTAATTTCCCCCCGAATAAAATTGTCTGACGGGGCTCTCGGAACAAATTAATGACGTAAGGCGGGGTATGCCTGTATGTGAAAAAAGGACAATAGAAATTACAGATTAACAGAAGACAATAAGATTAACAGAACAGACTAGATTAACAGAGCACACAAGATTAACAGAGCACACTGTGCAAGACATGTTAAGATAATAAATAACATTAGAAGAGAAGACACAGTCGTTCAATGTTGTAGTGCATTTTAAACCAATAGTGGTATTTGAACCTGGGGGTAAGAAGTCAGGCAAGTGAGAGAGGGAATTGTCCCGTGGTGTGTGAATGTTACCTGGGTGCTGGAATTCCTGAGGGGCTTATTTAGGGGTTCGGATGTTTGCCAGGAAAGAAGCGGTGGCGATGTCATGAGGTACAGCTCGTGATGCGTATGTATCTCCTCTGTGATGGCCGTTTGGTGAAGAGGTGACTACCTGGGTGGGTGGAATCAGCTTTCATCTTCCAGCTTTCCTCTTTGTCCTGGTGGTGAACAGGTCTTCTCAGCTGAGCGGACCACAATTTGTTACCTGGTCTTAGGAAAGCAACAGGAAACCAGATGGCGATTGAGGACGTCACGACAACCTCAGCGATGGCCGGGTAGAGTTCAGTGCGCTTGTCACGTTGAGAGGTGCATAGAAAAAATAAAGCGCTTCAATAGAATGCTTTTAATTTGTGTGTAATTCATCACGGGCCCGGGCGTGTGCGAATTTAATTTTGATATAATCACGGGTGAACGGGCGGGTGTCGTGCCGTACTGTGCGGGTGCAGGTCTCCAAAAGTAGACCCGTGTAGGACTCTTTCCTGATAGCCCACTTCTCTGAAATAGGAGGCCTCATCATTATTGGAAATGAGTCCCACTATGGTTGTGTCATCTGCAGACTTTAAGATTTTGAATTGTGTGAAGGGAAAGGGGAGGGGTGAGAGAATACAGTCCTGGGGGGGATCCTGTGCTGATGACTACAGGGTCAGACTGGTGGTGGCCCAGCCTTACAAACTTCCTATTATTTGTCAGGAAGCTGAGAGATGCTGGTGGATACTGCTAGCTGAGTCAGCCTGCATTGGAAACACGGTGGACCAATATTACAGAAGGCTGAGCTGAAGTCCACAAGCAGGATCCGGACATATTTGTTGGGGGAGAAAGATGTTGGAGAAAGTATTGAAGGGACAGGTTGACTGCATCCTCCACTGAGTGATTCACTGAGTATCACAGTGAGTCTGGAGTCTGTCCCAGCACAGCATATGAGGCTGCCAGTCCATCGCACTGCACATTCTCATACACGCAGCCGCACAGGACGGGCAGCTTAGGGAAGCCAGTTCATCTAACTGCATATTTTTGGGTCATTTGTGGGAACCTATGCTAATGGTTTAGTGGGTAGGTAGCCCTGTGGCCTCACACCAGGCTCTGTGGGCTTGATTCCCAGCCTAACTCTTTATTTGGGTTTCCTTTCTGTCTGAAAACGTTGTTTAGGGGAACTGATGTTATTAAAATGCTCACATTGTGTGAGTCTCTGCCCATCCAGGCTGCCATGGAGACCTGCACTGAACAGGCAGTCACAGAAGATGACTGTAGTGACACTTAACACTGTATTATGGGATGTAGATGTGGAGTTACACCAAATACACCAAATAACAGTGCAATTTCAACTGCAATATATAACATAGGAACTGGAATAGTTTGTCCAGCACAGGTGCCCGACTGGACTGAGATCTGAAGAATTTGGAGGCCAGGTCAACACCTTGAACTCTTTTTCCAAGTTCCTCAAACCATTCCCGAAAATATTTTGCAGTGTGACAGGGCACATTATCCTGCTGAATGAGGCCACTGCCATTGAGGATTACTGTTGTCATGAAGTTGTACTTGGTCTGCAACAATGTTTAGTTAGGTGGTACATATCAAAGTAACATCTACATCAGGCCTGGCCAACCCTGCTCCAGGAGAGCCACAACTGTGCAGAGCTTAAGTGCAGCCTAACTCACCCGATACTGACAACCAGGCCTCAATTAGAGTCAGCTATGTTGAAGCAAAGCTGACTCTAATACTGAGATGCTTATGAAGGGCCTGATTATCAGTATCAGGTGTGTTAAATTAGGGCTGTATGTACATATATAATGATATACAGACAACTTATCTTTGTGTAATTAAAATGGTGACCATTTAAAAACAAAAGACCAGAAAATGCCCTTATTATAGCACACAGTAACCAGTGATCGCTCCCATATTGACTGTGAAAGTAGCAGCTACCACAGAAAATGCCTTAAATGCCAGATAATTGCTGGTGAATCCTGATAATATTTTTTTAATGCACACACACAAAAAAATCTGCTCACATTACTCCTGTCCTCCGTGATGGGTGCCAGGCTCTTCAAGAATCAAAATAAAATTATCCTCATCACCTTCAAAGCCCTTCATGGTTTTGACCCCATCACCTTATCCCAATCCATGCAGGAGTCTCAAACATGTTTGTAATAAATTTAATTAACTTTGGGGTGTCATGCAAAACAATCAAAGACTATCAATTTAATCAATATAAGAAAAGTATTACATAAGTAGTGCCTAGCACAGAAAATTCAGTTAATACAAATACTGTAAATGCTCGCATGGGTTGGGTACAGTCTATCACTGAAGGTAAGCCTTGAAGGTCCTGCTTGAATTAGTTTAACTTTTTGATCCTTAAATCACTCGCTGCAGTAAGTAGATTCCAGAGAATGGCCCATTATTCACGTCAGGCTGCACTCAGGCTACCCTGAAGTATTTGGAAAAGCCATTAGGCAGATAAAATCTTATAAACTCCTTTTTGTCCTGTCAGATCCACTTGGAGCACCATCAGCCACTCAGCATTTCTTGGAGAACCGGCCTCCGTCCTCCTCTCACCACTAGGAATCATTCGTTATCGATGGTGGTTTTTTAAATTATTATTATGTTCCTAGCGTAGGAACTTGTAGACGTCTCAGTAATGATTACTGTTCATATGTTGAATTATCCCAAGAGGAGTAGGTATACAGTGTTTTATACCTATACAAAACCTGGGCCAGGGGTTGTGTGTGCTTTTGTTGGTAGATTATTTCAACCTTTATTTGCAGCCAGGCTTTGGTATAAGGTTAAATGGCTTTTCCCTTAAACCCATCCACTCAGTTGGTCGTGTGATGGGGTCAGTGTTCCGGTCAGCCCTATGAAAACAAAAGTTTGCCTCCTAATGAATTGACACTGTAATCCTACAGTGACATATTGGCCACTATTAGGACAAATAGCCCATTTAAATCTTCCTACTGTCTCAAAATAAAAATAAGTTTTATAACTGGACAGTAAACTTCCCACAGTTTAATGATGATGGCTTCTTCATCTGCTTGAATGTCCCCCTTTGTGTGTTCCCAGGCCACCCCCCCTTCACCCCCATCTTCTATTGAGTCGCTGAGGATCTCATTTGCTGGCTTTAGCAATGGCATTCAGCTGGAATGCAGCCTTTTGTTTGTGGGGGCTGGCCAAGCCACGGATCCCCCCTGCCGTTTGCTCTCCTCACCGGCTATGATTTGCACAGCAGGGCCTGGGGGATGGGGGGCAGCCCCAGTATAATAAAATAAGAATGCGGCCTCTGCCTTTCCTTAAAACAGGGAAAAGTAATGTGTCAAAACAAACAAACAAACAAACAAACAGACAGACAAACGAAAGCAGCTGCTTTTATATTGCGTATTTGGGTTTCTATATATTTTCACACCAATGCACTATGTATTATTATATATGATTTTTGTACTTTACCTTCTTATACTCTTCTCTGGCACTTAATTTCAAATGCAGACAACTTACAATTAAATCAACACTTTAAAGAATCATATCTTAGCTGTTTTGTGTGGGTGGTAATTTTATGAAACATGGATAATTTACCTTTAATAACATCCTTTCTTAAAATAAAAAATGCTTTATACCACTTTCCACAAATGCATATATACAGTGTAGAGGTTTGTGTCGAATTTGTAACATTCATATAGACCATCTACTTTTTCCTAATACAAAATATGTAATTTTGTTGTTATAGTCTGCTTATAAATAGTAAGTTTTCTTTGCTGTACAAGGTAGGTACTTTTTCTGAAGTAGCCTCGGATTGGTGTTTTTTGACAGCCAGTAGCGCAAAGCCTTTCTCTGGTGTCTAGCTGTATTTTGATGGGATTTCTTTAGTAACCCAAGTAAGTGTCTAGTGCATTTACTGTGAAATACACTACTAGCAAAATTACACCAAGACCCATTTGCTTGGAAAATAATAACAAACAAACAAAACTGCACTGTCCACCTTTGTGTGTTTTAGTAAGAAATGTATAGAAGTAACTTGTGTTGTTATGGATGAAATAAACCATTGTTCTCCTTGGGGATTTGCTGCATAGTACTGAGTCAGGCAGACTGCTTTTCAAACAGAGCCACATTCCAAGGCTTTGGCCCTCACCTGCCAGCAGGAGGCAGGAGACACACGCTCCCTTTGTTTGTTAGCACCCTGACTGTGCCTGTGTTGGCGAGTGGGAAGGAGGCAGAGAAACAGTCAAGTCCCCTTTAAAAAAAAAAAAAAAAAAGCAAAAAGCATATTGGGAAATCTCAAATTAGATTCAATTAGTTCTCTGTTAAATGGCATACTGTGCACATACTGTAAAATCAGGTGATATTAATCTTTATAGAAGTGGTTTAAATGAATAAAGTAAAAATTGTGTGCTGGTATGTATTTAGTGGTGCATCCTTTAGTCAAACTAAGATAGTTTTTTTGGTTTCTTGTCTTGGTCTTGCCTTGTCATTGTCTTATTATGAAGACTAACCACGTAATGGTGAAGTCAGTAGTGGAATACAGTGGTCATTGCCAGCCTAACCCTTCACTGCCTGGGGGCCGGTAATTAATTGAGTAAGTAATTAATTTATAATTTTAATTTATATGTACTGTCTCCAAGCCCCTCTCTTGTGCAGATTGGCACATTTCGTTGATAAAGGGAAATGAAATGCACAAACATTGAAGCCAGTAACATGTTTGTAGGTTGCAGCTGTGAAGGCTTTGCATGCAACTCAGTTGTACTTAGTGTTTTTTTTTTGAATGGCCGTAATAAACAGCGGCTTTCAAATGGGAGACCCTCCTTTGCCCAGTGGCTTTCTGCCTTACATTGTCTGCCTGACAGATGCACGGATCGAGGAATTACTATAACAGAGGAGTGGAGGTGGCAACCTTTCTCTCTCCCAGACGATGCTATGCTCTTTTTCAGTACATGAAATTACTGTGGCTTCGACTTTAGCTGCGCCTCAACTGTCGCTCACGGATGACCTGGCATTTTCTCACACTGATCCCTTCTGTGAAGGAGGGGTGTCCAGGTCTGAGGCAGCAAAGCCTCCCCAGATCATCACCACATCAGCATGAAGCTGCTGTTGTGGAATGCTCTCTTGGCTTGTCACCCAAAAACCTTCACTCTAGACTCATCTAATCAAAGAACATTCTTCCTAATATCATCCATGCACTTCTTGACAAACACAAGACTAGCATCCATCTTCTCCTTATTGAGCAGTGATTTATATCCTGCTGCTCTATGTATTTGTTCAGTATCACCCTGATTTTGGAGTCATGAAGACTCACTGTAATTGAGTTAAAAGACAATGGACTCACTACCATTTCAAATTTGCACACATTCTAGTTTGTGAGACTGCAGAGGCTTAGAAATTGCTTTGTAACCCTTTCCAGACATATACGACCTTGTTGAAACTCTGTACTAGCAACTTTACTCTAACAGCAACGGTCAGACTAAGTGAGATTTATATTGGACTGGGCAGTCTGTAGTGTTCCAGCAGCTGACTCTAATTGTCCCTATTATTAGGCTGATTTAACTTGGTAGCAAATACTATTTCCCACAGCCACTAATGTGCCAGATAATTGTTTATTATATAAATGACATAACAAAAAAAGTGTGATTTGCTCACTGTGATTCCCTGTGATGTTAGATTTTGTCAGAAGACTCGAAAATATTCAATATAAAAAACATGCAATATAAGAAAATCAGGATAAAATGCTTTTTTCCCCCCAATACTCTATATCTCAAGTTCAGTTGAGAGAATTGCACTGTTCTAATAACAAGTGGGAGATAAGATATTTATCCATAAGCTTAAAAATATATATGAGTTATATTCTAATATGAACCCTCTGTTTCTGAATCCTAGATAGGATCTCTGATATAAGCAAGATTAAACATTTTGGCCAGATGACAGAGTGGAGCTCCTGACATTTATTGCTGAAATGCAATCCGGGAAGATTCTCAAATGTAAGGAGTTTCCAAGAGTCCAAACGGATGAGGTGCGAATTTTGACTCCGCATTCTTCTGAGAGTATTGTGATATTGCTATGATTGTCTATTCTTTTTACTGTTACATAATAAAGAGGCATTGGGGGTAGAAGTAGGAGGTTTGTGTTATTTCTTCATGATGGCTTTAGTCTCCATTGGGGTTTGGCCCTGTAGGGTTGGAGGAGAACATCTCTGCAGGAACAGCAACAAGCAGCTGGAATTGCAACAGAGGAGCTCCTTTCTACTTCACTAAGCGGTACAGTCCCACAAACATCTGTCAATGGTGTAGGTCACTGGGGCACGATGAATAGATTCTGAGGTCACTCCTCTTCAGGAGCAAATGGCAGAAATGAGGTGGGACACGGGGGAGGGTTTCTATGTTATGCGAAGAGTGGAGGAAGGAGCGGAGGAGGGTGGGGAAGCAGTGGGAGGGGGATTCCTCCTGGATGGGAGAGGAGAAGTGGAATTCACTGTCAGAACGAAGGACTATAATGACCAGGCCGCTGCTGCAGAGGAAAGTTCATGAACAAATATCTATGGCACTGTTTTCTTAGATGCCTTTTTTCCCTTTGGAAGTTGTATTGCTACTTCATGGTTTTTTGACGGATTCGTGCAACACTGTGCTTAAGAGGACTTGGATCTTGAAGAGACTGGCAGGAAGGTAATCTTGAAGTATGTCTGGATGGTTTCTGTTTGTTATTTGTGATATCACTTAGATGGACTTCAAGAAATTGTCAGAAAATGGCCTGTTCCACTTTTCCCTGCAGTATCGCATTTTTAACTCATGCAAAATTTACTAGCTGTAGACAGAACTCCGTAGCTAAATGCTAAACACTTTTGAATACGCGCAGTGACTACATCTAATGGCTGTTTTATTGTGGTAGTTTGATGGAAGTGTCAGTATGATGCTACTGGAGTTAACATTATTCAGTCCTGCGATAATATTTTGGAACACTGAAATACACTGGTGTTATGTCCCAAATGAACCCTAGACGGACATAACACTTAGTGTGTCAACACTTAATTTTAGCATAAAGGGTATTTTGCAAGACATGCATGCGCAGTCACTGTGCAAGCACTATTTTCTAGCCAATACTTTAAAGATCACAACGGTAAAAGGCTTGTAACGATGTGGCAGAGTGTTACAGTTTAAAAATCATTTAATTGTGCCCTTGTCCATCTTTTGTGTTTGATGTAATTATGCAGATTAGCTGAGGTAACAAAGGGAGGACTCTAATGGAGAAAGGCAGCTTGCCATGTCAGATAGAAAGGAACTTTGGGATCCCCCCTTGCCCCAAGACGCGGCATTTTTCCAGAAGAGCAATCGGGCTAAAAGTCAACCCAAATGTTACGATTACCGGTGCAGTTTGCAGGACACAAGCAACAAAAGTGTGGCAGGACATGGGTGGGTGGCCATTTGTGTTGGGTCACAGGTCCTTTGGCCATCTGGACCTCAACCAATGAAAAAAAGGCCTGAGACCGCTAGGATTATAAATGGTATCATTAAATTTGCTTTGCGTCATCGTATCTTCATGCTTGTCTAAGATTTGGCTAGTTTGGCATGGGATAATGGCACATTATGGATTTGGCACAAGATTTACTGCCAATTACACTAATATTAAGCGGTGAAAATGTATAAAAAATATAAGAAAAGATATGCAAGTCCTAATTTACTTTATTTAGCAAATTTAAAGCAGATTTAATTCATTATTTATATCTAAAACAGTATTAACACTGTTCTTACGTGGTAAAGGAATTTGATTCCATCTGAAACATTAATTAATTAATAAAGCTAAAGTTCTCATATATAATGCATTATATATACTTTCATAAGGGATTTTAATAGTCCATATAAAATTAATAAAGCATTACAGCATCTTCTATTGACAAAAGGCATTATAGTGTTGATTATAATTCGTCATAAGCTCATCTATAATACAGTATAGATGCCTTCATAATGTACTATAATGGTCAGTAGAATTAAGGATGCTTTGGACTGCATTATGATGATATCTATAGTGCATTATAGATGAGCGCTTCATAAAGCATTCATAATGCATAATAAACATGGCTATAATGTGTCATGCCTTTTTATGAATATTTATAGCTATGTTTATAGATTCTTATAAACATGGCATTCATGTAAAGTGTTACCAAGAGTTTCCTAAAAAGTGGCTGCACTACATGAAATGATATTTTCTGTATTATGGTCATTTCAACATAAAACATCATTTGCAAATATATTTTTTAAATGCCACACTTTTTTTAATTTAATGAAATTGCAAAACAGCATGGAGCATGGATTGTGCCTTTGGGATCATTAAAAGATGCAAATTTCTGCTAGTCTTTGAGATTAACTTTCCTGGGAAAGTTTATTTTGGGGAGAAATTGAATACTGTATGTTTTGTTGTCAGGAGAAGCTCTATCCTGCAACGGATACCCCAATGACTCTCATACAATTGATCATGATTTTAACCCCACATATTATATTGATTGATATTGTGGATTGTTTAGACGTTTAACATTCAAGCAAGTTACATAATTATTAATTTCAGTGACAATTAAATCTAAGAATATGAACTGGACATTCTTACAAATAGTATTTAGTGATATTCATACATATGGCACTATGATTTAACAGTTCATTTTTACGGTTGCATATTTTTAGGATGTGCCCATACACACAACCCAAAAATACTGCTAAGCAAAACTGGCAAGCTGCTTACCCCTATTAGCCTCTTTGCAGCTTGCTTTGAGTCATACGGTCTGCCATCCAACTTTAAACACCAGCAGCATGGAGCAGAACTGACCATGTGCCAAACCTGAGATACACATTCAAAGTAACAAGCAAAACGAAAATAAATAATAAAAAGATTATTTTGGCTTTCAGCTTAGAAGGTAAAACTAATCAGGTCCCTGATCCAACTAAAAATGAAAGCCAGCCACATTGTTTAAGAGAGCTCCATTGAAACCAGGGCATTTCTTGTTTTTTATATAAAAAATCTTAGCAAGCTTATTAAACACCCAATCAGTTTTTGCTGGTACAGTTGGCTTTTAATTGTGATTGAGATGGTAGTTTTTCTGCATGCTTGTTCTACACTGTATATGAGAGCAGTGTACAGCTATTTGGTGGTGATACCCAGGCCAGGGTCTGCTTATAGCTAAGAGCTGGTGCCACCCGGGGTCTAGATGCTTTGTTTTTTGAAACCCAGACATTGTGAATGAGATAAACTCGGCCTTCTGTTCTAACACAGGTATCGGTGTTCAGAAGACAACAGTAGCATTATGCCAGGAAGGCAGAAGCACAGAACAAAATCAGGGAGGAAATGTACAATAATATCGTAAAATAGCATCCTTAAACATCCTTAAACGTTCATAAATACTTTATATCTAAAATAATAAAGGCAAATTTCAATGTGGTCAACTTAATGAGGTAGCTTGATGTCACAGAAAGTTCCTTGTACAGATATTATTTTTCAATATCATTTTTTAAGTGCCCTAGTAGCTAATTATGTCAGGACAATAATCTCGTAATGAGATTTTCACTGAGAAATTGCATAGCTAATATAATTAGCAAATGAAGGAAATTATCTGACCTGACCAAATGCATTTGGTGCTTTGTGAAAAGTGGCTGGGATTACAAGGCTCAGAACTAATGTGCTGGAGAAACTCACAGTTATTAATTTAAAATATACAGTATGCATAATAAGCAGAGTATTTGTAATATATATGTGTACTTTTTTGTCTATTTTTGTAGCTAGGTGCCCCCCTCACCCCCAACCACAAACTGAAGAGCAAATTTCCGGAACTCAGTCTATAGGGTGCATTTTTGAGAAAATTTTTGTGGACTTGGATTATATGAGGACTGAGTGAATTTCGGTTCAGTACTGTAACATATGATGAGCAAACCCGATGTTATTGGTGATCTTATCTCAAGAACATAACACATTTTTTTGGAGTGGAAATTTGCTCTTCTGTTATAAACATTTCATTATAACATTATATCTGATTCTAAAAATGTACAAATATTTCTGTGTTTTGTTATGTTGGTAATACACGACTTTTTTTCTCATTTTTAGATAATCTTTACATTATTTATTGAGTTAGGTAATAAAATATGAATACCTTAAATAACGAACCAGTAATACTATAAAAATATGCTAAAACCCAGAACGTGTCATTAGGCTGTAGCTGCATGGTAACTATAAATATACAAAGTTATGCATAGTTAATTAATAATGGTGTATTTTTGGAACAACTATGTTAGGATAATGATGCAAAATATCCTATTTGAATAAGCAATTAATGTGGTCATAAGCATTTATTGCTTTTGCTGAATATGAATAATATGTATTATATGCCTTATAATGCCAGAATAATGATTCTCTAGAATAAAAATGCAACGGTATGTTCACTACAGCTAAATCAATAAATCAATAATTGATAATACTGCTTATCAAGAAAGAAGATTTTTCTCTGTTCTCTGGATGTTGTGGTGACATTTTCTCATTCGTCTGGTTTGGTTAATTCTGAATGTTTGCTTGCATGTAGTGATTTACTGCAGTCTGTGGTACAACACTCAAAACATAATCTGTTCTGGAATTGCTTAAAGATTTGAGGTGTTAGGAGGAGAGGGAATGAGGTGTTTGACACATATGTCCAGTGTTATGGGACTGGTTCTGAGATCCGTTTAGTTAAAGCCAGTCCCAGGCCAGCAGCTGAAAGTAGCCGCACAGGCCTGCTTACTGCATACAGCTGCAGAGGCCTGCTTACTGCATACCACTGCAGAGGTCTGCTTACTGCATACAGCTGCAGAGGCCTGCTTACTGCATACAGCTGCAGAAGGTACACCTGACTTTTCAGAGGGGCAATGACATTGAAACACATTAATAATAGGAAACAATGTGGTGGATCAGTTTAGTACAAATTAAAGAGCAATTTACCTGTGTTATAAGAAAAATGGAGAGTAGCCACCAATCATGGAAAATGCACAGACCACTCCAGTAATTACATTATACACCCCCTGTGATGGCTACAGCAACACAGTAAAAACGTAAACATGGTCTCACCTCCTTAGTTGTATTTTCATTAAGCAACCTGCTTTAGAATAACAATGTATAGTTTTTATTTGTATATGCAGTGCATGTGTTGATATTGGAGGGTTTATATGAAGGGTTTGCCTAATCCTTTGATTTTGTTACTTTGGCTGTGGGGGATGGTCTTCTCCTAGTTGGTGTAGGGGTGTGGCTGAGGGTGGAGGACTCTTAAATGGGAAAACCCCCTGGAGCTGGAGTGAACCATATGCTGCCAGGGCAAGAGGGGGGAGTTGAGGTTTGGCTGTGGTTTTCATGTTTAGCTGTATGTAGTGTTTATGTGGTTTTCATGTTTGTGTGTTAGTTGGTTTGGCCAAACCACTATATATGTTCCCACGTGTCTCAAAAAGTGTCTGCAAGAAGGTCAGTTTGTTTCAGTTAATATCTTGTTTTTGTGATATTAGCTGACTGTTTGGTCCCTCACACCCCCACTCCTAGTGAACATGTTGTACAAAGTGATTTACCATTTAGCACCGTATATATCTGATATAGAGTACTGTGCAAAATTTATTGGCAGTCTAAGACAGCATTTGAAACTATTTATTTGGGTAGTAAGCATCTTTTTGCACACAGAAAAACACAGTTTAATATTGTAATATATGCAAAGGAACATTATTAAGAATTTCTTCTGTTACTGATATCTGGTTGAACGGCTAGATGAACATCGCTTCAGTTCCCAACCTCTCCTCAGGGGCACCTCAGCCATTCCATATATTTGTTGAATTTCACCACCAGCTCACTTAATGAATTCACTTAATTAGTTAAATAACTTTATGAGTTATTGTATGCTAGTAGTTGAGTCAATAAATACATGGGTATATTTTATGGTTACTGCAAAACCTGAGGTTTAGGAGAGGTTTTACTGTTTGCACAGTACTCTATGTATATAATGCAGTAGTAGTATGTTGTGTATTAAAGCAGCCTTTTCCTTAGCATAAATGCAGCTCCTTGGAGAGCGGATTGCTGTACTACTTGTGCTGCTGTTACTGTTTTATCATCCTTACGGCCCTCTTTACAGATAATGGGCAATTCGTACGCTGGCCAGCTGAAGTCCATGCCCTTCGAAGAGGCCCTGCACAACTCCATCGAGGCCTCTCTGCGCTCCAGCGGCGAAGCCCCCCAGCCTGTGTTCTCACAGCTCTACCTGCACCATGAGCCCTACCCCGGGCATCTGCAAGGTAGGTCGCCATGCTGAGCATTTCTTATTAACTCTGTAACAAAAAGAGCACTTGGTGTGCGGCTCAGCAGATTGGAATGCAGTGCCTGTATTCGGAAGCCTGGCGCTTTGACTGGGCTGAGTGATGTCACTGTTGTGCCCCCTGAGCAAGGCTCTTAACCCCCAATTACTCCAGGAACTGTCTGATCCAGCCTTCTCAATTGTGAGGGGCTTTGGACAAAAATGTCAGCTAAACAAATAAAATAGAAATGTACTAGGTGAAGGAAGATCTTCTGATTAATGTCTGAGACCGTTTGCAAGAGAACCTACGTTGCCTGTCATAGACAAGGAGGTCGACTTCCTGTACGGCGAGAGGGCGGGCCGGGAGCTGGCTAACAGCCAGGGCTCCAACAGTACAGAAAATGAGGAGGACCTGGAAGAGGAGGAGGAGGCGTCTGGCTCTGGGGTCCCCCCAGCAGCGTACCTCCAGAGGCCTGTAACCAGTGGCTCCTGCCTCACCGACGGTACGCCGGGCGTCCTGCAGTTCGCTGGCTCCACGCCATCGTGTGATTCTCCTTAGCTGGCTGGACATACGTCTCCTGATCTAGAATTAACCACTAACACTGCGCCAGATGAGGAAGTGTCTTGTGTTCATTTTATACACTCAGTGCCAGTCTATTAAATATATCTACTTGTTAAAACAAATGAACAGTGCACGGAATACAAATGGCACAAAGACAGGGTCGAGAGGGTTAGTTACTGTTTGGATAAGCATTAGAACAGCTAAGAAGCCTGATCTAAGCGATTTTAAATGTGATGTGATTGTTGGTGGTTCCAGCATCTCGGAAAGAGCCACCCTCCTGAGACTTCCACACACTAGAGTGTTACAGAGAATCGTGTGATAAGCAGAAAAAAAATATTTCAGTCATCAGCAGTTCTGTGACTGAAAACACCTTGTTATTTAGGTCACAGGAGAATAGCCAGACTCTTTGATGCTAAGAGGAAGCCCGCAAATGCAAGAATAACAGCTCAGTTCAACAATGGCATTCTTAAAGGTGCTGAATGCACAACCCAGCTATGCTTAAAGTAGTTGGGAGACTACCAACCACCAAGTGTATATATGCTATTAGCCGATACACTGATGAGTTCAAATTGCAATCTGTGAAACATGACAGTGTAATCCAGTCGTTTTTAGGAATCATTTGCTAGGCACTTACATTTCAGATAAAGCAAAAGGTCTAAACACCAATGAGTTAATGATGCAAAAGCATATCCTGACACAAAGTTAAATTAAATAAAATACATCATGAGTGGGACGGATATGTTCTATAAGTCATGCAGTGAAAACATATTTTGCAATTGCACCTGTATTTTTAGGGTTTTGTCAAGCTGGGAAGGACTTGAGGCTGGTCTCCATGGAGACGGAGCACATTGAGGTTCCTCCCGGGTTCGAGCTGGTTGGTGCCAAGACACCTGGCTCCCCCGAGCACCTGCTAGTCTGTGCGGTGGACAAGCGCTTCCTGCCGGATGACAACGGACGAAATGCACTTTTAGGTCAGTGTGTGGCCATTGAATGAAGCTGGACCCCCATCGTCCGTAAGCTCGTTGACAGCTATGATTTTGTACACCGCATTCTTTCAAAACTATAACTGGGACACATCCTGTTTGTATTTCAAGCTTAAATTAGATTTGTTAAATAATCTTTCCGATTTTGTTTTGTCGTTGACCCCTTTTTTAGGTCTTTACACATTAGCATGGGACTTTGACCAGCGATTCCTCATAACCGCAGTGGGTAAATGCTTTCACAGACATATTTCGTTGTTTCCTTCCCCTAGGATTTTCCGGGCACTGCGTCGGTTGCGGGGAAAAGGGTTTCCGGTATTTCACCGAGTTTTCGAACCACATCAACCTGAAGCTAGTCACCCAGCCCAAAAAGCAGAAGCACTTGAAGTACTACCTGGTGAAGAATTCCCAGGGGGCCCTTAGCAAGGGGCCCCCCATCTGCTGGAAAGGTGAAACAGGAACCTGTTTGTTCTGAGGCCTGGACCTGTATCGGAAAGTGAGATTTGTTACTTACCTAGATAGCTTGTTGGATTTAAGGTTGACTCTGTTCATTTAGCCCAGACTACCTCAAATCCGACAAGTTATCCGGCTAAGCAAGAATTCCGGCTTTGCGATATAGACCCCATGTTTGTGGACAATGAACGCCAGGACAGGCTGCCATCAGTGATGGGTTTTCAGTCTGTGCCAGTGCTCCAGTCTGCAAGGCAGCGTTTCCCAGTTCTCTGGGACTGTGACATTTAACAGCATCTGAACAAGCTGCCCCAAGGTTGTGACTGTATATATAATAAAAACTGTAATGGTTGTGCTTTTAATTCTAGATTGTAAAATGAGGCAGCCGCCATCAGTGAAACCCAGCTTGTGTGCATCCCCGACCAGCAATGAGAAAGGAACCAGCAGCAGTCACGGACTTTCACTGATTTCTCAGTCAGGTGGTCTACAAAAAGCAATTCTTAATTAGAATAACTCAGAAACTGTGGAAGGTCAATTTCACTATGCTTTGAAGGACTCCCCATAATGGAAAGAAACATATTCAAAGGTTTAATTCCTTTATTTTGCCCCCTTCCCCCCCCCACACAAACACACACACACAGATTCTCCTCCAAGCCGGACAACTTCCAGCATCTCTGCCAGCATGTTCAGGTGTCAGGACCCAGCCCGAGAGAGCAGAAAGCCCCAGGCCCAGCCACTCACCCCCCAGGGGACCAAGACCTTACCAACAGATTCAAGTAATCTTTGCTGATACACAAATGCACGCATATAAATATTCCATTATACGTAAATAATGCATTACCTTCATAAATTAATTCAGCATGCTTATTTATTTATATAAGCATGGTGATTCTATGGATAGTATTTCTGCCGCACAACTCCCGGGTTAGGGTAAACCCTGTTCCTGCCCTGTGTCGCCTGGGATCACCTTCAGGGCATCCTGTAACCTTGACTAGGACAAGCGGCTATAAGATAGCTAATATTCTGGCTACATGGTGTGTGTTGTTGCTAGGCGACTGGGCTTGTGACAGTAGTGTATCAATATCAGTTTTTATTGAAGTTGTAAAGGGAGCAAATGGTTATTCAGAGCATTCAGACACTGGTATGGACATTTGCTATAAGTCATGTGACAACATTGTAGATTGTAGATATTTACTAAAAGAGTTAAAAACATATCTGACTTAATCAGTATAGCCCCTACATGGTACATCAGCATGCATAGCCCTGTACATATATGCAATCCAGTCAAATACAATCCGGTCAATCTTTACTTGAGGGGGCACAAGTAACTCAGTAACTCAGATTCTTGTCAGGGATCCGGCGGCGGCGGAGCATAGTGCAGGCAGAAGGCAGGGGGGCATAGTGCAGGCAGAAGGCAGGGGGGCATAGTGCAGGCAGAAGGCAGGGGGGCATAAGGTGACGGCCCACTTGCGGCTCAGGAACAAAAACAAGGGGTTTATTGGGGAGAAACTAAAACTACAAAAGAAACAGACCACGAGGGGTCACAACAAAAACCAGAAACACTGAATAAATCAACTCAGAGATTACAACTCAAAACAGGGCTTAGACCAAACAGGTACAGACAATGGCGAAACAATGCAATGACCGACTAGAGAACAGGACACAGGCAGGCACTAAAATACACTGAACACAACGACTAACAGCAGGCAGGTGTGGCTAACAGGACTACAGGAAACAAGGAGCAGGTGAGGATCATCAAATTAAATCAATAGGGGACCACTACAGATACTGAAACTAAAACACTGATACCAAAGGTACACACTAGGATAAAACAGAACCAAATATATTAAACAAAACCAGAGAACAGGAAACAAGGGCAAACCTATAAAATACAAAACAATAAATACAAAATAACAGATAAGGCCAGTCTTGAACCCATGCTGTAGGGACTACCTGAGCCATGCGCTCAGCCCACAGAGCTATGCAGCAGTCTGGGGAAACACTAGGGGCAAGGAACACATCAGACGGGGTAGGACGTGCACCGACCCTGACAGTTACTATTCAAGAACAAATCATCCTGCATAAAATACATGAACCATCCATGATTGATTAATTATGACCGAATATGGGAACAGTACGTAACTAATTCTTACTGGTTAGTAAGAATGTACCACTGCATCATTTGTGTCCTGCTATCCTATGGAGTACAATCACTCACAGGAACCTGACTAGCATGTTGAAAATGGATTCTTTTCATGGTCCAGCTCCCACTGCACTACAAGCGAACTCCTCAGTGAGCGGCCTGCCCAGCGAAGCGCAGCCAGGCTTTCCAAGCTTGTCAGGTACCCCTATTAAAGGGGCACAGAGGCTAACTGGGAGCCCAGGGTATCGCAACTCAGACCACTGGGAGTATGGCTCTGGTAAACCCACTTTAATACTCTGCTCTTGTTCTGAAATGTCATTATCAATGCATGTGCATCCGTTTTATGTTCATATTTTAACTGACTTCATTATACAACTATATATCTAATGTTTTATATGTAATATTTAACTTTGTAATTATCATATACCTATCATAGTCTATTTGCAAAAAATGGTAAAATATAAATGCCCGATTTTATGGGAGCTGTTATTATTAATATTTGCTCCTCTTTTATTGAGATATGGTGATGGTGCTCTGCAGTTTATCTTCTGCTCTGTGGCGGTGTGTCTCACTAATCAGTGGTATTTATTACGCTCCCCACACTCACTTTGTTATGTTGTCACTCCAGGTCCTTCACCTCTGACCTCTGGCCCCCCCAAGAAACGCCACCGCAGCTGGTGCTCTGACTCCCCCCGTGGCCCCCCCACTGCTACTCCTGCCCCCAGGATTCAGCCAACAAGCCAGGCCTCAGGTCAGTGACGGCCTCAAGAGGGACTCCTTAATTGTCCTATTATGGCATCTATAATGACCTGACACTGTCTTCATCTTTCAGTAGAATTCTAAACAACGTGAGATTTTGCGCTTAATACATCATTTAGTTTTTGAAGCTGCAGCTGGTCTAAAGAGGTTATGACCTGTTGTTTGCACTCTTTGGTAATGTTACCATTTTTAGCTCTAGTTGGTGTATATCTGCTATTACTACATTTTAAAATCATTTATTTTTATATAGCACCTTTCACAACAAGGTGCTTATAAAGAGTGTGCGGCAATGTATTATTACATTATATACACAAAAACCAAATGGTTGATGATACAGGGGGAAAAGGAAGAGGAGAGAATGCCAGAAGGCAGTGGAGCATTCAGCATTGTGATCATGTGAATATTTAATTATCACAGAAAAAAGTCATTGGGTTATATCATGAAGTTATCACTAGATTATCGCATGAGGATGCCACTGGGTTATCAATGAAAATGTCATTAGGTTGTCACATGAAGGCGTTATCAGTTAAAACATCATTAACAGCCAATAACAGGTTATCAAATGAAGAGGTCATCGGGTTATCACATGATGATGTCATTGGGCTATCAAAACATCTATCAATTATCACATGAAACCATCAAGGGTCATTACATTGGAGCATGGCTGACTCAGATGTATTATCTATCTATGGCTCCAAAGATGCTCCAACTGCAAGCCTCACGCTGCAGAGCCATTTTCCACGGGTCCTCAAGCCCCAGCCCATTCCTTTGGAGGAGACAGTGATTGTCCCTGACAACTTGCTGAACAACTCAGGAGTCCGACCTGTCATTCTTACAGGTATGACCTGAAACAACACTGATTTCTGGGCCTAAAAAAATTATAATCCTATCATGATTAACCACTTGCACATTTTTAAAACTCGGCGGTATACACTTACCTTTATATATAAAAATACACATCATATTGTTATGATATTAGCCATTGAACAATTTTAGAGTCATCATATTATTGTCAGAAATATGAGGGCTTTTATAAGGTAGAACACATAATAATTACATGATTATCAAATGATAAAGGATTATTTGCTATGGGTTATTAAATTAATGTGGTTTGTGTAGCATTTACTTGTAGATAAGTATATAGTGAGATTGACTTTATTGATTCCAGGGGGATCATTTTTATAATTAAATTCTCCTGTCATACTTGCTACTGAGAGAGAATTTGTTTGGGGATTTGAACAGATATGGGATAGACCAAATAGCACGACTAACCATGGCATTGGGTCATGGCATGGTTAGAACCGTGTCAGGAATGAGGATCTGGGCAAAGGGAAAGTCTCCCCCCCCAGGCTTCATCGCTGTTATAACCTAGAGACCTGTCTCTGGTTTCAGGTCATGGCACTTTACCTTACTTCTGCGGCAATGTAGAGGACATAGTGGTGAGCCCCCTGCAGCTTGGCATGTGTAAGGGCAGCCGACTGAGCCGGGAGAAACTGGGCTCCCCAAGCAGCCCTCCGCTCAGCGTGGAAGCCATGATCCTGCTCACCCTGCAGTACCTCGTACGGCTAAGTAAGGCTCCAAAAATCCTCCCTTTGCCGGAGTGACACCTTCTTTACGTGTTCTGGTTTCCATGTAAACATAAATCATGTGACACTGGGTAAAGCCTGCTTTTGTCTACAGTCAACACCTCTTAAGGAAATTTGATAAATGATTAATTAAATCTGCAACAGACACCGGGAATGCTGCAGTCAAGTATGTTTACAGCAGTATTTTAAATGTAATTTTAAATTATTTTATGTGGAAATTATTGCATGTATCTCATACAGTATATGACACTGCAGGTATGTCACTCATGGAGGTAAAATCGACAACAGCAGGTTCTCATTTATGTTTTCTTTTTCGTAGGTCCTGACCAAATTCCTCTGCGTGAGGAACTTGAGCAGATAACTCTGAAGGCCATGCTGAACAGACACTCAGAGGACAATGGCCCACATGTCATTACTTCCACCCATCTCTCCTGGCTGGCCTGCCTGGCTGCCAGCGTCTCTCGGGACTCCGTTCAGATCCTGGTCACCCACAATTCCCTTGGGGAAGGCATATCCGAATCGCTGCACTCGGTGTGCGAGTGCTCGCGTCGCAAGCGACTTCCCGACTACGTGATGATCATCTGTGCCTCCAGAATCCGTGGGAATGAGTTCTGTGTCTTGGTGCTGGGTCAGTCTCTCTACAGCATGTTACGGCTTTGGAGAAAAACAGTTGAAGCATTTTTTTAAAACAAATTTTATGGCTGTCCACCATATTTTGCTGACAAGTAAAACCTTAACATTCTGTTCTACCACTTGTCTGATGCTAGTTTAAAATTTTTAGTTTATGTATTTTAGTTTATTTTTAGTTTACGTAACACATATATTAGAGGAATAATATATGTAAAGAAGAGATGCATAAATAATGAAGCTTGTTTTGTAAGGATATGTGTTCTTCTCTAGGCAAACACCAATCCAGAGCCCTGGCAGAGGGCATGCTGTCTACAAATGAGTTTCTGAAACAGATCAGTTATGAGCTCATCACAGGAGGAACCGGGATCCTGGCCTCACATTTCAAAACAACCTCTTTAGGTAAAGCAGAGAACACATCGCTACGTCACCATGATCATTTCTTACATAGTGACATGTGTATTGAAGTGGCTGATGCTGTAAGTGGTGGTGTGTGGCTTTGGATGCTATGCCTGTTATCTGAGCTCACTGCTTGTTTTGATTTGAGTAGTTTTGCCATTGGCTTCAGTTGCTTGTGCTTCTGATACTGTTTGACCCTGCCCCCCCCCCCCCCCCCCGCCCCTACCTTCTACGATGATACTGGAAAATTTATCATTAATGATAAATGTCTGTGTAGACATTTATCAAGTGATTATGCACTTTTATGGCAGGAGGCCAGCTGGACAGGCAACTTGCAAAATTTCAGAGCAGATGGGGAGATCAGGTGAGCCAGCCATTCCAAGGGGACATTCACGATCGCGTCCATTGCCATAAGGCGGCGGCAATGATGCCCACCCCCAATGCAGGTGAGGACCCCAGACCCATGTCTCCTAAGGGTCATTTGTATTGTTCTTATCTGCCATGTTTTCTAAGTGTGAGGCCTCTGGTTTACTTTCATAATTTGTTAGACCTACTGCAATGCATTTGACTAGAAAATAAGTAATATAAAAATGTAAGATTAGCCATGCTGCATAGTGTCAAACTGTATGTAATTTAAAAATATTGAGCAAGCTATAACAAATTGTAAATAAAACATCATCTCTTTGTACAATTCATGAAATATGATTTATGTTTTACGCATGTATTCTGAAGACTAATAAAGCTATATTTTGGTGTATTTCCCATGATTCTTGGCCAGGCCTGGTGAGTAAGGCATTCCGGACGTACCCGGCACAGCTAGATGTAGCCCGCCGCCTGCTCTCACAGGTCTGCTCCGTCGCTGATTCCGGAAACCGAAGTCTAGACCTGGGCCGATTCGCTAAGGTGGACTTCCTCATTCTGCTCCCTCCAGCCGAAGTGCTGGTGCACCAAACTGCACGCCGAGTCAGGCAATCAGGTGGGACGGCCTTCCCTCCATAGTAAGAAATATTTCTGCAGAAATGTTTAAACTGCTTATTCAGTAGAGTGTTGCAGGGGAAGCCCGGAGGTTTTCATGGTGGGGCACAGCTCAGACATGCGAGTCTCTGACAAGGCTTAGTGGGTTAGGATTCTGCACTTATGATTGGATGGTGACTGGTTTGAACCCCCAGGTCAGCAGAGTGATTTTGTTGTTGGGCCCTTAACCCCTTACTCCAGGGACTGGGGGACCCTTATATGTTGCTTTGGATAGAATCATTTGCTAAATAAATGTCTTTGGATGAATAGTCAGAGAAAACTGGCACAGCATGCATGCTCCCCATACACAAAGCCAGAATGCGGCTTACACCCCCATCCCAGGATGTGTGAGTCAGAAGTGCTGCATACTAAGCCACCTTCCACTAGTGGGGACAATGTTAATAAAAATAAACTGTAAGTCTCCCCCATATGACTCTGTTTGGGTGAGTCAGTTGGAAAATGAACAGATTGGTATCTCCAAGTTATTTAACGAAACAGATTTCATGACATGGACGATACTAGTGTTAATGTCTGTGACATATTTTTCTTTTTAGGTGTCCTGCTAGATCTCGGCATAGAGGAATCCTTTTCTGACCCTCAGATACTGGAAAAGTACATTGTCCGCTTGGATAACAATGCACATGAAAAACTCGAGTCTTTCATGAGGAAGGTGAAAGAGAATCCCAGCGTACTTTGTGTTCTTATCCATGACAACGCACATGTGGACCTGACTACGTAAGTATTCCCCTTCA